>VZTH01001703.1:78903-112626 GCA_013397815.1 Aleadryas rufinucha
GTAAGGAAAAAGGAAGAAAGAAAAAAAAAGGATGACCAGCTTCCAGCTTTAAACAGCGTGATAGAGAGGTACATCCTGGCAGGCAAGATTAGGGAGACAGAGAGACAGATTAGAGGCAGAGAGATTTCATCAGAAAAGGGGAAACTCCTCAGGGTATTCTTTTCCAAATACTGGCTATTACTGAATGGGTACCACAAGAGGTGAGCGAAATCCTCAGTTGCAGAGAAATAGGAAAGCTCTCTCACCAGCGGGGCTAAGGATTCATCCCAGCTGAGACCCGACCCGGTGTGCTAATGGCAAGAGGCAAACTTTACATGTGTGTTCTTCTGCTGTTGCTTCTCTCTGAGCCCACGACCAACCCCTGTGCAGTGAGAGGTCAGGGGGCCATGGACCTCTGAGGCCACACAAAGATTTCATCAGAAGTTCAACGCCAAGACATCTTCCCTAAGCTGCATTCAGGCCCCCCCTGCCCTGATCAGCTGCCTTTTGTTAGAAGTGCCGGCTCTCCGTAGGAGAGGCACTGTCACACTGGTGAATTGCCCTCCCTTTTTCACAGGATGCTGGTTTTTTTTTTCTCAGGAGCTTTGATATGGAGAGGTAACGACCACATGTCCCACACCCGCCCTGTCGCACATCGGCTGCCGCTGCGGGTTTCAGCACCTTGTGGGGTTTCATCTCCTCCAGCGGAGTTAATCCCTCTTCACTTCCATTTCTTTCCACCCCGACTTTGCTCTCCTCCGTGAGTTTAGTTGGAGCCAGAGCACACACAACCCCTCCGGGCTCCCCTTCCCTGGGAGCAGGAACTGGAGTGACCCTGGCAAGCCCCAGGAGAAGAGAGAGAATCAGCGAGCCCCCGGCGGCCGCCGTGGTTCTGCTGTCGCTGTGCGCCAGCACAAGCAGCAAATTCCAAGAAGATGCGATCATCAGCAGCTCTGTGAAGACAGGAAAGTGGTTACAAATGCTCACTGCCTCAAAGAGAGAGAGAAGAAACCACAGTCTGGCTGCAGCTGTACCTCATGCTTTCTGATTAATCTGCTGTTTAGAAACATTCGCTATGGTACCCGTGCATAGGTAGAGGTGAAAACAAACACACGGATGGATGCAAAGGGACTGCTTTATCTCTGGCCAACATAAACAGAGCCTACTTCCAGCGTGGATACAAGTCCTCCTACAAAAGGGATCAGAGACAGAGGTTTCTTTCTCGGAGCTGTCTATGTTGAACATTCAGGGAGAGAAAAATTTGCTATGGCATATGGCATGACCATCCACGTGTGGGATCTAGGGTTTTAAATGTTAAAGTCCTCAGTGCTTCAAATATTGCATCTTCTTTAAACATTGATGCTACTCAACAGGCAAATATGTCTCATCATCATCATCATCATCTTTTCCTCAGTCTTCTGGCCTAAATTATCTCTGTTTGATAATGTGCTGTGTATGCATCTGTTTGCCCAAAGAGGAGGGAGCAAGTGTTCACAAGCAGCCCTATCATGACAGTAAATGGCAGAATGAACAAAGTTAAAAGTTTTCTGAAATGTTTAATTAGCAGTTCAATGGCCAGATTCTCCATACAGCCCAGTGTCCAGGTATGGTTCAGTTGGAAATTATTGGGTCGGTTGAGGTGCAAAGAGATGCAAAAAGAAAATATTACTCATAAGTCATAGAATGGTTGGGGTTGCAATGAGCCTTAAAGATCATCTCATTCCAACTCCCTGCCATGGGCAGGGACACCTTCACTATCCCAGGTTGCTCAGAGTCCCATCCGACCTGTCCTTGAATGCTTATTGATGCCTCCCTAGACAGTTTGACCCAGCCTTCCATGCCGTTTTACCGGCTGGAGCTATGTGTTCCCAGCACATCTCCGTATGTCCCAGGTGAGTCCCTTTTTCTAGGTGCTATAGGGGAGGGCACATCCCTGAGCTTCTCTCTCACACTCCATTGCTGCAAAGCTGAATCCTTTTCTGCCCCAGTCTGAAAAGGCCACCACAAAACACAGAATCTGGCCTCATTATTGATATCTGACATTCCTTATTTTCATTATCAAAAGGTTTTATTGAAGCCTTGAATTTGCCACAGTGGGTATCCTTTCAAAATCCGCCAAGTTTGCTGTAGAAAAAAACAGATAACATTACCTTGGTATTTGCGTTATTCCTTGTGCTGCTCTTCCCACTTCAGCGGAAGACTGCTGAGGATGTTTAGGGAAAGGCTAAGATAAATGTTCCTCAATATCAAAATAAACAATGGAGGCTAATGTGCAGCCTGTATTTTTCATATTCATATTGGATTCCAGCTTGAGTTTAAAGGGAGCTGCCCCAGAGCTTTTGGGCTGTGGCTCCCAAGTCCAGAAGGATCAAGGGGCAGAAGTGAGGGCATATTCATGTACATGTGCACATGCAGATAACAAAGTTTCTCTGCATAAAGTCTCTCTTTCAGCATGGAAGCATGTTGCCAACACTCAGCAAATAATAAATAATAGCAACAGTACAAAAATTCTTCCACAGGATAATTCACCAGCCACAAAAATTACCATAACTATCCACCAGCCTCTGGTCTGGCAGGGTAAAAGAGAGAAGCTTAACTTGCTGCACAAGAGGAAAAGAGAAATTCTCCAGGGCAGTCCTTTAGTGGTCCAAAGGGATTGTGGTTTTCCTGTTTTAAACTGTGTGCAAAGGAAAGAGTGAAGTCCAGACCCAACCCACTGAGTATTCAGGCCTAGTGTTTGAAAAGGCCAGATACTGAATCCTTGATGTTTAGTCCCTCATACCAGGTTCTTGCTCCCACACAAGCTGGCAGTGTCCAAGGCCAGGTTGGATGGGGCTCTGAGCAACCTGGTCTAGTAGAAGGTGTCCCTGCCCATGGCAGGGCATTGGAAAGAAATGATCTTTTAAGGTCCCTTCCAACCCAAACCACTCTGTGATTTGATTTGTTGCATCAGGAGATGATGATTATAATATACCATCCTAGCAAAAACCACTTGGGGTGTGGCAGTCTAGGAGAACAAGATTAAGGCAAATGATAGGGATTTCGAGCCAAAATTCACCATTTCATAGCTAAGTGAACAGAGAAAACATAAAATGCTCTTTGTCCTTTTGAACATATAACATGACCTGCTCTATGGCCTAATCCTGGAACTCCCACAGGATGCAATTTGATGCCTCAATTATCCTGCTCCTACTGAAAGGGCTCCTAAGAAGCACCTGATGCGAGACACTCTTGGTACAATCTGGAGCAAAAACAAAGAAGAAAGAGCTGCACAATTCTGGAGGCAGTGGTGCAAAACACAGCCATGAAAAACGGATTCTCATTTGATCTTTTTCTCAGAAGGCATTATCTCAGAAACATCTCAGTATGTTAAGGCACTGCCCTGATGGCTTGTTACTCCTGCAGTGCCCGAAAGACTGAGTAGCTGGAGCCTTCTTTGAGACATGTTTCATTCTACTGTCAAATCTAAGTATTTGTGTTCAGTTTCAGCTGTTGTCACTGCAATGTCACCGGTGGTCCTGCAGAAAAAGCAGGAGACAACAGTATTGATGGTGGTGTGTAGGATGCCCTCTCCCGCTGTGTTCTGGGGCCCCGCCTATGTCCCGCCCCCCTGCCCAGAATGCTCTGCTAGAGTGCCGGGAAAAGTTGAATCTTCCCGGGCTCAGTTCTCTTTCGCTTCAGCCCTTCTGCATGGAATAAAGCTCTCCTGGAACCTATACGGAGTCCTCTCCGTTCATATCGCCGGGCATGTCGGGCCAGCCTGGCCGGTGTCAGGGACACCGGCCAGGACCCCGACAGTGGTGCCTCAGCTCCACAGGACAAAACACTCTCTGGTTTCTCCTCTCACTTACATGGAAATAACTCCACTTCTTTCAACAGAGTAGCCCTGTCAGCTCCAAATCAGATCTGTTGATCTTGCTGGATCTATCATGCTGGTGTTGTTGCTGAGGTTACAGGATGGAGCAATGATGACCCCTATCTGTGTTTTCCTCTGTTATGGTGGACCTTTGTAATGTACCCAAGGCAAATTTTGACATGGGAAAACCTGTTGTCTCCTAAGAAACTCCAGATAGCTTTAGCTACTGAAATTGTTTTAAAAATCCTTTTGCTTTTGCCCTGTGATTGTCAGGAAAATCTCCACAATACCACTGGACACAGACACTTGAGGTCCCCCATAACAGTATGAAATGTCACTTCAGAGCAGTGTTCCTTTGGGAATATCTGATGGTAACTTCTTACAGAGGCACCTGGCCTTTATTTTTCATCCCAGGCCCACTGAGACTGCATGAAGAAACCATTCCTGAGCTTCCAGGATTTCTGCTGAGACTGAGCACAGGCGTGAAGACAAAGCCATAGGGATGCATATTGCAGTCCTAGGTATTCTGGGTGAAAAACTTCCCTGGTGAGGTTGATGAGCAGGAGGATTCTGACATAGCAGTATAGCAATTCTTGTAGGGTTTTACCTCTAAATTAATCCAAGGGAAACAGGTACAAAACCAGGCTTGCTGAACTGGCACAGCCATGTGTCTGAAAGTGAGGAAGTGACACATGCTGATTGTCCAAGCTATGAAAATGGGGATAAAGGGAGGGCAGGGGATTTGGTATTTTCCTAGATGAGGCAGAGTCTGTCCCCTTTCCTGCCTGGCAGATGAGTTTGCCCACTTTTTTTTTTTTTTACTGCTGGACCACAGTGTTACAGATAATCACAGTGTAAACTACATTCTTTTAGTGCAGCTTTTGTCTCTTTTCTGTAGGATGGAGAGTCTCCTTGTGAAATCAGACTCTGTCATGCCAGGCACTGGAGAAAACACGTGTTGAATAAAGTGCCTGTTCCCAGGCTTACAAACTAAATAACACCAGACCAAAAGTGAGGAGGAAGCAGAAACCTGGATGAGGGACTTGATGGAGTTCCTGCAGCAAGTCCATGTCCAGGGTGGAACTGAGTCCAAACACCTCACACCCTGTTTGTAACAATCAGGGTGAAGCCACTCCCCAGCCCACCTTGCACTTATCAGGCTATTATTTTCCTGCCTGTTGCTATAACACACAACCAGATTTGTAAGATATGTGAAAATTATGGCTTCATAAATAACATGATCCAATTTCTATTTGCTGACCACCTGATCTCTTTTGTGTATTCAGGATTACCAGGATTCAGGATAACCTAAGAAGAACTGCACATGCTCATTTTGCCTCACTTCTGAAGTCTTGGGTGTGTTTATCCTTAACCATAATTCTTTCCCCAGCCTTGCTCCTACTCCCAGCCCTGACCTTATCTTAGGCTGTCAGAATAAGAGTTTAAAAACAAAGGTACTGCCAGTTTTCTTTTCTTTTTAATACAGCTTGACAGGGTTAAAATGCAGAACACAAACCTTCAAATTTTCACAAAGTGCTGTGATTGCCTTGTCTGCTTTGCACTGTTTTATGTTAAAATCCATAGAGCTATTCTAATTTCAGAGGAAAAAGGGAGCTGCCTTCCCTTCCACAGCAGGAGTGGTAAAAGCACAGGTAGGCTGAGATTTATGCACAACCTTCTGATATAGGGTTTTTGTTGTCATTTACAGTAATTGTCTGTGTTGCAAGTTGAGACTGGTAGTACAACACCTGTAGTAATTACTACACAGTTATGGGGGTGGTGATGAGTCTTTGACAAGTTCAGGGTGAGAAGGACAAGGAACGAAGGTGTAAATGAGCTACACTTTGTCCCCTGAGGTGCCAACAGTCACAGAGCCTTGACCGAGGAGCAGAGCACACAAACTTTCAAAAGCAGCCACCTGACCTTGGAGCTGAGGTACCAATTTCACACGACTCGGGCTTTTAGAAGCCTCCATCCCACAGAATTCACAGGAACTGAGCCTGTTCAGAAGCGAAAGACAAAAGCAGTTTTGCTCTTCACTTCAAAGGGAAGAGAATCTTGCCCTATCTGCAGTCAGTTCAGAGATGCTGGTGGAGCAGAAAAACTCAGAAGTAGAGAAACCCCAGGTCTGTGCCCTCTGTGGAGGTATCTGTCTGTTGGATCCTGATGACATGAGTGAGGAACTGACTGGATGGGAGGAACTTCAGCCGCCTGCGATTATGCTGCTTTTTCACACACTCGTGCTGGAATATGGAGTGAGCACAATGCTGCTGTTTGCACTGCATATGAGTGGACAGAAAAGCTGTGCCTAATGTGTCTGAGGCAGTAAAGCTCATCATAGCAGTTAAGAAGTGCTGAAGGCTAAGTGAGAAAGGATTTTGTGCCACTGGAGTTGCTTTTGCCTACAAAGCTGAAGTTTGTGCTGGGGTTGATGTGTTGTTATTCTCAAGGCTGTAATGAGGATGAGCAAAAGGAGTTTGAAGGTGACTCAGATGCCGTTTTCTGCACTGTATTTATCTAGTGCCAGTCACAGACTTCATGCTTTGCTGGCTGCCTGAGGACTAGGAAGAAACAGTCTTCACAACTCTTAGGATTTATCACCCACACCGTAAAGTTTAATTTGACTTTTGAAGTACCAGTGCTGCCCTGGCTGAAAAAAAAGGAGGCTGGACAAGCATGCTTATGCTTGTAGTGTTATTGAAAAATTTCTCAAGTACCTGTGGGCAGGTGTGGCTCACATACTTGGGTTAAACCAATCGCCAGATCTAGGGTCAGGAAGGAATTTTGCCCCAGGTCACATTGGCCGGGACGATTGTGTTGTGTTGTTTTTGTTTCCCTTGCTTCGAAGTGTGGGTTGTGGTTGGCTTCCTAGATTATCTACTGCTACTTAAGAAATGCTAATGACCCAAGCTTTAGGTACACAGGTGGAATTGTAGATCCAAACCTGCAGGTCTCAGGCCTGCCTCTGACAGTTACTGCAGCCACTCTGTGCCCCTGTGCAGAGATTCCAACACAAGGCATCCTCAGGCCTCTCAGCATCCTTCAGATTGCCCTGTGGTCTGGGCATCTCCACCTAACAGAGTCCCTGTAAGTGTGCAATTTGGAAATCTGGCCACGCTGTTCCTCTCTCTTGGTTCTTTCCCTATGGTGCAGCAGGTTTTCAGATTGTTTTGGGTGATGGAGCACCTTAGCATGAGGACTGAGATATGGATGCTCCCTGGAACTTGTCAGCCTGCAGGATGCTTATGACTGCAATGCCCTGGATTTGTGGATGGTGTTGGTGACCTTTCCTGGGTGGCACAGCACTGTCATTTGGTTTCCTGTGTTGCTGGGGGTTGGGGGCGTGGGNGGAATTGAAAATACTAGAAGGTTTACATTTAACAATTACTGTTCCCATACCACTTATGTGGGATGACTGGAATCATATTAGGGGCATGGTTGCACAATCCAAGAAAGCCAGAATGAGAGAGCATCACTTTGAAGGGATGGCAGTCTCCTAAGCAGGCATCCTTCCCTGTTAATGAAAGCACTTTGGCCATAATTGCACTGTTAATTCACTTCAGATATGTTGCTGCATCTGAATTTCCCAACTAACCAGGGATTAAAACAACAAGTCGCTTGGGGAGTGGCTTGTGTGATGTTGGGATTAATAGGATGAAAACAACCAGAAAGTTAGGGGCATTCTTCTGAGGTACTGAAAACCCTTAATGAGGCCCTTAATTATGCAATAACTTCTTTGCAAGCAAACACATGCCTATTATCATTATTATTGTGCTGATAGTTGATATCCCACTGACATGAACAATTTAGAGAATTCCAAGTATTATGCAGCTCTCCTGCCAGCTCAGAATAGGCTGACACAGCTACAGCTACCTATTTAAGAAGATTAGCCTGATTTTATTTGCATAAGAATTTAAAGCGACAAAACCACTTGCCACACCCAGGAAACGATCATTGAAAATGAATTACTGCACATTCTTTTATTAGCTGTGTAGTTAACTTCTGAATGCTACAGTCAATGCCAAATCCAAAGAGAGATGCCCTGGAATATCTTCCCCTAGGCTTTGCAGGTTCTTAGAATCACAGAATATGCTGTAGTTGGAAGGGGCTAATCAGGACCATCGAGTCCAAGAATCACATCATGTACCTTCCTTGGATTTGCAGAGAAAATGTCTCATTATCCAGTCTGGCAAAAAAAAAAAAAAAAGGCATCTTGAGTTCAATGTACATAATTATTCTTAAGTGGGCATCCCCTAGGAATGATGACAAGCAAATCTTTGCATGCCTTGTGTTACTTATACACAATTCCAGTAGTTCTGCATGCCTATGTTGGCCATTACTCCGAGACATCAGGCTAAAGAAGCCGTAAATCACAAGCTTCATTTTCAGTTGAGGTTCTCCTCGTCCAGAGAGGAGCCCTCCAGGAAAGGCAAGGTATTTTATGCCTGCATCTTCTGCCGAACGGAGGCTGGTTGCAGAGGAGAATCCATCCCAGCAGCTCAAGCTTCAACAGGTAAGTGAAAGAAGAGAAGGAGCAAACCCTGGTGGAAAAGAGAACATAGAAAACTTTCCGTTTTAAAAGCCTAGGCCACGGGCTGCTGTTTTTTTGGTTTTTTTGTTGCTCGAGCAGCAGCCAGGTGCCAGCGCCGACTGCAGCTCTTTGGGATGCGGGGAACGAGATCAGCTCCGGCACCGCGGCCCGCTCGCGGCCCCTGCCGGCACCGTCAGCAGCTGCGCCCGGGGCCTGCTGGAAGAGTTTGGAAAATCTTGGAATCACGGAACGGCCTGGGTGGGAAAGGTCCTTAAAGACCACCCAGTTCCAAACCCCCTGCCGTGGGTAGGGACTCCTTCCACTATCTCAGGTTGCTCAGAGCCCCATCCAGCCTGGCGTTGAATACTGCCAGGGATGAAGCCTAGTGGTCTTCTTTCAAAATACCCAGCACAGAATCATAGTTGTTATTTTCTTTTCTCTTTTGCTCTGAAACTTAATTGCATGGCCATTGAAATGACTGGAAAGAGTTTTATTTTAAGACTTTAAAAATTTTAAAAGCAGCTTCAGTAATTATTTGGCAGATATTTTCCAAAATATAAAAGAATGCCTGAAAGATTCATCCCTCCCAGCCAAAGGGGGAGCACCAGCATTCCAGCCCAGCTACTAGTAATGAGAGAGTGGGGAACGAGATGCTAAAGATCCTCCAAGAGAATTATAGAATGGTTTGATCTGGAAGGGATCTTAAAGATTATCTCATTCCAACCCCCTGCCATGGGCAGGGACACCTTCCACTATCCCAGGTTGCTCAGAGCTCTATCCAACCTGGCCTTGGACACTTCCAGGCATGGGGCAGCTGCAGCTTCTCTGGGCAACCTATGCCAGGGCCTCCCCACCCTCACAGGGAGAATGTCTTCCTAATATCCAATCTAAACCTGCTTTCTGTCAGTTTGAAGCCATTCCCTCTTGTCCTGTCACTCCAGGCCTTTGTCGATAAACAGCAGTGGTGACAACCCCTTTCTAAATTGGTTGTATGGCACTTCCATGGCTCTGTCAAAGGAACCAGGCTGAAAAGTACCTACAAATGAAACTGCACCCGAAGCAGCCTCTGATCACAGTGATGGCACTGTCTGGCCCTATGTCTGAAATGCATCTTTGAGGTGAATTGTACCTCAGGAGTTTCCAGCTTTCCCCAGCCAGGAACTGCATACCAGTATCTGCACTTGCCTGAAAATATGACAGCAAACCACACCTTGGAGAGCCAGGGAAGAGGTGCCCTGGGGCACAATCAGACATAGAGGTACAGAAGGGATGCCTGAGGGTCCCCGTTCCATCATGGACAGAAGCAGGTCTGGCTGAGTCTGTGACTTGTTCCCAGGGTGACATGGGGATGGTTGCTCTCACCTATCCTTCCTTGCTTCTTCCCAGAGTGAGAGCTTCAGATTGTTCAGCTGCCCCTGTGCAATCACATCCTTGCTGCTGGTCATGCTGTGAAGCCATGTGCTTGCAGAGCTTGTGAACCAAAAGTTGCTTTTGTTTTGCGATCCCAGGCAGTGGCAGGGACTGGCTGTGGGACTCACACAGTCTGGTTCCCAGGACACTACCAGGTACATCATCAACCTGCCCATATGTTCAGCATCTCTTCTTGACACTCTCATGGCAGTTAGGGGACCTAAAAGTAATCAAGTATCTGACCTGAACTGGTTTCCAGGAGAGCAGAGCACCAGCATTTGTCCAAATTCTTCAAAAACATGTGTTTGAATGTTCAGGGAAAGTAAAACTGTGGTATTGTACGGAGAGAGCTTACATCCCAAGCCAGGAATTGGCATGTTCATGCAAGGAACATTTCTGTTTCCATGTCTAAACCTCTCTTGTGTGGCTAAATGTTTGCCTTCAAGGCTGTCAAGTTTGTCATTTATATGGAATCTAAATTCACTGCCTTGTCAGCCTGAATCTCTCAGTCTAGGGAATGAGAATGGGAAGACAGTCCACAGTAGTAGGAAGAGTGACACTGGAAGACCATCATGTGTCCTTTTACCACTGAAGCCCTCAGTGCCCTTCTTATCAGTGGTGTGGCACAGGATTCAACATTGAAGAATTTAGGGTTGTCTTGCCAGAACATTCAGCCATGAATTTAAGGAAATTACTTAACATTAAATCTTGTTCTCATAGTAGCTCATGGGAGTCTAGCCATGGAATTCAGTCCTTTAATAAAGAAAAATGTAAAATGTCCCATTTGACATCAGAGAGGAAGCACTTTGGGGCAAGATTGTCTCTTGCTTTGACAGTTGGTGGACCTTTACTCCATCATGGAACAAGAATAAGAGCTATACAATTGAATGAGAGAAAGATTTTAAGGCTCTGATTATGGGAAAAGAAAAAAAAAATGTTTACCTGTGCAAAGACAACTGGCACACACCTTACAAGCTCTCCACAGACCATGAGCCAGAAGAGAGAAACAGGAGTGCAGATCCCTGCAAACCAAGGAGCCAGATTGGTGGCAGATAGGGCAGACTGATTTAATGTTGCACGGAGGTCAAAACAGAAACTTTAGCATCAAAGACAGGAGAAACACTGCGAAAGCCCAGTGCTCAGAAGTAGCACTTACCAGAGGTATCATATAAACTTAACCCTGCTGTCATTATTCCTGTTGGGAAGAAAGGAGGTGAAGGCCATGACCTGTGAAGCAGAGGTCAGATGTTACAGACCATCAGACAAAGGAAGTGACAATGGGGAAAGGTTCTTCTCTGAAGCACTACCAGATGGTGGCTAATCTCAGTCAGGGGAGAAGGCATGGCCACCAAATCTACACCAGCTCCCTGAACCTGACACTCAGGCATTATCAAGGGAAAAGACTATTCTTCCAACTGTTACAAGACAGACTATGCAGCACAACCCATTCAGTTAATCACAGTGCTGTGCTGATTTGGGACAGAATTTTCCAGGATCAGACATACAACATGTATTTGTTTGTTAATTGTTTCTGCACAAAAGCTGGAATATGAAATACTCTGAAAATGTCTACTTTGGTGGAAATTTTTCCTCCTGCCCCTCTGATTAATTGTGAAAATATCTTTCTCTTCTCATGTAGAAGAAAGCACAGACAGTTGGATGGTATGAACTGGCAGAGCTCTGTAATCTGCACTGGGGTCTGTTCTGGAGACTTTTTTTATTATAGTAGTGGTGGAAATATCTTTGGATTCAGTTGCAAATCTGCTCACAGATTTACTAAGGGATTTCTGCTAGCTGAGCTCAAATAGGACTCCAGCATTTCCATGTCTGTCCTGGGGACGATGAAAACAGAAATGGAGGTAGGGGTGGAGGTGAGCTCTGGAGTCCCAGAGAGGCATCTACGTGAGGCAGTAGGGCACAGACCTGAGAATGGGAACCTAAATGCTTCTTGTGAGATTCATCACTACATGGGTTGCATTTAATCTTGTCTGAGTAGCTTATGTTTTCACCATGCTTCTGTTTCCCTGCCTGGGCCAGAAGGAATAGAGGCCCCATTGTTGTGAGCAGCTGCCCCAAGAGCCGCGTGCAGAATGCAGAGCTGGGACGTTGCTGTGACCAGAGAGAGCCTCACATGACAATGACAGCCACTGGGTTTGTGTCCCTTCCAGCCATTTCTCTATACACAGGAATAGTGGGACTGTGCTCTTGTTGTCTCTGTTCTGGACACCTCGGTGGTGTGGTTTGAGTCCTGCCATGTGGCAGAGTGACCCAGAGGTCTGAAAAAATAATCCAGCCAGCAGAAAACTATTAAGGACCTTAATGAAATTTGGTGTGTGCTTAAGTGCTAAGCTGGGTCTTTCATTGCTGCTGTGGTCAGATCTCCTCAGCATTCTGTAGGTAAGCAGTATCACACACATATTTTTTTCCACAAGGAAAAGCAGTGGGAGCATCGTACTTTACATGCCTGTCACTCATTACCTTAATATCTGGTATTAACCTGGTATTACACCAGATATAACCAAGGTCCTCACTTCTTCTGGACTGCTTGGAAATAGGATGCATAGGAACACTTCTTCAAATGATCCACTGTGCAATGCCTGTGTGTTGGTATCTACCAGGAACAGCATCCTGTATGCTGCCACATGGAATGGGCATTTCTGAACCACGGAAGTGAGAGCTGCAACACAGTTCAGGGAGGCGCAGCCAGGAGGTAACAAAACCCTCCTGAGCATACTGGGGTACACCCCCAAGTGAGCCTGTCATGTCCTGGGAGATGTCTTCCCAACCATTTTCTGGGCATCGCAGCCACCCTGTCATGAAGCAAGGTTAGGAATACAGCAGAAAATACAGGTTTAACCCATGATATGAGCTGTGAAACCCCTCTGAATTCATGCTGCTTTTGCTGTTGGTACTTTTTAGAAGTCCTGCTTAATCTTTTGAGTTGACATTTCAGTATTTTTCCTGTGCTAAACGTGCAAAGCTGGCTGTGACAGGAAGCAGAATAAACTCTGCTTGCAAAGAGCCTTGTTCTGTCTGTTGACAGACTTGAAATTCCCTTCAAAATTTGCGTCTCTTGAAGCTGGGGGATCTTTCTGATTTCTTTTAGGCATCTTGTTATTATTGTGTGACATGGACTCTGCAGGGTAAGCAGTCCTTTTAATGAGAATAGTCTGTTTTTCCTCCATACTGGCAGCTGTTTATTAGGAAATGGCCACAAAGGGACATTATTTTAGAACTGCAGCAATAGGACAGAGCTGGCTGGAACTCAGAGCTTCAGTGGAAACTTTCAGCACGATTTTGGATTTCGTTGGACAACAGAATAGGAGATTTTGACTGAAATGTTTCCGAAAATAGCAAAACCCTCACCCACTCAGAGAGCTGAATGTGCAACCTCAAGTTTTGATGGGGAGAAAGAAAAGCAATGACATTTTCCTTCCAGATTTGGATCAGTCCCAACAATAAACTTCACTTTTTATAGGAACCAAATAGTCATAATAGGCATTAAACTGCACATAGATCATAAATAGAAAATACAAGAGACTAATAAAAGTATCAGATACACACAAGGCAGAAAGTTGAAAAGAGCAGAGAAGAAAATGAGATAAAGGGGAAAGGTATAGCTTATATGTGGAAAACTGAGACCAGAGTAGAGATGGAGGCACAGATGTGAGCTGTCATGGGGCAGGGCAGAAATGCTCCCACCCCAGCTATGGAGAGCTGCAGTCATGAACATGATAAGGAGTACAAGGCATGGATTCTGGAGCAAGTCCAGGGGAGGGAGACCAAGATGATCAGAGGGGTGGAGCAGCTCTGCTGTAAGGAAAGGCTGAGGGAATTGGGATTGTTCAGCCTGGAGAAGAGAAGACTTTGGGGTGACCTCATTGTGGTCTTCCAGTACCTGAAGGGAACCTACAGGAAAGATGGAGAGAAACTCTTGACAAGGGCCTGCAGTGACAGGACAAGGGGGAATGGCCTCACACTGACAGAGAGGAGGTTTAGATTGAATATGAGGAAGAAATTGTTCCCTGTGAGGGTGCTGAGGTGCTGGCACACATTGCCCAGAGAACCTGCTGCCCCATCCCTGGCAGTGTCCAAGGCCAGGTTGGATGGGGCTTAGAGCAACTTAGGATAGTGGAAGGTGTCCCTGCCCATGGCAGGGGATGGAATGAGATGATCTCTAAGATCCCTTCCAAACCAAACCATTCCATGGTTCTGTGATTCTATGATTCTGTGATTTTGTGACTGCACTCTCTACCCACCAGGCCTGAGGCTTTGGGAGGTGCTTACTGAGAGCAGCAGCTGTCCACTGGGGAGGCAGGCGATGTTTCGGGAGAAACCAGTGATACCAAAGGAGCCAGCTGGGACCCACAAGCCAGAGGTTTTCTGGCTTCCTTTGGTGTCACTGATCCGGCTCTTGCTTCTCTGACTGCAAAATGGAAACAACAAATATCATCCCCGTCTTGTTTATCTGCTGAACCCCTTTGGAAGTGGTTCACGGTTTGCCCTGGTTTTTGCTCCCTATCTCTCCATGCTCCGTGCCGGGGATCCCAGGGTCACTGCCACAGGACAAAACAGTGGAAACAACAATAACTGCGCAGTCCTGGCACAGGAGGGGGGACGATTGTTTTCAGCCTTCGCAGCCCACGACTGTTGGTACAAATGACAGATACAATCAGGCCTCAGGGTTTTTCTTACATTTCTATGTCTGGGGAAGGGTGTCAGCTGCTGTTCTCAGCCACTCTGGTGAACTGAAGCTAAAGATTTGGGCAGGTGTGGGAGAGAGAGAGAGAAATGCATTGAATTGCCATCGAAAGAAACATGCATAATTCCTAGAAATGCTTTGTGTCAGTTTCAAAGATCCTACTGGGAATGCAGCTTATTCTCTGGCCACCATGTTTCCTTTGCAAAAGGCACAACTGGTGTATTTTGGGGTTTTTTTTAGTCTCCAGCAGCAGTCAGTACCTATATTTTCTTCTACTGACATGGCTGTAAGTTCAATCAGCTGAAATGGTTTACGTGCAGTAAGGGATTGGGCAAGTTCACACGGCACTCTAAGAGGATCTTGAGACAAACTATGGTCTCACTGATGTAACTGGAGGTTCTGTTTCAGATCTCTGCTGAACTGAGAAGGATGAAGCAGGAAAAAAGGAAATACTTAACCCTTCTGGTAGAAAACACCATGAGAAGCAGAGAAAGTAATGTAACATTTCTCTAAAGCCCCATTGCGGAGTTGTGGTTAAATGTGAAAAAAGTTCTTATCCTCCCACTGCCTTTACAAGAGTATAAAAATGGTACCTCTGAAGCTTTGCTGGTGTTGGACTTGACAAAAAACAAACAAACAAACCCCTGCAATAGTTAAACACTGTTACTTAATAGAGCTTTAAATGCTAACCAGCTTCTAGTGTAAAAGTATCAACTTAAACTCACATTTTTTTTGGCCATGGTTAAGTCTAAGGTTTAACCTCAACCAGTGATTTTTTTTTGCCTAAGCCTTGATGTGTTTATCGCACACTGCTTGTGGTGACAATCCTACTTTCAGTAGCAATATCTCTGGTTCAAAGCCAGGTCTGTCATCTCTTTTCACTGAAGTCAGCAGTTTCCTGAGCAAAATTCTGTGGATTAAAAAAAAAAAAAAAAGAAACTGTTTTAAAAACAGCCCAAACCCGAACATATTTCTGAAATTATTTAAATTTTTTAAAAGAATGTATCTTTCTTGTTTTACCCTGCCAGTATATGCACCAATGTCATCACTGCATAGCTTCTGCTGAACCAGACAGACCACAAAGCCTAAAGCCTTTATCCACTTTCTCTTTGATGAACACTCAGTGCCTTGTTTTGGAATTTTGTTTAATTTCTTTCGTTGAGGGAAGTGCTGGCACCATCTGCTGGGACTTCTGTCACTGCAACCACTAAACACAGAATCAGAGAATCACAGAATGGGTTGGGTGGGAACGGACCTTAGAGACCACACAGTTTCAACCCCTCTGCCATGGGCAGGGACACCTTCCACTATCCCAGGTTGCTCAGAGCCCCATCCAACCTGGCCTTGGACACTTCCAGGGATGAAGCAGCCGCAGCTTCTCTGGAAAACCTGTGCCAGGGCCTCCCCACCCTCACCGGGAACAACTTCTTCCTCATATCCAATCTAAACCTGCTCTCTGTCAGTCTGAAGCCATTCCCCCTTGTCCTATCACTGCAGGCCCTTGTCAAGAGTCTCTCTCCATCTTTCCTGTGGGCTCCCTTCAGGCACTGCAAGGCCACAATGAGGTCACCCCAAAGCCTTCTCTTCTCCAGGCTGAACAATCCCAATTCTCTCAGCCTTTCCTCCTGTGTAAGGATTTCAGTCCTTGCATCTATAAACATACCAAAAATTCCCAGTTTGACTCATATGGCTACTTTTTTTTGTTATTATTTTTATTTTTTCCACACCTATGCTGGATTTAGATTGCATTCACCAGACCTTAGCAATTCCCTGCAGTCCTGGGTCCTGCCTGGGTTTGGGGACGCAACTAAAAGGTCTTCTGTACAGTTTCGTGCTGAGACTAAGCAGATTAAGGAAGCTGATAGGACAAGGTTTTAAACTGAAAGAAGGTAAAATCAGACTAGGTATAAGGAAAACAATTTTTTGTGGTGAGGGTTGACACTAGGTTGTTCAGACAGGTGATGGATGCCCATCCCTGGAAATATTTAAGGGCAGGTCAGAGGAGGCTCTGAGCAACCTGGTCTGTTGAAGATGTCCCTGTTCACTGCAGGGGGATTGGACTGGGTGACCTTTGGAGNCCCGAACATATTTCTGAAATTATTTAAATTTTTTAAAAGAATGTATCTTTCTTGTTTTACCCTGCCAGTATATGCACCAATGTCATCACTGCATAGCTTCTGCTGAACCAGACAGACCACAAAGCCTAAAGCCTTTATCCACTTTCTCTTTGATGAACACTCAGTGCCTTGTTTTGGAATTTTGTTTAATTTCTTTCGTTGAGGGAAGTGCTGGCACCATCTGCTGGGACTTCTGTCACTGCAACCACTAAACACAGAATCAGAGAATCACAGAATGGGTTGGGTGGGAACGGACCTTAGAGACCACACAGTTTCAACCCCTCTGCCATGGGCAGGGACACCTTCCACTATCCCAGGTTGCTCAGAGCCCCATCCAACCTGGCCTTGGACACTTCCAGGGATGAGGCAGCCGCAGCTTCTCTGGAAAACCTGTGCCAGGGCCTCCCCACCCTCACAGGGAACAACTTCTTCCTCATATCCAATCTAAACCTGCTCTCTGTCAGTCTGAAGCCATTCCCCCTTGTCCTATCACTGCAGGCCCTTGTCAAGAGTCTCTCTCCATCTTTCCTGTGGGCTCCCTTCAGGCACTGCAAGGCCACAATGAGGTCACCCCAAAGCCTTCTCTTCTCCAGGCTGAACAATCCCAATTCTCTCAGCCTTTCCTCCTGTGTAAGGATTTCAGTCCTTGCATCTATAAACATACCAAAAATTCCCAGTTTGACTCATATGGCTACTTTTTTTTGTTATTATTTTTATTTTTTCCACACCTATGCTGGATTTAGATTGCATTCACCAGACCTTAGCAATTCCCTGCAGTCCTGGGTCCTGCCTGGGTTTGGGGACGCAACTAAAAGGTCTTCTGTACAGTTTCGTGCTGAGACTAAGCAGATTAAGGAAGCTGATAGGACAAGGTTTTAAACTGAAAGAAGGTAAAATCAGACTAGGTATAAGGAAAACAATTTTTTGTGGTGAGGGTTGACACTAGGTTGTTCAGACAGGTGATGGATGCCCATCCCTGGAAATATTTAAGGGCAGGTCAGAGGAGGCTCTGAGCAACCTGGTCTGTTGAAGATGTCCCTGTTCACTGCAGGGGGATTGGACTGGGTGACCTTTGGAGGTCCCTTTCAACCCAAACAATCCTATGGTTCTATGATTCTATGATTCTATTGACTCGAGTCCTATTGTCCAGGTCCTATAGAAATGAATTTTATTTGTGAAGGATGCTACTGAGTTTAAGTGGAGAAGTCTGAGATGAAAAACAGCTGCAAAGAAAGACTGAAGCATTTCCTTAATTTGTGTAACATTCAGGAAACAGGGATCAGTCTATGACAACATAACCAAACTCTTTTTCTGTAGATCTCAGAGCAAGATTTTAATTAGCTGAGAACCACAGGAATGGGCACTCAAATTGGCAAAGATGTTTTTATAACCTTTTCAGTCTTAAATATAACTTTTTAACTGGAAATTATTGTAGTCAATAAATCTGGGAATTACAACAGAAATTAGATTCACAAGATTGTTGGGAATGTAAAGCTAGGAGAATGTATAAAGTACCATTTATGTTTGTGTCATATCCCTCATAATTTTTGAAAAGTTATTAAAAAGGCATACAAGAATATGCATATTTTATATGTATAGAATAGATAGTATGTAAAATACATATTTTGTGTATTACATATCCTTTGTATATTTATATATACTATATGTGTATAATATAATCAGGTGGAATTGTCAAAGCTTTAACTCCCAAACATCATAACGTATACATTTCTTAGTAATTTTAAAATTTTACTAGCTATATTTGCTCTGTGTTTTATGTCTTGTCATAAATTAAGAGATATTTAAATCATTATGATAGGTGATTCACACATTAAACCTTAAATATATATAAACCTGTTGTATTTCGAGGACAACTTCCCATTTGAATCTCCAGCTTTACCAAGGAGAGGGTGATTTCTTTTTTTCTATGGATCCAAAATGAAATTATACTACTTCAGTTTTCAAAATCAGTTTTTGAGGTGGTACAGTGGAAACATCAGAACAAAATTAATCTAATGAGGGTCACTCTGGGATGACAAAGTCACTGACCTCTGACTGCACATGTCACCTACACCAGATGAGCAGAAACTTTCTACTGGAAGTTACAATGTTGCAGGTCTCTCTGATGCCCTGTACTGACTTGAACACTGATGATGGCCAATCGCTGCACAGAATTGCCATTTTGGGGCATTTTCAGGAAGTCCTAAAAAGAGACTAATGCTGGTGTGGTTGAACAAGGTATATGAAGTCTTGTTTTGAAGCTGAATTTCATCTCCGATATAAGCATGCACCCGCATTTGGAAAACTTGAAACTGGGAAATTCCCAGTCAAGCTTTGGTTTTTGCTGATTTTGTTAATTTTTCAAATGTTGGTTTGGCAGATTTTAAAGCACAAAAAAACCTTGATAACAGTTGATGTAATTTGGCATTAATAATTTGAAGCACGTGTCAGACCTACCTGCACGACACACTCTGAATAGGGCTGTTGGGGGGAACGGTGGCAGCACCTGCCAGTTTTTAGGAAGACAGTCTGACATTCCATTTGTAGGCCCATTTCTTCAGTTCAGTCTGAGACACTGCTCAGTGCTTCATCCAGCCTCATCCCCAATGGACTGTGGAGCACATTGTCCTGAGGAATCTGAGGGCTCTGGGCAGATGGAGTGGTGATGTCATCCGACTTTTCCATTTCTACTTCCTATGAACATTTGCCTTATTCTTACATGCCAGCTCTTTCTCGGCATGTTTTAGACTAGAAACATTTTTCTTTTCTGGGTGTAGAGAAGGAATCACTTCTTTTTGATTTTAGACAAGATCTGGCAAGTGAGCTCTTGTTGCTAGTCAAAGAAAAAGCCTCAAAAAAATTAACACAGAATCTGTGTTTAGCAAAGTGATTTGCATAAGCTGTACACTTGGTTCTTAGAGTTGGAACAGTTCTAACCTATGACAAATTCCTCTGTCTGGGCTGTCTTCCAAAATCATTTTCATCTACCCTGGCAAAAGAACTGAAGTCTGCGTTCTGCACTAATTAAAGGCCTTCGGGAGAAGGGCCTCAGTTGAAATGCTGACACACTTTGTACACGCTTTATTTGTGAAAGGGGATACTGAACCCATTTGATGGCACCTCCTGCTCCGTCAGGCCGTGCAAAATTTTAAGTGGGGAAACAAAATGGGCACAGTTATGTCTTGTTAAGGTTCCGAGTTACTAAAACACTGCAGTTTTCTCCATTAAAAAGCATGATATGGAGATTTTTTTATCTTTGAATAACATTAATAAGCAGTAAAAAGGCTAAAACCCATGACAGTTCCTTAGTGAATATGAACTGACACTCCCAATTTTTATGAAGTACAATGGCTTAATGCAGCTGAATCTCTGTCTCCCCTAAATATCTTCATTTTGGAAACAGCAGAATATACACCCACCATCCCTTTTACATAAAACTGGGAACTGCTGAAAAGGGAAGGCAGGGAGAACAGCTGTCCCAATAACTCTGTGGAGTTCTTCCAGCAGGACTACCACTGCAGCGACGATGCTTTCCATGCTAGGTCCATGACAGGCTTCTCAGCTTTTTAGTATTCCCAAAGTATTCAATGGCAATCAGAGCCCTTGACTGAGGAAGGCACCCAGAAAGTCTCTTTTTCCTGAAGTTGTTGTCCTGAGTATTCACCACCTGCTTTGGGACACACGTGCTTGGGCTGAAGAGAGATTTTAACTATTCTGGATGTTAACTACTTTGTCCAAGTGCCCAGCAGGAGGCAAGGAAAGAAACTCCTCCTGTGTGGAGAGCCTCACCTAGTAGGAAGTGTGCTCTGAAAACATGGATTAGACTCAACTCTGCAGCTGGACTACACAGAGAGCTCCTGCAGAGACTAATAGAGCTTAACCAGGGTTCAATGCACTCACCCTGGCCAGGGAGAGGAGGGAAGTATATCTATCCAGCAGCAGATGTTCGGATGCTTAGTGACCTGTGGGAAAACACTTGGGAGAGGCAAGGGCACTTAGGCAGCTGCATGGTGCTTGAGGAATTTAAGGAATCCCAGCCCATGTCCTAGGTTTTTCTCCTTGCTTCTTTGCACTGAGTGCAGAAAAGAAAAAAAAAGGAGGAGCAAGAGGATTTCTCCCTCAGATATTCTTGCAGCATTCCTCAGACTTCACCCTGCTTGTCTGCTGCAGTCCTCACTAAACAATTTTACTGTAAAGTAGCAATGCACTGATTCCATAGCCTCTGAGACAGATCCAGGGTTTTTGCTAGCAAATAAACTCACAAACATAACCAACATTCTTTATGAATCCTCATTATTTCCTTAGGAGGAGGAATTTCTAGCCTGTTTTCTATGAACCTTAAATGCAAAGTTTCCACTAGTGCAAATGCTCCAATATTTTGCTGCCTTCTTGGGCACAGGGGACAATCCTGTCTTGTTTTTGTCCCTAAAAGTATTGACTGTATTAGACACTGGGCACGTGCTTTTGAAAGAAAAGCACCATGAATGCTTGCATGTCTCTGTATTATCAGCCACGTGCTCAGTCCCTGGGAGACAAACGGGCCACTGAAATGTGGCTGGCCTGGACGTCCCACATACCAAGCAGATGGAAGCAGAATGCCATAGGGAAATAAGAAACACATTGTATGTGATTTAAAGGGCTTACAGCTATGGAATATCCCTCTGAAAGCCTAATGAACATCTCCAACACAAAGACAATCAAAGTACAAAACGTGCCCTGCATCAGGATACAAAACCACAGAACAGGAGATAATCTCGGAAGAGACACACAAAATAAATCTACTGACAGCAGCACCTATAAATCATACAGCTCCAGCACTTGGCTTGTCAAAATGTCTCCAAGCTCAGGATTTTCTGTGGAGAGGAAGCTGTCCACACAGATTCTTTCCTAATTTTATGCCTCCTGTTTGCCTCATGAGTGAGCTGGTGTCCTGGGTTTGGGGTTTGTCTTTGTTTTGCTTTCTTAGACGCTAATATGGCCCAGACTGACTTTGACAAAGTTAGTGATTAGAAACTCAGCTTTCTTACCACAAGGCTGGAAAAAAAAATTATACAAACACTTGTTCAAGTGACTGAAAATACAGGCTTTTTTTTACCTGGTGACTGTTGGAGTGATTGGATCAATGTTTGGATATAGTGGGGAGAATATCTAGGAAAAAGGAAGGGGGAGAGGGGAAAATCTCTCAGGATTACTCTTCTGGGGGTACTTTTTTTTGCATGGACCTCCCTACTTATGACATATATGAGCTCTTGGAAGTACATCTGCAGAGTTTCCACCAAAAGCTGAGCTGGCAAAGGTGGCAAATATGGCAAGGGCAAGGTGAAAGAGGCTAACAAGATAATTTCATCCCTCATTCTCAAAGGGAAACACAACTTTGAAACAATTATTTCTAGAAATGTGTTAATTCCTGAGTTTTCCCAGCTGCTGTAACAAGTGGACGAATAGCTGCTGTTAAACCTGTATTGTGAGGTAAGAAGCAGTATTAGGCAGGCCAGGCTCAGTGGCTTTCTATCCACAAGACTTCATTGTAACAAGAGCTTAGATTGTCTACTCTGTGGTTTGAACCTAGTATATGTAAATAGCCTTGGCTATGTTATTCCTGCTTATCCCTGGGCCCCATGCCTTGCACAAAGGAGCTCTGACACACCTTAAGGAGCAGAAACTATTCCAACTCTGCTCCTCCATAGACTGCCGAAAGCTTGTAAGACTTTGGAGCACATGCACCATAACATTTTTGTATGCAGATCCTGGAGGGTGCCTCAACTTTGGGGACAAAACTCTGGGAAAAAAAACCACCATAAAAACAGCACAAGAGCAGCAACATTCCCCAGGTTGGTCCTGCAAGGACAGATGATCAAGACTGCCAGGAACGAACTATGCACTTTCACACACAAAAGAGGAAGAATGATGACAGATAGACCAAGCCTAGGCTGAGACTTAGGAGACCAGGCTGAGAGACTACAGCACTAACTCCCGCTCTGCCACTGAACTGCTGAAGGACCTCAATTTTCCAATTGGGAAACTTAATTTGCTTCTGTTTTCTTGCCCATTCATAGTATAAACTCCTGAGGGTGATGCCTGTCCCTTGCTATACCTTTAAACTGCACAATCGGAACTCAGTTCAGGCCTGTTTCTGCTACTGCAGTTGAAATAACATGTAAATAACTTACACAAACCAACCAAATCAGCTGGTGGAAGAGTGCAGATGGGCATGAAATGAGATATGGGTGAAAAAATGTGAAGGAGCAGAAAAGACAGGGGGAAAGAATGGCTTGAAAGGGGAAAAAAAGTGAGAAAAGGGAGTTAACAGATGGCAGAAGAGAACTGAGCGCAGACAGAATATGGTCATTCCAAAATCATCTGATGCCTGCAGTTCCCCACTGTCCAGAGGGAAATTTGAAAGTGGTTTAAACAGAGAAAGAGGTAAACTGCCCTTCACCAGCCCTCTGCTAACCCTGGTTCCCAGTTCATGAACTGCTAAAAAACATTCAGTAATCTGAACCTGTGAAACAATTGGTTTAAGGCAGTGGAATCTCTCCTTAAGGACACAGCACAACCATATCCCAGCACACCACTCTGCCAGCATTTATTAGTCCTCCAGGGGTCATCTTTGACCTGTGCTAATATAATCCTGCTAAAACCTTCTGGCTGTCTGGGACCTGGCTGTCTCCAGCAACACACTGGTGTGAAATATTTATAGATTAAGATAAAATTAAAATGCAATTTTCAGGCATTTTGAGAGGAAGTCTTTATCTCTACTTGTGGCTAGGTGATAGACTCTAGAAGGTTGCAAGTAACAGCTAAGAGGCTCAGAATACTGTGGTGGAAGGTGAAGTCCATGGAGAGGGCCCGAGCTAATGTTTTTTCAAGTCAGTGGAAAGATTTCTCTGTCTCTCTGAGTGTTGAATTGGTCTGAGAGGGACTGGATGAGGCCCATAGTTACCAGAAGTTGCTACCAACCAATGACTATTCAGAGGGTCACATTAAGCAAAAAGATGGTTGCAGTAATATGTTTAATGACCAATGGCTGCAGACACTAAATATTTTTCATTCTTCACAGTGGTCTGGGGTCATAAGACCAGGGAGGAAAGGGCATGAAGGCAATAATAATGAATTTATCAGTCCACACCTGCCCCCACAGAGGGGTCTGGAGGAACAGTGAGATGTAAACCCCACTCTGTTTCCCAAAAGATCCAGGGAGCTGCAGGCTGGAGTCACTGTGCTAGTCAGGCTGACTCCCTTTACCAGCACTGAACTGCTGCTTTAAAATAAAAATCCAAGAATTGACCTATAACTACTACACTGCCAAACACAACTGAGATTTCTTAGAATCTGCTCTCACTGTCAGTTTTGTGTAAAATGTTTCCCAAGATGCCTTTGTGTGGCTATTAGTTATTGCAGCTGATGTGCTGTGAAAGATTTTAAATGGCAAGTCAGAGTGTTTCCTTGAGAACTCTTCTGTTATGGACAGCTCTTAAGTTAAACCAGGAAAACAGAACAACAATAACAAAAAGCAATAATAAGACCATAAAGGAATGGAAAATATTCCTAGTTTCTACCCTCACTGATAATTAGTCAGAAACACAGAGTTCAGGTTAAACCTGAAAGAAGACACTGGATTGAAAACTGCTTAAGACAAAGGACCAAAGTGATTCTTCAGCCATTGTAAATCGTTCAGGAGAAAGCTAAACTAAACACTGCAGCACTTTTTCAGAATAAATTGTCTAGAGAAATAATGGAATTTTAAAATTTGGAGAATTCTAAGCAAAGACCAGGCTAATGCTTGCTAGGAACAATTTAGGTAGTGCTGATGCCATGATGGAGCAGGGGAATAGACCAGGAGAACTCTTTAGATCTCCTACAAATTTATCTTCTTGGATTCTGTGCCTACAAACAGGAGTGTTAGCCAAGAACACGCTAAATTTGGGAAGGTGTGCAGTAATGTTTTAAATCCATTTATATACAAACTAAAGTTTAAGAAAATATACATATGAGATGAGGAACTGCAAATGAAAGATGACAGAGAAATAACATGCAGGCATTTGAAATGTGGGCCGAAAATAAAACAGGATTCAGCCTGGAAAACGCATGCTAACATACTTGGGGAAATATAATCCTAAATAATATCCTCAGTGGGAAAGCAAAGCCTGGAAATCATTTATTTTACAAAGGAATCTTCTGGCTGATTGAGGACAGTGAATCAGATAGATGTGTTTTAAGCACCCCTGTAACAGCTGGAGCTCAGCTGGGACTTCGAAATTCAAGTTTGCTGCTGCTGCAACCTGAGGCACACAAATAAATCCCCCAGCACTCGTGGTAAGAGTCTACCAGCTGATTTATACCTTCACTGAAAATTTGAGTCTCTGAAGCTTCACCTGGAGACCATCAGGTGTGCCCAGAGATATAGCCTGATGACAATCAGGCTGAACACTGTTTCCAACAGTGTAAGGAAGCAGGCACCCTTCCACCCCTCCCCAGTTTACATGCAGGAAGGCAGTTTGAGCAAGGTCTTGACTCCCTGACATTAATAAAGATTAAAATTCCTCTTGCTGGCTTCTAGGAACACAGAATTGTACCAATACTGGATATTTGAAATTTTTGAGATTAGCTGGAAGAAAGCACTAGGCAAGTAAGTGGAAAAGAATTCAGGTGATGAGATAAATCACAGAAAGCAGCATGAAGAACTTGAAAAAAAACCCATCACATACATAGATATTGACAACAACTCTTGCAAATTATTAGACAGTCTCTTTTACCTGCCTTAGCTACTAACTCTGTTCCCTACCTGTCTGTTCATGAGGAAATCCAAAGCCATTGAGAAAAATTCCTTCACCACCCAATAAGAGCAATCTGTTCCAAGGCCCTTGCAAGGAACCTTAAAATTTGGCTAGACAGAGATGACAGAAATCCTACACCCCACCTGCTATATGGGTGGCAGCACTTTTTTACATAGTTACAGAGAAGAACAACAGTCTAATTTCAGAGACTTATTTCCAGAGTCCAGGAGCAATAATTTTGGTGTCGATGTTTTCTTTAACACAGTTTTCCATTCTGTCAGTGGCACACTCAGCAGCTCCTGCCATAAGAACAAGTCCAAGCAGCTGATGGCAGTGAAGGGAAAGTCTGTATTTGCTCCGTGGGAGATCTCTGGACTCCCACAGTGAACATTTGTACTTTAGTGTAGGAGTTCAATGTCCATTACCAGATATTAAAATAGGCTTGGTTCCCTCTGCCTCCAATACTCACTTCTTGGTGTGTTCTTTCCCAACCACTCCTACTGGATGTTCCCGTGGACTCTTGACAGCTCCTACCTGTCCATGTGGCAGGAAACAGAAGGTGATGCTTCCAAAGGAACTGACCTAAAATCTGACAAGTCTGTCTCTTAGCTCTGTTGAGATGATAGCCATGAAGTAAGTCCCCTTCTCCCTGCTCTCGATACTGTTTCTCCATCCAAAGAGAGCTTTAATTAGATGTCCCTGTTTTAACTACATCATGAACTGAAATGAAGTCATTGCTATACTCTGGCAAATGAGGGTGATCTGTGTGGTCCTCCAGCTGTGCGGAGTGATTTTCTCCATGAAACTTTTCCTGTTCCTGAGAGGAATTTCATTATCTGATTTTTTTTATTGCTAGTCCTGTATCTTACAAGCCCTAATTGAAAGGGTTTGATCTTGGGATTCACTAGATAAAGCACAGAGGAGCTGTGTTGGACAAAATCATTTACGGAATTCATTGTGCATGATCCTCTCTGACAACCATCGGTGGTGGAAAATACAGCATGACTGCTGGCACAAGCCATGACAGCTTCCTGTTCCTGCTGAGAAATACAGGATTGGCAAAATCTGCCCATGCAGGAGCTGAGCCATCTAGGAAGACGCTGCGGTGCGTCAGCCCATTTCGGGCTGTACATCAAAGAGGACATCTAGTGGGTGGATTTCCCCGCCTTAGGTTCCGCCTCCGAGGGCGGATCCGAGGAGGAGACAAGGGTTTACCCTCTCCACCCACTGGGTGTCACTCCAAGACCCATCCCCTCCCTATTTCCAGAACCCTCTTGGCTCCTAAGTTACTCATTGGTTAAGTTAGCTTATGTTTAATAATAGGTTCATTGCTTAGGCAATTAATGTCTAGAAAGTTCTGTCCTGTTATGTTTCTCATTGGTTGATTCAAGTAAGTTCCTCCTCTTGTTTGTCATGATTGGATACCTGTCATTGTATATCTTCCCCTTATTGGTTGTATTGTTGTACCTCCCATTCTCCTCCCCCTGTATAACTTCCCCCTGCAACTGCCAGTCGGCGCCATTCCATCGCCACTCCTGAGCCTTTCCATAAGACTGGATTCCCGGGTTTTGCCTGGGGGCAGAATGGCTCCCTGATTTCCTTGTGCAGGTCATGTCCTGGCAGGGCTCAGTGGATTCCAGTTCCCCGGTCACGTCCGGGGGCTGAGGCCATTCTATTATGGCCAAGCTCCAGGTTGCTCCCCTTCATGCCTTCCTGTTCCCCTGCTTGGGGCAGGGAAATAAAGACATGGATTATGCAACATAAGAGAGCGCCTCCTTCATTCTTTGCCTCCGCCGCCGCAACATAACAACCTGGGTCTACCAGCCCATTAGGGCTCCCTGGACTAAGCTCTTTGGGATAGCTTCGGCATCCCTAGAGTGACCATCTGGGCTTGCTTTACTTCACTCCTCCAATAGGACTGTCGTGCTCAGCGCCCGCTCTTGGAGCGGAGTGTCCATGTGGGAGGACAGAAGCAATGTCGCCTACCAGGCTCACCGGGCGGCCTGGGTCACCGTGGCAGTAAGATACAGCCCAGGCTTCTCAAGACTCCTGCTGTCCCCCCACTACGGTCTCAGGTCTGTCACGGAGCCCTTTGGGGTGCAGAGGGTCAGTTTGTTTACTGAACTCAGTAGAGGCATAGGATCATAGAATGGCCCAGGTTGGAAAGGACCTAAAAAATCATCTTGTGCCATGGGCAGGGACACCTTCCACTACCCCCGGTTGCTCAGAGTCCCATCCAGCCTGGCCTTGGACACTTCCAGGGATGGGGCAGCCACAGCTTCTCTGGGCAACCTGTGCCAGGGCCTCCCCAATATGATCAGAAGGATGGAGCACCTCTGCTACAAGGAAAGGTTGGGATAATTGGGATTGTTCAGCCTGGACAAGAGAAGGCTTTGGGGTGACCTCATTGTGGCCTTCCAGTGCCTGAAGGGAACCCCACGGGAAAGATGGAGAGAGACTCTTGACAAGGGCCTGGAGTGACAGGACAAGGGGGAATGGCCTCACACTGACAGAGAGGAGGGTTAGGTTGGATATTAGGAAAAAATTCTTCCCTGTGAGGGTGGAGAGTCATTCCAGGTTGAATGCTAGTGGAAACATGCTCAAACTGGGGCAAATACACATTCAAATACACAAGCTGTAAAGAACAGAAAGGTGTGAGTTCTCAGTTCACTGGCCTTCTTTGTAACATTAATGTTTATCTACTCGCTATGCAAGTGTTCATAAAACAACACAAATGACTGGCCAGGATCAGCTACAAAGTACACAGATATAAATCTTGATGAAGGGGAATGATTACTTACTGGCATTTATTCTACCTCTGTTATTTTAGTTATGCTTTCTAGTACATTTCTAAATAAATTCCCTTCTTGCTTTAATATTTAAAGGTCTCTTGCACAAGCAGACAGCATTTCATATGTCTATTCATATGAAATCTTGTAGCCTGTAGATACATATCTTCATTCAAAAACCCACATCCTGTAGACCTCTATCATGTCTTCTAAATTCATAGTTTCAGTATTTCTGGTAAAGTAGTTTCTTCCACTAGATTTATTGTTCAAGGAGCAATCTTTGTGATTCTATGAGTCTATGGGTTGGGTACTTGGAACCCTTAGCAAATCAGCAACATGGGTAAAAATGTTTGTGAACAACTCATAATGTTTATAAATATTTCTTCGTTACATGGCACTGCTGTTAGAATGTTTCAGAAACATTTCTGAATGTAAACATCTTAATTTATGTAATAAATGTTGAAAGCAAATATATTTGTTACCTTTAACATTAGACCCAGTGAATTTTTGGGGATAAACCATATAAAATAATTTTCTACCACCTTTGTGCTGAGCTAAAGTGATGTATTTTTCTGTACATCTTTATTCCTATTAGTTAGAGTGGGTATTAGGAAAAGGGCACTGGAACAGGCTTCCCAGTGAAATGGTCACAGCCCCAAGGCTATCAGAGCTCAAGGAGTGTTTGGACAATGCTCTCAGGCGCAGGGTGGGGTTGTTGGAGTGTCTGTGCAGGCCCAGGTGCTGGACTCGATGATCCTGATGGGTCCCTTCCAACTCAGGATATCCTATGATTCTACGATTCTTCACAGGATTACTCAGTGTCTGAAAGGCCAATATGTCCCCGAGTGGCTTTTTGCCAGTATTTGGGTTTGTTTCATCAGCAACTAGATTTCCAGACCTTCTACCTTGCAAAGAAAAAAAACTCTTCTATTTTTATTAACTTTCACGTTAGCATTAATGCAGCACTAGGCATGCCATTTTTGTGCTTCTGCCTTTCAGGTTCTGATTTGTATGAATCTGGTTCTTCAGCTTTTTTTTGGTGGATGTTGACATCTTTTGGAAAATGTTTGGAAAGTGCTATTGTAGGGCCCCTGATAAGACAACCCAAAGGCAGTGGGACCTGCTTTGCCAGCATTGCCACTTTCTGTTACCTCCTTGCTGGTATTCTGCTAGATTAGTTGACAATCTATGGGCAATGATGCAGTCACTACTAAGCCCATGAATCTGGTAACAATACGGCTACATCCCAAATTTCTGAACTCCAGGGCACATTCTTTCGTGACCTTTTTTCAGTTCCCTTCTTGCTTGTGATTTTTAGCACTGGATGCATTGCTTTTGGTGTTCAAGTCCTTGATTAATAATGTAGTTACCACTGCATCTGCACAGCTCATTTTGTTTTTCTTTTGGCAACATTTCAGTCCTTGTTGCTGTAGACCTCAATTCTCAGCCTTTGCATCAGTTCTTGAACCTGTTTTCACAGAGATGTGTGTTAGGTGTTATCTCCTTCAGGTTTTTGCTCTGTCAAGATAGAATGAAAATGATGCATCATTGCTTGTACAATTTCTGCAGCCTTACAGGCTGGGAATTGCATCCAGAGCATTTTGAGGCTCCTAGTGCTTGGGGCTGTGGTGTTTGGTGTGCAGAAAACATTCCAGGCTGTCCGACTCGGTTCTGGATGTACATTTCCACAGTTCCTCAGAGTGGGAAAAGGCCAAGAGGGTGGTGGGAAGGGCTTTCTCCCAGGCCTGAGTATCCTCAAGACACCTCAAGGATGTTTTTTAAATGTTGTCATTTGTTTCCCAGCCCAGAGCTGAGCTGGAGAAAAGGTGGAGAGAGTGGCAAGCTGGAGTCCCATCTTTAGATCTGCCCTTGGATTCCAGTTCCTCCTGGTGGGACTGTGCTGCCCAAAGAACAAAGCAAGGAGATGTTGGAGTACCTGTTTGTTCACCTGTTGAGCTTGGAAGAAACACTGAGCGTGAAATTCCAGGGAAGCTGTGCTTGCTGGAGCGACTAGAATGAGAAGCAGTGGCAGCTGTTTGCCATGGGCTAGTTTCCCACCCTTGCTTCAGTTCCCTGGCACTCCAGGTAATCCCACATCACCTTTGCTTTTCCAAGTGCTTTGCTGAAGGGTTTCTGAATGGGGCAGTGAGCTTTTCCGTACTTCCCATTTATATGGCGGATCTGTTTCAGGAAATGTGTCTCATTGTCTGGATGGATTCAGAAATCCCCGTGCCAGGTTAATTGCAGTGAAAAAAGGGAAAAGAAGCCAATAGCCTGGACTGGGATGCCCCAGGCCCCTGCCAAGCACAGGGGTCATTGCTTGGTGTTTCTTCATTCTTCATTCTTCAGTCCTGTGTGCTCAGGCCTTGTTCTGAACTGCTCAGCCAAAAATGCCATTGCAGGAAGAGCAGAAAATCCCACGGCTCCTGTGGATCACTTGTCTGCACTGACTTTGTGCTGCAGCCTGAGGTGTGTCCTAAATGTTAGGTTTGAATTAATGCAAGTTTTCCAGGATTGTGTGTTTGGAGTTGCTGGTTTAGGGATGGCAAGGTCTGAGTTTGAATTTGTGGGCACCAAGAGCTCCTTGTGTCAGCTTTAGGTCTGGATTGGTGGGAATTCTCGGAGAAAAGAGAAGGGAATTGAAATGCACAGATCCGTTCTTGGAGAAATGATCAGGATGGGAGAAAAGAGGGTGTGGAACTGCTGGGAGCTCCTGGAGTGGGGGAAAGGATCCAAGGATTGGAAGCAAAAGCTGTGGAACAAAGCCTGAAAAGGGAGTGGGGGAAAGAGGAAAAGAATCCCTGCTCCAGGAATCCAGCAGGGGCCAGGAGAGGATCATTTTCCATCCACCAGCTCTTGATGAAATCCTAATAATGAAGGTCATAGGAAATTATTCATTTGTTATTAGGTTTGGAATGAAAGATGCTATTCCAGAGGGGAATATTCACCTGTTAAAATTCTGTTGGGTAAAGGAAAAGAGGGAGGAAGCAGCTGGAGAATGAACAGGTGGATTTTTGGTGGATACAGGGAAAGACATGGGAAGGTGCTCTTAGGTAAAATACACCTCATGGGTATCACCAGGAAAAGCCCCAGCTGCTCTGTTTTCCAAGCTCTAACATTCCAGAGGGGTAACCAGTGGTTAGCACATCCATTTCTACATTCCATGGATGCCCAGTGCTTTGCTGAGAAGAGATAATATTTGGAAATTAACAAATCCAGGGATGAAATTCCTGACAGTAAAGCCCTGGAGGCCCAGGCTTTGATATTCCTCCAGCACCCAAACCCAACAGAGGGAATCCTGGAGGAGGTGGAAAATGCTGTCACTCCGTTGGTGGAATTCCTGGGAAATGGAAAGCGGCAGAAGCAGCAAGAACAGAGTTGGAAGCAGACTCCAGCTGGGTAAGGCAGACACCAAATCCCTTGGAACTAGAACTGGGCAGGGGGTAGAAGAATTAATTGCTAAATTTGTACCCCATGGATTCCTGAGCAGGATCCCAGCAGGGAAGACTGCAGGGATACTCCACGAGAAGAGCCAGACTGGGGACTGTCCCCAGATGGGAGCAGCAAGCCTTGGAATTGCCTGAAGGGAAGAAAGAGGGAACAAGGATCAGCTGTCAAACATGGAGATGTTACCAGACAATTCCTCGGGAGTGTTCAGTTCTCACCCAAGTCAATCTCCTGCCTTGTGAAACTCAGAAATCTGGGAAGACCCCAACTAACGTAGGGAATGTACTGGCAGATAAAACTGCTGGGGAATGGTAGAGAAAAACATCCTAATAGGGGGCCTCAGTTTGTACAGGAATCCTGCAAAAATTGTCCAAAAGAACAGGAATCAAATGGGATTGACATATTCCTTGAAGACCACAATCCAGTGAGAAGGTTGAGAGAAGGGAACAAAGCCTAAAAAGGCAAATGAACCAAATCTGCCAAACCCCTCAAACAGCCACATTCCCTGGCATTGCTGACGAATTCAGCTGAGCTCCAAGAAAAAGGTGAGCCCATATGGAATCCTTTATGGGAGACCACATCCAGCTGTGACTCTTCCTGGAGAAAGCCATAGGATAGGTTATCCCAGTTTCAGAGAATATGTCATTTCCTTGGGAGAAACTCTTTGATCATTGCATAACCTTATTGTTTTAGCCTCACCAGTAACCTGGGATATCAAAGTCCCTCCTCCCCAGCGGGGAGAGTGAGAGTACATCTGGACATGAAAAATTTCTAGGACAGTCCCGGAGAAGAAAGAAGACTCTAGCTTTGCAGGTCTGTGTCATAACCCATCCTGTCAGCCACTCCTGTTTGATCCCAGTGGATTTGTCCTCTTGGATTCAACCTCAGCAGCACTAATTGCTGGGGATTAAGCAGCCTTTGGTACTTCTTTTCCATAAAACCTCTCCATCCTGCCCTTCAATCCTGTTATGCACAGAGGAAAAACCCAAAAGTCCATTTTTTCCCCTCTCCCCTTCACTTTGCCTCCTCTTTTCCTGCAGGCTTTGGGCTGTCCAGGCTTGGATGTGGATTAGGCAGAGCACCCTGGAAGCTTAGCTCGAGGTGCTTCAATCCACAGTGTTGGAATCACCATGGATTCTCCCAAGGTTTGGTGTGAGGAGCTACATCTTGGGAGGAGCTGGGATTTTGTGCTGTTCTGGAGCTTTTTTTCTTCTTTTGCCTTTTGGGCCATCTCAGAGAGAAAGCTGGAAACCAAACCAACTGAAGGGGATTCCCAAATTCCTTTCCATACCTTCGGAGGAGGCCCAAATCCACATGGAGCTGAGAAAAGGGATGCAGGGAGAATGGGAATAATTGAGCCTCAGGACATTCAAAGCATTTCATTCTTTTAATGTGTTTGGAGGTGCAGGAAATGCCAAATCCCTAAGGAATTCTGTGTCTGTAGCATCAAGTGCAACCTCTTTAAAGCCAACTCCTCAGAGTGAGGTTTTTCCAAGGGTAAATCCAGATGTGACATGGAAAAGCCTCAGTGAGGATTTCCAGCCTTGACTCCACAGCTTTTGGAAAATCTTAGTAGCCAAGCTATATCAAATTTCTGTCAGATTTGTATAAAATACGGTGTTTATATCTGGGACCACTCAGTTCCCTGGGTGTGAAAGTCCTTCAAGTACCAAGCTGAGCTGTTTTTGAGAATTCCAAGTGTTGTGTCCTTAAGATTCTTAATACAATATTTAAATAATTAATATTTAATTGAGACAATATAAAGTGGTGTCCTAGGTTACAATGTCAGATGGAACCAAAAGCATGTATTCTATTATCACCTTCACAAGCTGTTAAAGCAGGTGGGGCAGTGTTTGTTATCTGCTACCATGACTCATTCTTGATAACTCCCTCCGGGAGCTAGCTCTGTTTAATGGGCAATCAAGGACCCTGCCACATGACTCATAGATAACTCGCTCTGGACTATCTCCTGTTAATGGGCCCATCACTGCCTTGCCTCATGACTCACCATCCCATTGTGAGATGCTCCACCCAGGAGGAGGAACTGAGCGTTCCCATCTGTCTATAATCAGAGGTTTGGAACAGCACAAAGAGCCTTTCCCGCTGGATTCCCAG
>VZTH01001704.1:0-19845 GCA_013397815.1 Aleadryas rufinucha
GAGGAGGAAGGAGGGAGGGAGGGGAAGAGCATCCCGGGAGCTGAAGGCACCCGGTCCCTCATCCGCGGCACGGGAGGATAACAACGCTCTCCCCGTGCCCTTCGCATCCCCAAAAATCGTGCCCCTCTCCCAAGGCAACCCCGCGAAAATTGACTCACAGCAAATTTTAGGGGGTGGGCAAAACTCATCCTGCTGGAGATCTACACTGAGCCGGGGGGTTCGCACCCTTCCCCCCTTGAATCCCATGAGATGACGCTGGAAGCCCCATGAGATTACGCTCAAACCATCATGAGATGACACACAAAGGCCCTGCGGATGGCTTTGCTTGAAATCGTCAACTAATATTGAGTGTTTTTCTTTTTCCTGAAAAGAAATGAATCCTCACCGCAGGAATGCCCCATGTCAGGCCACCTCGCTCTCCCACGGGATTCCATTTCCATCCCACCCCACAATACACAAAATTAGCGGTCAACCTTTTGAAGGTTTTCTTTTTAATTCCTCTCAAAACTTTTTTTTTTAATTATTTCTGCAGTCTCAAACTCTCCCCCCTGCCTAGGGTGAGTTTTGCCAATCCCTGAGACAACATGTCCAGTGCCAATATTAATCCATAAAATATTGGTGGAGCTGACACATCTGATTTTGCCGAGGGAACTACATCAATATTTGAAGAGAATCCTTGCCTCGTTCCTCATCCTCCTTAGGCTGGGCTTTCCTTGCCATTAAGAAGCGGGGCAGAGTTTTACCCATGGTGACAGGCGAACTCGCCATAATTAGGTTTTAATTGCCACGGGCTTGTAGACAATCTGGGATAATTAGCGGGGCCACAGCTCAGCAGGGATTTGCTCCAAGGGTATTTTGACCCTTCAGTCTCATGGGTTCCCCTGCTTGTTTTATTGCATCTGAAAATCATAAACGGCATTCAGTGAAGCTCCAGCAATAATAACGCATCCCAAATGTCTGTTTCTGCCGTGCCCCCAAGACAGAATATTAAAAGAGGCTGCAAAACTTCCCAGGATCTTCTCAGTCCCCAGCAGCTGCGTCCTGCTGGTGATGATGGATGGGCTCATTTTGGGGTGATGGTCTCCATGCCCAGCATCCCCCCATAGCCCAGGGCAACATCAACAGGACTGGGAGCAGAATAAAAGCCCTTGCAGAGCTGCAAACCCAGGATCAGGGAGCTGCCTTGCCCAGACCTCTGTGCCGAGAGGTCACGGTGCCAAGGCTCAAGCATCACCAAGGTTTGGGGAAGCNTCCCCTGCAAACCCAGGATCAGGGAGCTGCCTTGCCCAGACCTCTGTGCCGAGAGGTCACGGTGCCATGGCTCAAGCGTCACCAAGGTTTGGGGAAGCAATGGTGATCCCATACCAAAGTGTTGGACACCAGCTGTGTCCATCCCACAGGAATCTGAGGACACCTGCTTGCATTCATGGAGCAGCCACAAAGTACCTGTGTTGCCTTGGGTAGACCCAAAAACCAGCCATGAGCTTCTTGTGGCCACCACAGCCTCAGCAGACAACAGGGGTTTAAAACCCACCAGGAAATGGGAATATATTTGCTGCCGTTGCAGAGTGCCAGGAGCCTTCGCTGGGTGGTTAGTCACTGTTAATGATGACACCCTGCCCTAATATTTAATTTACAAAGGATAAATTGCCAGTTGGATTAATTCAGCATGATGAGCGCCGAGTAATTTGGAGAAGAAAAGAAGGGGAAAAAATGCTGGCTGCTTGAGAAGTGAATTCGTAACGAGCTCTGCCATCGCCCTTCGGAACTCACACCGATTGAAGGGTTTGGGAAACCGCAGTGCAGGACAGGACTGGTGCCCTGCCCCACCGGGCACAGGCTGAGGCTGTGCCATCCCCCACTCCACAGCCAAAATGCTCCTGAAAAGGTGACAAGGCCAAAGCAGGAGCCAGGCAAGCAGATCTGTTCAGAAAGGAGGAAGGGGATGCTCTCAGCTGGGCTCACAGCGTCTGCTCCAGAGAGACAAGAATGTGGCCATTCATGCCCAGCACAAGCTGGCTTTGTCCTGGATCACCTCGGGCTCACCCTTCCTCAAGCCACAGCCTGGGAATGCCATCTGGCTTTGCAGGACCTCAGTTAATCCTTTGAAGGCTCCAGATCCATCAGAACGCTTCCCCCAACCCCTTCTTTTGGGACAGGCAGAGACAGCCTCCATGCCAGGCTCCATGTACCCCCCTGCTCTCCAGTGCAGTCTCCCAGGAAAATGACTCCTCCAGCAGAGCCAGGCAGATGGTCTGTGGAAGATGCGCTGCTTGCTCGTCTGTCACAGCCCTCAGAGAGTCTATTTTCAAGACTGAGGGTGTTTCTTCAATACCTGAGGACCAGGGAGCCTTCCTGGGAGAGAGGATGGGCCTGTCTGTTGTTTAACCATCTCCATTCCTGGGCTGGCCTGGCTGGAGACATAAAACTGGGATGTTCCGCTCCCCAAACAGACCAAGCTCCCCCTTGGCAGAGAAAATGCTTTGGTGTGGAAAAAAATTCATCCCTGTCCCTTAGCAATTTAAAACCTAGGGAAGGGGAGAACCATGGGACAGGCAACCCCACTGACTGTTCCAGATCCTAAAGCTCCCCAGCTCCCCAAACCAATTGGCCTGCTCTGCTGAATCAAGCGGTGGAGCTGAAGCAAGAGGGAAAGGCTCCTGCAGCAGATCATTGCAGCTTTCTTACTATGGATTGCACTTGTAGACTCCAAGAATCATTTGGAAAATACCTCTAAGATCATCAAGCCCAACTGTTAACCCAGGAAATGGGAATTTCTGCAGAGAAATAAGGGAAGGTGGCTGCACCCAGCTGCTCTGCCTCTGCCTGCTGCTAAAAGGCATCAGGAAGCTGCCTGACCTGAATATTTATAAATGGGATGAGCTGAGCAGAGCCCCGGGGCAGCTCCAGTGATGCCACTTTGCTCCAGCACAGCCAGCAGCCTGGAAAAAAAATCAATCATCACATCTGGGTTTTCCCCTATCAGCAAAAAAACCCCTCTTAGAGCTCAGAGTGCAGATAGGAGCAAACTGGGGTACCAGTGAGATGATCCCTGCAATTACATCCCTGGTTACCAACCAGAAACCAGAGCCCTTTTTGGCACCAGGAACTCATGAAGTTTTCAGAGGTTGGTGCTCAGGGGAGAAGCTGCCAGGGAACCAATGGCTGGGTGGCCAAGCAAGCTCCCTGCATATAGAGGAATTGGGTTTTCCACCACAACGGATCATTGAACCCAATTCCTGGCACTTTTCTTGTCCTGCCACCACCTTGGCAGAAGGAAGAGCACTACTATTTATTTTTGGGGGGCTTTAACCCATAATCCTTGCAAAACCTTAAGCAGCCTTTGTCAGAAAGGGGCTGTTTCAGACACAGATGACGAAGGAGCAGCAGAGGGGTGATGGGGATCAGGCAGCACACAACACTTGTCTCCACACAGCCAGACAGGAAGGGCGAGGACTCGGGTTAGTCATTGGAGTTCTTTGGAGCAAGGCACCCCTCCCTGCTCTAGGAAAGCTGCAGTCCCACTCCCGGGGTAAATCTGTAGGAAATACATGAAGTTTTCTGAGGACAGCGGGGTTTTTGGACCTGTCCATCTACCTACTACCCTGTTTGGCCTGACATGTGGGGACATGGAAAAGATGGATACACACAGCCAGTCGCTCCTGTCCAAAGCCCTCTGCTCACTGCATCCCAGAGGTGCCCAGTCTGAGGTAAAATCCAGCACACTCAAAGGGGTTTATTCAATCCATGTTTTTTTTAATGGACTTGAACAGACAACACGGTTTCCATAGCAAAGGATCATCAGCCCCACCTTGTACAAAAACAGAGTTAAAAAACATAAAAGGAATACAACCTCAAAAAAAAGCCCAAAAATGGGTATTTATTAAAAAAAAAAAATTATACAAAAGCACCTCTGCCTCCTCACACTTTCCCTGCTTCCTGGAATTTCTTAAACAGGGGTTCATCAGCCCGCAGGGGGAAGGTCAGAGCCCGTTTCTGGTAGTACGTGGAGTCCATGGCCAGGTTGTCGATGACATCAGCCAGGAGATGGGCTCTCTCCACGGAGCTGCCCGGCGCATCGTAGCCCAGGGCGGTGAAATGCACGTGCAGGTGCTGGTAGGAGGGCTGGTAGTGCAGGTAGATCCGCAGCTGGGAGCCGGGCACACCGAAGCGCTTCGCTATGGCCTCCTGTGGAGGGGAAACAGAGAGCTCAGGACTGGCAAAACCTTGGCGTGGATGGAAAAGAGCATCCTTGGATGGCAGGAAAGGCATAGGGAAAGGTAAAAGGGAATTCTGCTTCCTCATAGCAAGGGAGAGGGGGAAGTCTGGAAGGACAGAGCTCTTTCCCACCTTCCATTTCAGCCTCCACGGGGACAGAGCGAGGCCTCCGGCTGCCCCACTTTTATCTCTCCATGATGGGACGTGCTATCCACCCATATCATTTTCCCTTTCACTCTTATCGCTCCGACTCATTGGAAAAGTAGCAGGGATCCGTTACCAGCCAGTGTAATTAAAGCTATAAACAGCAAGGGCGAACTCCGGCACGCCGGCTCCGCTCACTGCAATCCCCTGGCTAATCTCTTAATTAATCTCCCACCTTCCCCAGTGCAATTACTTTCCAAATTCTAACGCAGTGAAGGAAGGAGAAGCTACTGCACATCCATCTCCCAAACACACCCCGTGGAAAATCACATCAGCCAGTGAGAACAGGCAAGGGGTTGGGATGGGGTTGTTAATGCGAGGAGCTCACTGCTAACGGGAAGTATGGAGCATCCCTAAAGCACCTGGGTGTGGCATGATCTGGGGAAGGTGCTGATGGAGAGCAGGAACCAGAGAGGGCAACACAGCCCTGTTTCTTGACTTAGTATCTCCTGATTAGCAGGCAGATCTGTGATCTGATCCCAGGCAGATGCTGTGCCAGAAAACCCAGGGAGTGCCTTTGCAGAGACAGCCAAGCTCTCCCTGACCAGGACAGCAGCGGGGGACCGGCCTCACGCTCACCTTCCCCTCCTGCAGGACGTTCCTCAGCAGCGGGAGGTGCTCGGCCGTGAGATCCCTCAGAGACTTGATCTCCCGGCGGTGCACGAGGGCGATCAGGTACAGGTCATCCAGCTGCAGAGACACAGGATGGGGATGAAGGGGACACACAGAGCACGTGGAGGCAGCAGCACTTTGGACCTGACACACCATTCACAGCTTCCCAGGCTGTTTTATAGGGAATCTTGTGCCATACAGGGATTCTTGTCCTCAGCACCCACACTGGGCTGAATCTCCCAGTATGGGATGTGTTCCCCCACAATCTCACTGCACCTCAAAGCATCGTTTCTGGAGAAACTGGGTTTTGTCCTGAAATGACCAGAAGAGAACAGCCTCATCCCAACCCATAAACAGTGGGATCACAAATACTTTCTCAGCTTTAGAGGCAGATGGAGTGACCAGCCCTCAGTCCTCTCGTAGTGTGAGCACTATGCTCAGTGCCGCCCTTCCACCTTCACATCTCCCTGAGCATCTCAAAAATGCTTTCTCTGTGTGACTGAGGCTGAAGACCAGGTGCAGGCACCCACCCAGATATGTGGGGTCACTGAAGCCCCAGCCAGGAGCCTGGGGGTCTGCCAGCACCCCCCATGCACACCCCACAGGCTTCTCAGTGATAGTTGATCTGCAGCACACTCAAACGAGGATTTACAGAGAACCACAGGGGCCAAAATTGAAACTGAAAATTTCTCCCAGTGATAAGCTCTCTACTTCTCCACTGTGCAAACAGCTGGCCACTTTTGAGTCACATCAGTTCTATAAATAACAATTGCCAAGACCTAAGTGGTCACTGTACAAACCCAGGGCAGTTAAAATATGTCCCTTGAGCAGCTCTCAGACAAACCTTTGGCCTCCCCCAAAGCGCTCAGCACATTCAATGTTTAACATGACACAAAGTTGTGGATCATCAGACCTTAAAAAAATAAAAATAGAAATCCCAGTCTACTTCAGCTCAGTTAGTGACTTTCTAACATAAACACTGGAGAGCAAAGGGTTTGGATATTCTGAGACCCAGCAGATCCCTTCACGGCTGTGAGAAACCCAATGTAGCTCGTTGGAAATAGATGCTTTTGTCAAAGGATGCTCTCAGGACCCTTCACAGGGCTCTTGAAGCACAGAGCTGTTCCTGCACCCAGCCAGCCCATGGTACCATTTGATTCCCATGCACAGTTCCAGAAAAAAATGGTGTATCAGCTTGTGCTCTTTGGCTCCGGGCTGGCTGGTGGGAGGAAAAGCAAACAGCTCTTCTCCTTAGAACAACATCTGCATGTTGCTGTTTGAAACAAATAAGCCTGTTGCTAAAAAGGCCTGGAATGATGTCATGCCAGGCATTGCTTCAAGCAACGCCTCAGGGCTCCTGCAGATTTGAAACCAACTCAAAAGTTGTGGAAGAAAAAAACCACACCAAAAAATGAAAAACAAAAAACAACACCACCACCACCACCCCAAGGAAACAACTCAAACCACTGTCAAGGTTGGGCAGCAGCACCCAGAAGGCTGAGGCCGGCAGATTTCACAGTGCTAAAGAGAAATTTTCCCCCATCTATTAGCCTGAAATAACTGCAGGTGAATTCACAGGATCTGTGGGGCAGGCACTAAAGGAGTGTGAGGCCACACTGCTGAAAGGACTTCTGAGGGGGGGCTCACAGAGTCCTGCTGGGAGCCGTATCTCGCTTCCCTGATTCCATTCAGCAGCCTTGCCTGCCAGGTGGGATGTGGCAGAAGGAATGGGTGCTCTTGGGCAGCCCCGGGGCTGTCAGGATCAGCTCTGGCTCAGTGCCACCCACAGCCAAGAAGAAATTCCTTGGCTCAAAGGCAAAGCTGACAGCCCTTCCTGGGATGCTGTCTCGCCTGCCTGGGAAGGAGATCAGCAGTGCAAAGGGCCCAGATAGCTCCAGGGATGACTGGGGTGCACACAGCAGCCCAGCAGTTGTGGAGAAGTCCAGAAGATCCTGTTCAGCATTCCAAGAGGCAACAGGAACAAGGGGAAATCTCCCCTAAGGACAAATCCTGCTACTGAGGCACTTCCTGACCATGCCAGCTGACAGATGTGCATGCAGCAGGTCTCCAGCACAAATTTTAGCCCATCTATGATTTTAGCCCAATCTCGATGTGAGTTGCAAAGCTTGGTTGCAGCACTCAAGAATTTCCACCAAGGCTTTGCTCACAGCCAGGAAAGGGGCAACGTGCTGCACATTTTAAGATCCCTAAATATTGCCCCACTGGGAAGGCAGCAAACAGGGCACATCCTGCACACTGGACATGTATCCCCATGCAAAATCTCATCAGGAAGAAGGTTGTGCCTCTGGTGACCAAGTGGAAATTCGAGCTTAGCTACCCCATCACCACTTGACAGGAGATTTTTGGAGTAGCTGATGTGCACGGAATTCACAGGGAGCAGACACTACTCTGCAGTGACTCCCCTGCCACTCCCCGAGACAACCCAGCTCCGCACCACAAACAGCTGCTCCCTGCACTGACACACAGGATGGAGCTGCCCACCAGCCGGCTTGTGTTCCCATTTTTTTGAGTTTTAGTTTCCATCTCTAAGTCTTAATCATACAGCAACTCTCCCCACTTGCCCCCTGCAGAAGCTGATGAGGATCAGAAACACGATGGGGACTTTTTTTGACACCACCAGCTTCAAGGGAGGGGTGTGTATATGGAGTTTCACCTCCCCAAATTTACAGCATGAAAGGGAGCTGGAGCCCAAGGAATAATTCTCAATTTAGGAATACAGCCTGGTCTTAAAAATCACTTTCACCAAGTGGCCACTCCCACACAGGGTAAAGCAGCTGCTCATCAGCCAAGAACCATCTGTGTAACACTGTGGAGGAGAGTTAATTGCAGCAACCAAAGGACAACACAGCTGCCTGGTTTGCACCTCGAGTCAAGGCTTGCAAAAAAAAAAAAAAAAGACAAGTTCAGCAGAACAAATACGCAAGATTTCGGTTCAAACACATCCTGACAACATTTGGGCTGATACAGAAAAGTGAACCTAATAAATTCATCTCAGCAGCAGAGAGAACAGCCGGGGTCTGCAGCATCCCCAGTCAGCTCGTGCCAAAAGGCCCTGGCAGTGTCATCACTAACAACAGCGTTAACACAAGGACACAGGCACCCACTCAGACTCTCTCAGGGTGCTCTTAGGAGTCTGGAAGTGGACATTTCCTCTGGGTTACCTTCAGACAGGCAGCATTAGAGGAGCAAACCAACCTGGTTTTGATTCCACTTTAAATCTGGAACCAGAACAAAGCCATTGGAAGGATCTGGGTTTTCATGGACGATTCGATCAGCCTCAGCTTTCTTCTCCAGGATATTATACACCCACTGAAAGAGAAATACGTGATTTATAAACCAGCAGAGAATAAAAAACCAGCATCTCAGGTGCATTTAGCCCAAGCTTATGGATTACTGCACATTCTCTACAACTAGAATATATTTAAAAAACCCAATTTTAAGATGACAAAATAATTTGTAATTAATTAGCCATAAAACACTTCAACAACCAACAAACTCCAGAATCTTATAAGCACTTCAGTAAAAAGCAGTAGAACCCAGCTCTTGTGGGGCTCAGCACACTCCTCTTGCAGCACCATGGGGCTGTTTACACCTTTTTTACTCCCCAAGCTGCAGCAAAATCTTTACAACCAAGTCTGGGAAGGGAATTTGGCTGAATTCGTTCCTTATTCAAAGAGGAAGGAGCAGAGTTGGATGTGGCTCTGGCTGCTGGCAGCTCACTGCAGGGAGACGAAAGGCCTGTGTTTTTTTGGGCAATGCATGTCTCTTGGCTCCCTGGCTGATTAGAAAACAGCTCACCACTCTTCTTCTTCCATACTTAAGGTTCCAGCCTCCAGCCTGCCTGTAATCCCTGCTCTGGTTATCCCCCCGCACTCCTCCTGAAAGGCAAAGCACCATTCAGAGAAGGGTTATGGAAATGGAAAACACCAGGGATGTGACAGAGTAAGACCAGAGAAAAGCATCTTTGCTCTCCCTGGCTCCCAACCTCAGCTCCAGCATCGTTCTTTACACCTCCAAAACGCATGTTATGCTCTGGGTTAAGCCTAGCTTAAGTACTGGACTGGCAAGAGAGTCCTCAGCCAGGTCCCTGGAAGGTAACACAAGGCAGCAGGAAATTGCCAAAGCTTGGAAGCTGAAAATGTTTGGAAACATCTTCCCCACCAAATATAGGTCTGAAATATTCTGGTTGCCCCAGGTGGGTAGGGAAGGTGCAGCCAGTTTCATAAACACATTGAATGAGCTGGGCTGGCGGTGCTGTGCACACCAGACACTTCTAGGGAAATCCATCAAGAGTTTAATTAATCTAATCAACACTTAGGATCACTGTCAACTGACCTGAATACATCTGGAAGGAAAAAACAACTTCTCTTCCCTTGATCTGAGATTTTTTTGTTTAAATTGCTATCTTTTCTTCTTAGCATCATCTTAGAGATTGGATTCTTCAAGTGATTCTGGAAAGCACGGCACAAGCTCACTCTGCTCCGTAACCCTGGGAGGAAAGTTCAGCAGGAAGCTCAGCAGAAAATGGACATTTGCCTTTTGCTGGGGTTTTTATGCCTGCTCTGATCACAAGTGCCAAGCTATCAGTACCCTAAATAAGGTCACTGATCAGATGAGCTGAATTTTAAACCCAAGGCTGCCTCGTGATGGGCAGGTCCTTGGCTGACTGCTCCTGCTGCTCCCAGCACAAGCCCAGCAAGCAGAACACATGTCCAGGGACTAGCACCACAATAAAACCATTGTCCTGACAGCATCCACACTTTGTATCCTCCAGCAGGAAACACAGATGCCTCTGTAGTCCCCTGGTATTTCTGTCACCCTTCACATTTCCCCTTCCACTCGGCAAAACCAGATGGATAAAGACAAGGAACAGTAAAGACAAGGAACAGTATTATCAAATCCCAGAGGTCAAGGACTGACCATGCTGACCATGATTCCTCAGCAGATGTTCCTCATGGTCACCAGAAATGTTTCTATGTACTGAGATCACCTCACAAGCGTGTGGGGGAAGAGGCAGAGTGAGAGCTCAAGCAATTCCTGAAGGCAGCTGCTACACCAGGAAACTTGAAGAGATTTGGGAGCAAAAGCACAGAGAAAATATTCCATACAGGCTGTGGCCTGGTGGAAACACACACTTGCCTTTCTCCAGCTAATAAATGCTGCAGTTTAAGGCAGCAGGAAAGACGAGGGAAGGGGGGGCATCCAAGGCTCCTGGTTAGTTTTAAGGAGTTATTTTTAATGGAGAGCCTCAGCAGCCCCAGGATTTGGTTTACTCCCCCTTCTGCAAAGGCTGGCATGAATCAATCCCTGCAGACTTGTATTGCTTTGGTCTCTAAAGGAGAAAGACAGGGAGAGGAACAGCCAAAAAAAGGATAAAACCAAGGAAAAAGCTGGGGCTGCCTGGGGCAAGTAGGACACTGAAAGTAACAGTTTCACTGCATGGAATATGGACTGAGGGGCTGAATGGCAGGAGCCATGGCAGGAGGAGTGAGTTGTGATGCAGGAATACAAGCGCAATCTGTGCTTTTCCGTTTCCACAACAACCCAGAGACTCCTAAGAAGCCCACTGAACAGCACCAACGCCCAGGATGCCACCCTTGGAAAGGAGGAAAAACCTCTGAGCTTCTCCAGAAACCTTGGGAAAGGCAACTTGGGAGTACAGCTCCAAGGCAAATGTTTTTCTGCAAAGCTGGAAAAGGATGCCCCAGCCAACCAAATAAGAGGGGACAGCACCACGGAGCTGACAACACAACCAACAGGGAGGTGGGGCAGAACACTCCCAGCTCTCCAGCCTGGGCTTCAGAGGAGACCAAAGACGTCCATGTCTGCAGGAGAGGGGGTGGTACCCATACCTGGATGCTGAAGCTCTGGGACTGGATGAAGGGCAGGGTTATGTTCTTGTAATCTTCCCAGGTTTCGCGGATGAGGTGCACTTCCTGCCGGAGGTATTTCTGGATGTGTTTCTCCGTGGCAGGGTACACCACTGTGGCTTTGATCTCTAGGAGCAAACACGTCGACTGAGTTACCACCTACATTGCTTCCTTCCGTCCCCAACAAATCTGTTTTCCCTTCCAAAAAATGCCACACTAAGACATTTTGAAGAGAGGGTGAGGAAGAATGGACATGGAAAGCAAACAAGTGCTTTGACCTCCCATGCTGCTGCTACTTTTCTGGAGGAAGAAAAAGCCAACAGCACAGCCAGGGCCTGTCTTTCCAGTTCAGGTGGAGGAGTTTGCTGTCTGAGTTTTTCCACACTCGCTCCTTCAGGCCTATTAGCAACATTGGGGCAGAGGTGGGGCTCCCAGGGCAGTGTTCATGTGCAGACAACCAGGACAGAAACACGACCTCAGGGACAGGGACACATCTTCCTCGTACTTAAATCCAAAGCTTACAGGACGCACCCAGCAACTTCGTCCAGCCACAAACCCAGATGAACTCCAAGGAGCAGCTCCTTCCTAGAGTGCAGCTCAGTCAGAGTGCTTGGCCTCGAGCCCCAAGTACAGGAGGCAAAGTCGTCAAAGGCACAGGGACAGATCCAGAGCAAACATGAGCTGATAGGTCCACACAGCTCGGGATGAGCCAAGGGAAGAGGGCTGAGTGACCCCCTGCCCACAAAAAGCCTTTCACCCTTTACCCTGACAAAAAGAAAACATTTTCTGTTTGCCTTGAGATTAAAACTTTCCTGCGCAATTTCTGTGGCAATGAATGGGATGCAAGTGCTCACCTTGTCAATCTGGCAGCTCTGATGTCAGCAGCAGTAAATCCTACCCACAGGGCTAAAACACTGGGAAAACATCCCTCTTTGGCCAAGATTGGATGTGCAATACAGAGCCTGCCACAACTTCAAGGTGCTCCAAGAGCACAGGAGTGTCTCTGCCTTCCCAGCCGACACAGAGGTGCTATAAACATCAGCGCAGGAAGGAGAAAAGCCCCACGAGCCTGGGCAAACCCCAGGCAGATCAGACTGAGGCGAGTGGCCGGGGCACTGTGAACGCTGCAGGCTGTGCCCAGGGTCTGCCACAGAAAACCAGGGGCTGCACATGCACCAGGGCACCAAAGTTGTGCTTCATGCCTTAAGTTTGTATATAGGCTAGCTAGACACTGAATATAAACACCTATTTGTTCCCAGAGCCAGGATTTAGGATGGTTTCAGTCTTTTTTAGTTTTCTGCTTTCTGTTTTTTTAAGGTCAGCGCTGCACAATCTGAGAGACTCTGCCTTTTCATTCCATGCCAAACCCAGCTTAATGAAATCCACAGGAAAATGCTGGTAACATGAAATATGAAAATGCAAACCACAAGGGCAGTCTGGTCTGATTCCCACCGTACACATGTTCAAACAAGGTTGTTTTCCAGGACTCAATTAGCACTTCTAGCAGGATGATGTAATACCAAAGAAAAAAAGACAAGGCTGTAGCTCTCCTCACTTAAAAAGATCAGCAAAGCACTGGGGAGAAAACAAAAAAGGCAAAAGATAAAATACCACAGCCAGCCTCAGGCTGAAACTTTCACGATTTGATTTTATACCCCAAAAATAGAGCAAGGACTGCAGCAGAAGCCCCTCAGTGCTGGGTGATGATAACCACAGTGCGTGGGGGTGCAGGGGACTCATAATGGCTGCCCTGGCACCTCCCCAATTTGGGGGTGGCTCCTCATGGTGGGGAGAGAATTCAGGGTGCTTTAAATGAGAGATCATAGAACTCCTTAATGTGCAGCTGCAGCTGAGCAGATGTTTGGAAGAGGAGGCAGGGGAGAGGCTGTGGTTCACTTACAATTATTTCCCTTCTAAAGGTCTCATCAACCCCAAAATGTCCCAGCGATGCTAATTAGCATCAATCACTGCAGCCAGAGAGGCTGTTTGATACCTGCTCAGAGCCTGACAGTCCTTAGGAGCCGCACACAGGATGCAAAGTCACAGCTGAGCCCGGGCTCGGCCGCAGGAAACAGCGAGACCGGGCTCGCCCCGAAATCTTTCCAGTGCTGGCACGTGGCCACGCTCCGGTTTCCAAGTCTGCTCCTGGCAGGCTCCGTGTGCACCAGAGCAGCACGTAGGCTGTGGGGCACCCAAAACCTGCCCCGGCCTGGAAACGGGGGTAAGGAACCGCTGGACACGTGATGTGGGTTTCTAAGCTGGCTGAAGCATCAGGGATTGTCTCTGCTCACATCTGAGTCACAGCAGCCAGCCTGTTCCTGAACGCCGGCCCAGGGCCACCACAGAGCATCTGTGGTTTATTCTGGAAGACAGGACTGACTGTCAACTAACTGGAGGTTATAAAAAGCCAGGAGGTTTAACTGAAGGAACCTGGATGAGCAGGAGGCAGAGAACAACTGTCCAGGCTGGTCACTCTACAAGGGGCATTTGAGGAGAAACACCACAGTGCTGGGAAACTGCCCAGGAGAAAAGGAGGCTCAGATTGACCAAGCACACACTTCTCCCCTCTCAAGAGAGGCAAACACAACCAAAGACAAGAAAAATCAAAACACCATTTAGGGAACTTCAGGGAAAAAGGGCTGTAGGCAGCTGTTTTCAGGACGAGAGGATGAAACATAAGCAGAGAGAGCTCATGAATGTAGGAAAGAGCACTCTGAGCTCACTAATGATGCCTCATCCCCTTCTGTGCTGCACTGTCCCCAGGCTCTGCCAAAATCCCCCTCCAGCTCAGCACATCAGTGAGGAGAGGCCTCGCACTCTCTTCTCCCACTCCACTGCAGCATCAACACCTACTGCCAGCCTGTTTTAGACAGCTTTAACCATGCCAGGGAGCCAGGAGAAGCACACAGGGCAGGCACAACCTATTCCTCCTTTTGGGCAGGGGTGCTTTTTCCTCTCTTTGCTAGCAGGAAGCTGAACTTTGGTTTACAAGCTCCCTAATCAACCTGAGCATCAGGTGCAGGAAGGTGCCACGGCCAGGGAACAACAGCCACATCACTATTTGTGCTCCTGCAGGTTTTCTTTCCCTGTGCAAGCCTCGTTCTTGCTGCATCCAGTTCTGGGCTGTCTTCCCATCATTAGGTGGGAAGACAGCATCTTGGATGCAGCCCTAACTAAATATATAATGCCCTAAGTAAACGTATTAACACACAACTCCCTCGCTGCATAAACAGTGCATTTGGTTTTAGGATTACAACTGCACAGGGGTCACACGGGAACACCGGATCCCAACCCAGCCCCAGCCAGGTCTGCCCATGGCTTTGTCCCAGACAGCTGGGGCTCTCTTTAGTGAATGAATTAAAGCTGCAAAGAATAAAGCCTGCAAGAGCTCACAGTCTCCAAGGCCAGCACATGCCAGGGCAAGCCAAGCATGCTGCCAGGGTCTCAGCCAAGGCTGTCTGGCCCCTGGGGCTCATCCCAGGAGGACTTGGGGGGCTCAGTGGACTTTAGCTGCAACAGGCACTGCAAAGAGGACAGTAGCAGTTTACCACCCCTGCAAAACACAATGACACCCCCCACCATCCTCCAAACCACCCCCCACACTCCCACAGCTTCAGGCTCGAGATTTTTATTGAAGTGCAAATGCAAGAAGTTTTCTTGGCTGGGCAAACCAAGAGGCAGCCAGAGAATGGAAATGCAGGGAGAAGAACCAACCTTCCCACTGCAGCTCCTGCATGTTTCTCCAGCTCCTTGCTGCCTGAAACCAGACTCTTTTTGAGACGTGGATTGCTTCCTGCATGACTGAAAACTTTCCTTCCACACTCTCCCATTTTTCCCACAATTTCTCCACCCCGTGTTGGAGCAATGGAGCCAGAGCTTCTCCCGTTGTGCTTGTTTTAAGATGTTTTTAATAAGCTTCAGCCTGCAGCCAGGGAGCAAAGACTCCTTAGAGGACTGATAAGAGCCCTTAAATCACACCAGCACAGCTTTGGAGAATCACAGACCCGCAGCAGCCAGGCACAAAGAGGCTGCTTTTTGCCACAAACATCAAGCTCTCCTTGGTAAATGGGTGTGAGGAACTGGATGTTATCAGGGAATGCATATATTGAACCATCTGCCTTTTGCAATCCAACCGTTGGCAGAAGGAAAAGGTTTCCCTTTCTGTGAAATCAGCCTTTGCTCTCCCTGCAGGGCAAAGCCAAGGCTGGGGGTTCCTCTCACATCTAGGCTGAAGCTGCCTCTTAAATCAAAGCAACATCCAGAAAGTGGCATTAAAGTAAGTTGCACATGCCTGCCTTTGGTAGCAGCACAGTGACATCAGCTCTGACACACTACTCCCCACAAATTGACAAAGTCCCCTCTCCTCACTCCAGGGGTTTGGGTTGCCCTTCAGACAAACATTGACCATTACTGACTTGTTTGCAAAAGTTATTTCCCATTTTAGCCTTGACACATGCAGTAAAATCAATGAGATGAGCAAGACTCATCTGGTGCTGCCTTCACTCTGGTGTGCTCTCAGACCTAAAAATCTCATCAGAGTGAAATGCATCTTCCCAGAGTGAAATGTCTCCTCCGAGGTCAGAGGGGAGTAATTTGCTCAGGTAATGTGCTTTGGCCTCCCTTTCCCTGTGTCACCACACAAACAAGTCATCATTGCACCAGGCCTGTGCCAGTTTGACTGCACAGAGGGAGCAGCACCTGACTCTCTTCAACAATGAGGTGGGGAAAGAGTGAAGGAAGTCTCCACTTCCAGCTGTAAGAAACTCCAGGTGAATGAAGAGCCCCAGGGACCTGGGACCACAGAGGCAGCATTGAGAAACGTGCTCTGGAGGCAGCTCCTCACAGCGTCAGCACGAGTCACCCACAGTCACCATTTCCTGTGTCTCAAGGTCTATCTCACCTCAGAAAACAACAGGCTGAGCACAGCAGGGCTCAGCTGCCCAGGATGTTCTGAAATCGCCCAGGTGAATTCCTTCATCACACAATACAGGATTGTTCCATGAATGCCAAAGATCCTTTCTACAAATGTTCCAGCTTAATGCCAAAGATCTTTTCTACAAATATTTTACTGTATCTTATACTCAAGTATAAACATGCAAGGACCAGGAGATAAAACCCTGTAACTCTAAGCCTGCAACCAAGGAGCCGACAGACCCCGTGCAAGGGCTCCCTGGGTCTCCACATTATCACTCAGCATCCCAGGTCAGTTAAACCCCAACTGCAGCTTTACAGGCAATTCCTCCTGTTTAGGTTTCTGAGCTGCATTCCTCATGTCAAGTACATCCTTGGGCCGTGACTCAGCTCCAAAGGGTAATTTCCTTCCCCTCCTGACACACAGGGCTGTTTCCCCAGTGCCAGCCCAGCTGCCCACCAGCAGCTCATGCAGTGTGCCCACCGAACAGCTATTTGCTGCTAATTGCTTCAAAAGAAGCAGCCTCCTTGCTCTCCACTCTGACTTGGGGAGCCTGGACAGCAGCTCCAGGGCCTACAGCCCCCTCCTGATCTGCTTGGGGCTGCTCGGCATCCAGAGCGAGTTGAGGGGTGCCAAGGAGAGGGGAGGGAAGCAAAGATGCACCACTGGGTAATATCTCTGCAGAAACTTACCTTTTAAAGACAGATTTAAAAGTCATTAAAAAGATAAAGCGTGTCAAAAGAAAGTCAGAGGCTTCTTCCCCATTCAAACACGCAGGAGGGGTTTTGCACCTGGCATAAGCCTTAAATAAAATAAGGAATTCTGTTCTCAGAGTAACGTGGAGTTACACAGCGCCGCAGCAAAGTGCTGCAAGGAAGGCAAAGGCCGACACGGCACAGCTGGCAGGGCTGAGCTGGAGACAGCCCGGGGGATTTCAGTCTTGCAATGCCACCTTGTGGGAATCACTGCAACTCCCGCCGGGCTGCAATACAGCAGGCACCCAAGCAGGAGCTCTCCCAACTAAGAAAGGGAAGCTTTAACGTCTTCCAACAACCCCCGTGGTGTAACAGTGTTTTCCTCAGACTGAAACTCATTGTAACAACAAAACCTTTAATTTTGAGTCTTTCACAGAAGAAAAGGAGTCTTGCACAAATCAAGCTGCCACATCCAGACAGTACTTCCTCCTACACCGTGGGAACAGAGCTAAAACAAGAACATTTTTGGGAAGGCACATCAAACATCCTAAAAATTTAACTTAGGACTGCAAAAACATCTTTCTTAAGGCACTCAGATTAATTTTTACTCTATTAAACCTGTTTGGCTGCTATTGTATTTATGGAAGCATTGACACGGAATTTATCACTGCACTTCCAGAATTTAAACATATACCAGCATTCACGTGGAATTAATTGTGGAAGGTGATTCTGCTCCACTCAGGTGAGACTCAACTGCAGAGCTGCCTCCGGGGTTCTCAGCACAGGAAGAACATGGAGCCACTGGAGCAAGTCCAGAGGAGGCTGTGGAGATGCTCTGAGGATTGGAGCAGCTCTGCATGGAGCCGGGCTGGGAGAGCTGGGGGTGTTCACCTGGAGAACAGAAGGCTCCAGAGACACCTCAGAGCCCCTTCCAGGGCCTAAAGGGGCTCCAGGAGAGCTGGAGAAGGACTGGGGACAAGGGTCTGGACGGACAGGACACAGGGAATGGCTTCACACTCCCAGAGGGCAGGGTTAGATGGGACATTGGGAAGGAATTGTTCCCTGTCAGAGTGGGGAGGCCCTGGCACAGGGTGCCCAGAGAAGCTGTGGCTGCCCCTGGATCCCTGGAAGTGTCCAAGGCCAGGTTGCATGGGGTTTGGAGCAACCTGGGATAGTGGAAGGTGTCCCTGCCCATGGCAGGGGGTTGGAGCAAGACAAGCTTTAAGGTCCTTTCCAACCCAAAACAGTCTGGGACTCTGTGATTAAACTGAAGTGCCCAAAGACCAGCCCTGCTTTCCAGTGGCAGCTGGATAGCACCACCACTGCAGGACACCTTTCCACTGGGATCAGAGTCCCCTCCGCAGAGCGACAGCCTTCCACTGCAGCTCCCCAACCTGCCCATCTGTCCTTGTCATACTTTGTTATTAACAGAGTTCTATAATACCCAAGTGTGAAATCAGCAGGGGGATGGAGCTCGTCTGCCCCAGCACTCACGGTTACCAGCACTTAAATCCTCCCCCAAATACAAGCTTCCTGTCCTTACCAGGTGACAAAAAAGCCCATGAGATGCCACCCTGGGATGAGAAGCAGCTGCATGTGCCCTGCAGATGGTTTTCAAGAGAAACATTCTGGAAGGAGACAACTCTAACCCAAGTAAGTCCACTGACAAACACCCACAGAGAGCCCTCACACCCCTGAGCCTTTCCACACCTTCACATCAAGATCATCAAGCCATGGCCATTCAGTGCCTCATCAGCTGAGCCACCTGTCCATGGCATGGGAAAAAGGGGATGAAACAGGGCAGCATTCAAAGCCTCGGGGTAAGACATTGCCTTCAGCACAGCAACAACCCAGTGACCTTCCCACCTGGGCCAGGTGTGCTGCTGTCACCAAACCACAACTGGGGTGGCACTGCCAGATCCAGCAGTGGCACTTGCCCATCTCACTGCATCCTCCCCTCCAGAATGGGCAGGAACCATACCCTGGCATCCCAGCCGCCCTCCCAGGACCCCTGAGTGGGGCTGAGGGCACTCACCACTCAGCTCTGGGGGAGGGCTCAGGTAGAACGTGCAGTAGATGTCATTGCGCATCTGCAGCTCCGCGTTCAGGGGCTTCTTCAGCAGGTCCGGGATCTTCTCCTCCTGGAAAGGAGTCTTTTCCAGGATGACCACAGCATCTGTGCCCTCTCCGGAGAGGCCAATCCTCTGGAATGGGAATGGGTAAGTCATCAGCAAACACAGCTCTAGCACTGGGTGGACAGTCTGAGGTCAGGGATCATGGCAGACACCTCGTAGTCCCCCAGTCCTTGTGCCCAAACCCCCTTGCAGGCCAGACACCCATCCAAAAATAAACCGCACATTTGCCCGGAAGCACAGCAGCAATTTGCTCCCCACCAGGGAACACAGGTGGTTTTTGGGGGAGCAGAAGATGTGGGCAATGACTCAGCCCATGTGCACCTCCCCGGATGCTCCCAGGTTTCCTGCCAACCCACTGCACCAATTTCATCTCCGACACTTCCCAGAAAGAGGGCAGAGGCAGGCGTAGGGATTTGCATCATAGTCAGAAAGCAAGTTCTGGGGCAGGGGGCACTTAGTGCTGCCCTGCTCCAAGGAACCACAGCCCCCAATCCAGTGGCCTCAGCATGCTGGTTTTGGGAGGTGCTGGGTGTGGAACATCCCCCAACATCACTCCTGTCTGTACAAGACCCAGGTGAGGCCTCACCACAGAACCTGAGGAGAGCAACGGGGCTCACTTGGGGCTCCCAACCCTGTCACACTCACAAGGCAGAGCAGGAGACCTGTGCCCAGTTCAGTTACTGAAGCAAAGAAGCAGCCTGGAACTTCCCCATCCTCATCTCCTGCGTGGACGCACATCTTCAGGAAACAGGAGCCGAGACAGCTGCACGGTTCCCACGCCATGCACAGGCAATCTTAAGAGTTATTACAAGTTTCCCTGCAATGGCTGCATTATTTACAGTCCCAGAGGCGGCATGCTGCTTGCAATCCAGTGCCACTCTACCCACCAGGCACGAACGACTTGCTTGAATCCAAAAGCACCAAATTATTCGAACAAGAAACAGGGTTGCAATAAGGTCTCCAGCCGCCTCCTTGGCCGCCAGCTTAGCCTGGTTTGGGCAGCGCCAGGCTGGAAAAGCGGGTCGGGACCAGGCTGGGACGGGATGACCGGGGGGGTGACCACAAGCGGCACGTGGCGCAAGTGGGCGTGGCCTGCCCGGAGCGCGCCGCCAAGGGCGGAGCCGTGCCCTCAGCGGGAAAAATGGCGGCGGTGGCCACCGGCCCCCCCCCCCCCCCCC
>VZTH01001704.1:19872-41160 GCA_013397815.1 Aleadryas rufinucha
CCCCCACCCACTGCCCGGTACCTCCGCGTGTAGGAACACGATTTTGTCCCGCGCCGACTCCCGCAGGACGCGCCGCACCCGCAGGTCCGACAGCGTGAAGGCGGCGGCGGCCCCTCCTTGAGCGGCGGCCCCGCCCTTTTTCTTCTCCTCCTCCTCCTCCTCCCGCTTCCTCTTCGGCTGCGGGCCCTCCGCCATGGCTCGCGCCCGCCCCTGCACTGCGCACGCGCGGCGCCTCGGGGAGCGCTGAGGACTAGCGCCCCCTGGCGGCTCGGAGGTCGCGCACCCCCGCGGATCCTTCGCCCCCAAACGCCCGAACCGAGGATTGAGACAAAAACACGGAAAACCACCATAATTTAAAATTTCTGCATTTTCATCGTCGCAACGATTCCGTGCAAAGTCACCGCCTACTTCATTTTGTCCTGCCCACAGCCCAGCAGGCACCTTGTCAGCTTAGTGGAGGTCCCAGAGTCCTCAGGACACAGAACACCAGCGCAGGAAAGAGCTCTGGTGACCCCGAGACCCACCCGATGTCAGAGCTTAGTGTTTATGTGATGGATGTCCCTGTCCCTGCCGAGGAGACTTTGGCCACCAGGATATGGCAGGCTCCAGTCTGCTGTCCCTTGTGGAAGTCAGGAACTCCCCATCCTTGGCTCCCTGGTCTGGTCTAAACAGCTCAGGTTCGACCTCAAGGTCCATTGGGACACGCCAACACTCAGATCCAAAGGCAGCAGCTCCATGACGCCCATGGGGATGCATCTGCCTGCTCCCAGCACTACTCCATCCTTTTTGTGGAGCTCCGGCACAGATCCTGGAGGTCTGCAGAGACAGCAGGTGAACTCCATTAGCAACCAATTAATCTAAAAATCAACTGTTTAAATAAATGTGTGGAATCTGGTCCCTTCCCCTGGTCCTAAACCCAACGAAGTGACATTTCATCAGCATCCCACAGGGTACTCACAGCGCATGACAGTGTCTCTGATCTGCCTGAAGCTTTTCTCCTTCAGCGCCATGTAGATGTAGTAGATGTTTCGCAGCTCCCTGGGATAATCCTTGCGATCCACATCCTTCAGCACCGGGATGGTGCGTCCGTTGGCCATCGGAGCCTCAGCCAAGGCCTGGTGCATCTGGTACCTGCACCAGGGGTCCTGCAGGAAGCCGGGGGTTATGAGCATGACCCAGCAGTGGCTGTTCTGCACGGCATCACACAGCTCTGTCACCACCGCGCTGCCCGCCACCGCGTCCCGCAGCTGGAGGAAGCAACGGAAGCTCTCAGGTTGGCCCTCCAGGTAGGACACCAGCTCCTCCACCAGCTCCACGTCCCCCTCGCTGTGGCAGATGCAGACATCGTAGCTCTTGTCCCACCGGGGGCTGTCCGAGGCACTGATGTCCGGTGCTGACACAGGCGACAGGGAGATGGAGCTGGTGGCCAAGCTCATGCCAGAAGAGCTGGAGCTCTTGGCAGAGGATGAGGAGGAGGAGGAGGAAGGCGAGGATGAAGGAGAGTGGCTGGACTTGAGGCTTTCCGCTGAGCTGGGCTTGGGCTTGTGCAGGAGCCGCCTAAACCAACCTGCAGAGTGAGGCCACAGTGAGTTTTGAGGGGCTCAGCACCCCCTGGCCTTCCCAAGCACAGCATCATTCGATCAGCAGGATGCCCCCAGATGGAAAGGGGTGGATGAGATCTCACCTTGACCCCCTAAACCATCCTGAACCCTAAAACCTGAGCTGCCACCAACACCCGAATGCTGTGGCATCATGAGGAGCAGCCCATGGGTACCCTTGTGTTCTGCTGGGGAGGGGACAGAGCCAGAGGGTTTATTGCCAGACTCACCAGCCATAGTAGGCAGCACGCTGCTCAGCCACCGCCTGCCAGCAGGACACCTCTCCTGAGAGCAGAAAAGAGGGATAAAAAACTGAGAGTAAGAACTTCATGGTAGGTCTCAGCCCCAGGAGCTCAGCATGGTCTGTTCCAGGGACCTGTACCTCTGGGGTGCTCTCTTACAGCCCCAAAATCACCCCCAGCAGGGTTTTCTGTTATCTGCCTTCCCAAAATGGTGCTGGGAAGAGACATTTACCTGTTACTGGCTCTCTCCACTGGAGATACACAACTGCAGCAAGCAAGATCAAGAGATAATGGGGAGGAGAAACCCTCATTCCCATCAGTGGGGAAAGGATCCTGTGGAGGGGAGAAGTGGGAATCAGCTGGGATCACTGGGGATGGACTGGGTGCTGGCAAACCAAAGGCAGTGCGGGTGATGCCTAGAGCTGTGCATCCTTGGTGCTGCCTGCCTGGGCATTCCTGTCTGTTTCCTGCCAGCTCACGCCATCCCATGCCTCAGCACTGTGCTCCCAGCACGGTTCAGGGAGCCCAGACACTCCCTGTAGACACTCAGGAGCAGCAGCATGGGAAACCACTGCTGTTCTCCACTGCTGACATCACCCCTTCCGAAATGAAACTCCCCAAGTCACGCTGAAGCCTTTCCCCTACTCCAAAAACGGCACAGGGCTGCAGGAAACGCCGGCAAAACCCCGGCACGCCCACAGAAACCACAGGGCCAAGTGACAGCCAAAAGCTCAAGTGTGACTGGAACAATGAGCATGGACAGTGAACAGTGGGGGGGAAGTTTGGGGGATGCTTACCTGGAATGCAGGAGTCTGGCACCGGAGCAGGGAAGGGGATACATCAGCCCCTGGGTTTGGCAAAGAAAAGATCTTCCAGGATTACCTAGGTGGGAAAGGACAGGTGGAATGCCGAGTGTTCACTCCGGAGTCTAGTGGGATCTGCAGTGAATGGCGAGGTTGTTTCATCCTTGCAGCTTCTACATCCGGGAGCGGTTCCCAGTGAAGCTGCCCTGGGGTGGAAATGAGGACAGGGGCACCCACCTGCCTCCCCAAGGACAGAGTGGAGGAGCTTCCCTGAACACACAGGTGCTGCCAGCAGCTCCAGCCTCTGCTGGGGAATGTGAAAGTACAGGCAGGGTAAAAGGGCCGGGACTGCAGGGAGGGGAAGCCAAGCCCTCCCAAGGGCCTCCCTCCCACATCCGCCACACGCCGTCACTGCCTGGGTGTCAGTGCCCAGCCCTTACCAGCGCCCAGATGTGTTTTCCTCCCTGCCTTCCTACCTAAATACAGACAGGTTTGCCACTCATGCTTATTTTATGAGTTAAATTTACCAAACAAGTCATTTTTTCACCCCCAAATTCCCCCTGTATTTCTCCTTTCCCAGGTCTTGTTCCCCTGGTGCTGCTGGTGGTGGCCAGCGACTGACACTGCCTTCATCTTATCATCCTCGACCCCTCCAATGCCTGATTTCCATCAGGGAAAAGTCCCATGTCCCCTGACCCCCAGAAATGTCCCCCCACCCCATTTAACCTCAACACCCCATGCCAGCGCCACTCAAGACATCCCTTCATCAATGCCACCATGACCCAGCTGTGCCCCAGGGCTGAATCCACCTCCTTGTTCAGCACACTGCTGTTTGCTTCCTCACCCCCCAGGACCTTCGAGTCTTCTGGGAAGGAGGGCTGAAGGTCAGGAGATACCACAACACACATCAGCACCTCTCAGGCTTTTGGGGACCCCATGCCCACCACCACTGTGTCCCACAGGTCTTTGAAGAGCTCCTGCTGGACACTGAGTGTTCCCTCCATGCCACCACCTGGCTGTGGCTTCCACAGGTATTTCTATGTCTACTCACCCACCACCTTCAGCAAAACCACAGTCCAGTGCACAGTAGCACAAAACACAAAAGCATGTGAAATAGAGGGGGCTCCCTGATGGCTTTAACTGCTTGCCATAAACACCTCCCCGTCCTCAAGGATTTCCTCAGCCAGTCCATCTATCAGCCCTGGAAGGCACCTTGGGGGTGCAGGAGCACCCAGCCCATCCTCAAACACGGTGCTGAGAGCCAGAGGAACCTGGGAAGCCTGTGCCCAAAAATGCAATCAATTCCTTGAGAGGCACTGGGCTCCTCCCCACCACCTGGGCTGCCTTTCTCTCCACCGAGCACAGGACACCCGTTAGCCCCTTGGTGGCCAAATCCCAAAGGAAAAAGCCCAAGGCCGAGTGGACCGAGGCACAGGGACCCACAGGCTACCACCAGTCATGGACCCAGCACCAGTCATCCCATGGGGACCCATTTTGCATTAGTCCCTGCCCCAGCACTGCTGCCACCACCCCAAAAACCAACTCCTCGCCCGAGGACACAACCCAAAGGAGGGCGAGTCACCTGCCTGTGTGAGTCACCCCACCTGGAAACCCCACAGCTGCCCCAAAGAAGGAACATGAGCAAGGGTGAACCCACAAACTCTAAACCCCAAGAGGCAGCACCCTCTGGATCGACCTCCACCCCACCTCAACAATAATATAATCATTATTAAAGGAGTAATTAAGCAGGCAAAGCACTATTCACAGCATGCCTTGACCCACCAGCAGCAGCAGCAGCACGCTGAAATCCCTGCAGCAGGAGTCTGAGGCTGGTCATCACCAGGAGCCTGTGCTTTACGGGATTGCCTGTGGAATTAAGAAACGGTGAAGACAGGGTGCTGCAAGGCACAGTCAAAAAAAGGTGGTTCGGGTGGGAAAATAAGGCTAACTTTGTCCCTAAAAACACCATGAATGTTTCATTATGGTGCCAGTACAAACAATGCGCAGCTATCCAGAAAACACAGAATAGTTTTTCTGGAAAGCTCTAAGTACACCCAAATTCCTCCACACAGATGTTTGAAGGCATCATTGCGGCCGTCCAGGCCCAGGCACCACTTGTACCTCATAGGGCTGGAGACGCGGTCGCACATACACGAACCCAGACAGCGGTAGCTGGCGGAAGAGAGGCCCCTGAGGGGTAGGGGGGCACGGGGACACCGCCAGGCCCAGAGTGGCCCCGGCCCGGACAGAAAGACCCGCACGGCGCCAGCTCCCAACCCGCGACTGCGCCGCGCATGCGCCCGCGCATTTTATAGCCTCACGAAGCCCCGCGAGATTATCGCTGCTCTCCCACGCCTGGCCCCGCCTCTTCCTCTGCGAACCAATGGAAGAGCGGGGCGGGAGGGGGCGGGATCAGCTCGTGACGTATGGGCGGGGCGTGGCCGGGCACGAGAGGGCTGCGCGCGGCGCGGCGGTGTCTCCTCAATGGGGCCGCGCGCGCGGCGCCAGGTGCGTGCGGGGCGCGCGGGGGCGGGGGGCNAAGCCTCGGTGTCCTCCCCTCCTGCTGAATCCCCGTGTTGTTGCTTTTCCCGCAGGTTTAGCGAGGTGGGCACAACGGAGAGGACAGGTAAGGGCTCGAGCAGTCCCGAAGGTGTGACTCCCCTCCCTGCTTCCCTTTCCAGGGTCAGTCCTGGAAAGCCAGCGTGCTTCCGTGCGAGTCTTGGGATACAGAGCTCAGGCAGGCTTTGCTGTGTCACTCTCTCTCCTTGCTCATGGGGCCATTGGGAAGCACGTGGAGAATCACAGCGTTGATTAAAAACCTCTGGTGTGTTTTGACTCACATCCAAGGAGGCTGAATCCTGTGTTTTTGTGGCTTGGACAGGAGCAGGGCTTGTCCTCGGTCCCATTGTCCCTGGAGCCTGTGTGTTTCTAGGATGGGTTTGATCCAGCTCCAGTTGCAGCTCCCACGTGGAGGGATAGGCTTCAGAATTGGCCAGGGACAGCTCAACTTTTAGCCGAAACACAGTGGCTTTTAAACTATCTTATCCCACCACCTTAAAGCCACTGAGCTGAAAAAGAAGCTGGGAATTACAACCTTGCTGGTGGCACTTCGCAGCACCCAAAGAAGCTAAAAATAATGGATGAGCAGTAGGTTTGTAATTGTTTCTTTTGGGAATTTGTGGGGGCTCTTCTGGAGGAGCCCATCTTCAGCGTGGAGCTGGATCACTTGGCTTTGATTTAAACATCCAGGTATAGCTTTAGTTGTGTGTTGGGTGCTGAGCTTGGAGATGGTGTCAGCAGCGACTTCTCCATGAGGTGGTGGAGGAACTGTTCCATTAACTCCCAATTTTGGTTCTGCAGGTTGGGTTCTGGTGTTGACTGTGTGGCGTGGTCATGTTTTGCAGAGCCACGGTGAGGTTTTTGTAAATACACACCCTGTGTGAACCTCGGCCTTTGACACATTGTGTTCAGGTGTTTGCTTTTACCTGGGAGACACCTTCATATTTCCAACATTTCTGCAGCTGGGTATGTCTGTGTCACACAGGGAGTTGCTGTGGTTGGGTTTATCCAGTGTTGGTGACGGGCCCGGTTTAAAGCTGAAGTCTGGAAGGCTTTAGGATAAATTAAGGGACTTCAGTGGTGTGGAGGGAAAAGGAGAACGCAGCAAAGAGTTCTCTTTCTCTCTTTACACAGAGTCTCTCTTAATATCCCTGATAAATGTGATGGGAACAAGGCTGGGACAGGGGAATGGGGCAGCTGAGCCAGGAATCCATGGAGTGTTGTGTTTACAGTCCTAAACTCCCTGTAGTCTACATAGCTGGAAAGTTCCCAGTGTCTGAAGAAGGCTGAAGAGACACTTCTTACCTTGTAAGTGCCTGTGGCTCCCTCTCCTCCATGGCATCTGTGTTGCCAGGGGGAACCTGCAGTACCTGGTGTGGTTTTTTCCCATGGCAGTGTCATGCTCTGAGGTAATTCCATTTAATTTTGGCTACTTCAGCTGTGCCAGCACGATCCATCCCTCTGGGGAGCAAAACTTCTCCCTGGGACTAAAAACTGTTGGTTTCTATTTCTTGGCTGAATCCCCATGAATTCTTTTTAAGACCAGTAATAACTTCCTTGGAACTAGGCTGTATTTATAATGGGGTTTTTGTTCCTTTATGGCTCTCTGCACTAAATAATAGACCTGAAGGTTGAAGGTCATTATATCAGACAGCCTTACTAGGTGATTATAATTCTGCAAGGTGTTTTTTCCTAAGTTTAAAATTACTTTTGAAACGTTGTTTAGAGGCACTTAAAATTGATTTGATGGCTCCACTCCTGCTGTTAATAGCATGGGAATGTGCAGGGTGAGCGAGATGGGAGCAGTGGAAGCGAGATGGGGCAGGTGGAAGCAAACAGGGGAAGGCCTAGGTGGGAGTTTACAAACAGCCTCAATATTTGAGGCTCAGCTGATGAATCACAACCCAAAGATAATATAAACTTAAACTATATCCAGTTTAGAAATGAGGAAAGATTTACCTTCGGATGTAGCTCTGGTGCTGTGGAGGGGCTGAGGGCAGACTCAAACTTCCCTCTGAAATGCTCCAGTTATCCACTGTTAGTCCCTGGCTCGTCTGAAACATCTTTGCACCATTAAATAAAATCTGGCTGGCTTTGTGGAAGCAGCCTGTCCTTCCAGGAAAATCAGCTAATCCAAAAGGAGAGATAGGACCCTCCTGGGAAGGAAAAAGAAGGGCTTTTCCCCTCTTTATCCTGACCGTGCTTGGCTGCATTCACTCAGCGGGGATTTGATGGTACCAGCTGACGGATCCAGTGTCCAGCAGGTCCTCCTGTCTTCCTGAGAGTCACTACTTTGGTCTTTGGAGATTTAACCCCCCAAAATAGTTCACCATGATGCCTGACAGGTTGCCAGTGTTGAGGGGTGATGAGGCTGCAGAGGTTCATTGTCAGAACAGCATTGAAGTGCTCCCAGGCTCAGTGTGGGTTGGAAAAACACAGGCTACGATGTTCACAAGGGTGTGTGATGGAGGAGCCCTGCCTGACATGCACAGAGGGGGGAAAACCAGGAGATTCCTCACTTGCTAAAGGCCTTTGACACCTTTATCCAAAATCTGGGCCCTGCAGTAAGGCCCAGTAGGATAAAAAGGTGATTATTAGAAGTGATGAGCAGCACGTGTTCAGTGATGTTTCAGGAGGCAGGTGGTGAAAACCAGCTCTCTGAAGTGTTTTACTGTTGTTACAATGATTTCTTATTGAGCAACCTGGTGTGGTGGAAAGTGTCCCTGCCCATGGCAGGGGGGTGGAACGACACAAGCTTTAAGGTCGTGTCCAAGCCAAACCATTCCATGGTGCCATTGTATAAAGTTTTCCAAAGGGGTCAGAAAGTAAAGGCTGCACACACGGTGTATCTGAGCACCTGCCAGTGTCACTTTGCCCTGTTCTCATCATCCAGCATTGAAAGGCGGTGATTTCCTGGAATATTGGCTGATTTCTCACACGATCCATGCCAACACTTGCAGCACAGCCCAGGTGTCCTACCTGGAAAGCCCTGCCCTGTGTCACCTGCTTTGCTGCCGGGGAGCAATGGCAGCATCTCATGTCTAGAGCAAACCCTCAGATCTCCCTGAGACGGCAAAACCTGCAAAAACTCTGTGATTTTGGGTCAGCAGCTCTTCCCCAGCACTTCTGGCCAGAAGCCCGGTGTCTAATAGAGTTTTTGCTGGACTCTTCATTACAATTGGCAAGAAAAAAAGCAGAGGAGGGTGAACAGTTCTGTTCATTTTCATTCCCTTTTCATACACTTATTTGGGAGAAGCGGAGTGGGAGAGGACTGCATGCTGGCAGATCTTTTGTATTTTATGTCACAGGCTGTTGAAAGAGTTCTCAGACCGCACTTCCTTTCCGTGGGCTTTAAGGTCATTTCCCAGTGCTTGCAGACGCATGGCGAGCTGGGAAGCCTTTCTCTCATCACCAGGGAATGAAATGCTCTCCGAGGATTTTTGGAGCCAACAAAAATCTTTTTGTCTTCTCTTCCCTCCCACTGTTTCCCAAGCAGCAAGTTTGCTGACAGGCCTTGTCGGGAAGGGGGGAGTGCTGCTCCAAGATCCAGGCTCTCTGGGAAAATGAGCGGCTAAGGTGAAACGAAGGGTCTGGCAAAGTGTATTTTGCTGAGGCAATCACACCTGGGCAAAACAGCCCAGGATTTTATGGTAAAGGAGGTTAAGGAGGTGGATGAGACTGTGGGGCAAAGTTCAGAGAGAAAAACATGCAATTCTCGGCTCAGAGGTGATCTTGGAATGATAACAAACCTGGGATTTATCCACCTGTGCAAAGCTGGTTCTGCAAAACCCTGTTGTCCAGGTGGTGTTGTCGATGTGCAGTGACAGTGCTTGTGGTGATATGTCTCCTATAGAAACTGGATGGCTTCTACGGTGAGCCTGGGCAAGGAAACGTTATTGGAAGATGGAATGCCACCTGCAAAAAAGCCCAGGTAAATTTAATGATACTCCAGTGAGTTTCTTCTAACAAGAGCCTTTTCCTTTGCCTTGCATTGTTCTTTAAGGATTGTGACCCTTGGCGACCGCAGCTGTTTCGCTTCCTGATCCAAGAACCGCCTGCTGGCTTCTGGCTGTGCCCTGGGCTTTGCTGCTGTTTGTGGAACAAAGGCCTTCACACCCAGAATGTACTTTTTCTGGGGTTTAACCCTCAGCCAGGGCATGGGGTCGCACTCAAAGCTGTATTTTACTGTCCTGTCTCCATGGTCGTGTCCACTCGCAGCGTCAGGTCAGACACAGTGGTTGTGCTTCTTCACTTGAGTTGCATGGTGGTTTCCAGGAGGACAGGAGTTACTCAAATTAGTATGATGGAGCTGAATATGAAGGCTAAGTAATTGACTCTGAGGTTCCCTGTGCTTAGAAATAGGTGGTCTTACAGTTCTGTGAGTGGGGACCTGACTGGTGGATAATTCTATCTGTCCGAGACTGTGTCTGTGGCTGCTGCGGGCTCAAAAGTTCTTGTGAGCAAGCAGCTAATTCATCTGAGGAGTTGTCTCCCACTAATTTGACTTATTTGCAGTTTCTGGAGGGCTGCAGGATAGTTCTGTGTGGTCTCGACATTGATCACTGACCCTGGAATGTGCAGAAAAGAGGCTGGGAGATGATTTTTTCCTTGCTCAGGATATCAGGGCAGAAACAAGTGCATTTATCAGCAGGGAACAGAATGCCTCTTTCAGAGATGTCACACAGGACATTAAGACTTGGGTATTTGTTATTATTTCGGATTTCAGTCCCTGGATTTCCAATAGTGTTTTTATACTAGCTCATTAGCATGAACACTAATTTATTCCTCACATGAGGCTTGCAGTCCTCAAATGAAACCCTGTTTATCAGCACTAACAGAGAAGCCCTCCTCAAGGAAAGGGTTAACAGTCTGTTTTCATAGGCAGGAGCTGAGGGAAGGCACAGCTCCATCTGTGTGGTGTTGGTTTCCTCTCCCCTTCTCACTAAATATCACGTGTTTGCTGATAAAGCCCATTTCTTCCTTACAAGCTGCTTCCCCAGGCTGCTGCTCCAATCCTGGGGAGCTGCAGCGGGTCCCTGCTGCAGAAAGCAGCTGGACACCAGGCAAGGCAAGGCAAGGAGCACATTTATTAAGCACATCTGCTTAAAGTGTGATAAAGGTCACGTTTAAAAGCACTGTGCAGGTGTAAAGCCAGGAAAACAGGGAAGAGGGGAGGAGGAATAAGGAGAATAGAGCCCTGCAGCCCTTTCATGTGACTCTGTATCATCTGGGATCTTCCAAAAGATTGGCCTGGAGCATCCCGCTGACATTGCAGGCATCACAGGGAAGGGATTGCTGGTACAGCTGAGGGGCTTCCTCAGCAAACTGGGGCTGAGCCCCTCCAGGGCAGAGCTAGGAGGAAGCGTTCCCTTGCTTTTCTCTTTTCCTGTGCTGGGATTAATGGAGCTGTTGTCTCCAGGCCCCCGTTCTGCACCTTGTTTAAACCAGGTCGTGTTTCTGACCTGCATGGGATCTGACACGTTTTGTCTTGGGGTGTAGAGCATGTGTGTGTCTCATTCCCTAGTGCTCACCACACCTTTCCCATGCCCTCCAGCCTTCTAGGTAACTTTTATTAATAGGCTTCCCTTATTCCAGATTTTTAGTGGATTAGCTTTGCTTCAGAAGCACCCCAGGACATCACTGACTTCCCCTGTGACCATCCTGGTAACAGATTCGATTCCCAAAAATGTAATTACGGACCTTGTGTTGGGAGCATTTGTGCTGCCGATCCGTGCAGCTGCCTGCTGTCTTTTAAGGATACCAAGCTGCTCCTCTCATGCTCCATTTATCAGAGAGCCCCAATGGATATTTGGTTCAAAATTTAGGCACGGGGTACCTCCCTCTCCCTCGGTCTGCATGTGTCACCACCCCAGACACCCTTCCACTCATGGTGGTACCAGCTGTGCTCCTTTCTCCTCTTGCAGGAAGCTGTTGCCAAGCCTCAAAACCAAGAAGCCTCGGGAACTTGTTTTGGTGATTGGGACAGGAATTAGTGCTGCAGTTGCTCCCCAGGTCCCAGCACTGAAATCTTGGAAGGGGCTGATTCAGGCCCTCCTGGATGCTGCTATTGACTTCGATCTGCTGGAAGATGAAGAGAGCAAACGGTTCCAGAAGTGTCTTCATGAAGACAAGAACCTGGTTCATGTTGCCCACGACCTTATCCAGAAGCTGTCTCCGGTCAGTGTGCTTGTACCTGCCCTGAGCGTAGGATTTGGCTTTTGAGAAGAGCCAGATTTGGTTCTCCAACAATGGTGCCCCCATCCCAACAATTCCTCTATGTACAAGGAACCACAAGTGCAGTTACTGTGCCAGGTGCCTGAGACATAACCCTGCTGTGGACATGGGTTTTGGGTATTTCGCCTGGACCAAGATGATTAGAGGGATGGAGTGTCGCTGTATCGCGAGCAGGGAGAGAGAAGGAACACAGACTCGGTCCAGGAAGTAGAGAGAAGAAGCTTTTTTATTTAATTATTTATCACCTCTTTTATATCTTAGTACTCTGGCATGCTGTAAGTTCATTGGACCTTTAGTTACTCATCTCCCAGGGTGATTGGTCAAATTCTACAACCGCCATTTCAAAATATTTCTCTAGTCAGTATCATAACAATTCTACAAAGAACTGCAGGTGTAAAATAGTTTACAGAAAACCACAATATTGTTTTGAATAGCTTCTATGGGAAAGACAGGGCTCCCATGAAATGTTACAGTCTCACAGAATACTGCAGAAAGCTGGAAAATTTCTCTGCTGAAAGCTTCAGCATCCGCAATGGAGCACCTTCCTATGAGGAAAGGCTGAAAGAATTGGGATTGTTAAACCTGGAGAAGAAAGCTTCAGGGGTGCCTAATTGTGGCCTTCCAATTCATTCCTGAAGGGAGCTGACAAGAAAGGTGGAGAGAGGCTGTGGACAAGGGCCTGGAGTGACAGGACAAGATGGAATGGCTTCATACTGACAGAGGGCAGGATAAGATGGGATATTGAGAAGGAATTGTTCCCTGTGAGGGTGGTGAGTTTGCCCAGAGAAGCTGTAGCTGCTCCATCCCTGGTAGTGTTCCAGGCCAGGCTGGAGGTGTTTGGAGCACCCTGGGATAGTGAAAGGTGTCCCTGCCCATGGCACAGAGTGGGACGAGATGGCACAGAGTGGGCTTTAAAGTCCTTCCCAACCCAAACCAGTTTGGGATTCTGCGATCCTATGACTATGGTGAGGGAGAGCACCCACCTTGGTGCAGCCAGAGCTCTGTGTTTGCCCTGCAAGGACCCAGAGCTTTGCAGGGTGTTGGGGAAACGTGGGTAGTTTTTCATGGAGTCATTTGGCATGAGGCGTTAAGGGGCCGGGCTCTGATCTCAATCTGTCTCCCCTTCTCAGCGCACAAGCAACGTTCGCTCAACCTTTTTCAAGGACTGTTTATATGAGGTGTTTGATGACCTGGAATCCAAAATGGAAGATTCTGGGAAGCAGCTGCTTCAGTCTGTGCTTCACTTGATGGAAAACGGGGCCCTGGTGTTAACCACAAACTTCGATAACCTGCTGGAGCTGTACGCAGCACACCAGGGGAAGCACCTTGAGTCTCTTGACCTGACTGATGAAAAGAAGGTAAAGGCTGATTATTTCTTTTGTCAGGAACTGTGGTGGTGCAGGATATGGTCTTGTGCTGCCTGAGGGCATTGTACTGATTGTAGTGGTTTAACTGGCGGCAGACAAGCTCCAGGCAGAGGCTCTGACTATTCAGGGTGGCTAGCAGAGGAATGAGGAGAAACGCTCCCTTCTGGAACGTTGGTTTGCTGGCTGCCATCCAGTGCTCAGGAGGAGTCCTTAAGCCTGCTATTCCTTTGATCTCCGTCCTTGAAACTTCTGGCTTGGCCTTGCTTCCACATAAGGCTCGGGTTGATGTTTCTAACTAATATGGGAAACTCCATGTGAGATGCAAAGCTGAACTTTCTATTTTTATAAGGTGCTGCAAAATGCTTTTTGTGATGGGCATTCAGGGCTGCAGCCTTCGAGATTCCCCTCTTGCCCTGTGTCTTCTTCGTGCAATGGCTGCAGTGGCTCCTTCTGCTGCACTCTCACAGTTACTCTCCTCATGCAAACATCCCTCCTCCTGCCCCAGTCAGGCTGTGAAACCCTGAGCTCTTTGCACCTGCCCACCTCATCTCTCCATCGTGGGTTTTACTGGTGGGGAGCATCTCATCCTTCTATTTGCATGTTAAACACACGCAGTGTGTGTGTCCTGTGCAGTCCTTGGTCTCTTTTCATTCTCGTTTCTGTGCTGCACATTTCCTGCGTGACCTCTTAATCTACATGGCTGAAAGTACTTACAGTGTTACAAATAAGCATTCTAATTATTGCAAGCTTAAACGAGCTGAGGTCTGCAGGAGTAAACTGAGAGCCTTAGAAGCAGCTGTCTGAAATGGAGGTCAGCTCAGCTGGTGACTCCCTCAGAGCCAGTAGGGGCCACAAAATAAAACGTGGTAGGCTTGAGAAACATGCTGGTGTAGGATTTGTTGTTTTTTCCCCTTTTTCTGGTCAATATGGCATATTGATTCAGTCTTCTCATGACATTCACCAGTCAGCTGAAGTGTTGACCCAAACGAGCAGCACAGGCTGTGGCTGCAGGCCGTGGTGTAGAGGCTGATGGAGAGAATATGAGGAAGAGGCAACCTCTTTGGAATTCTTCCCCAGAATGTTCCATTTAGCAGTGCTGTGGTCGCCCATGTGATGCACTGACCGCCGTCGCTGCGGGTTTGTGTTGTGCAGGTGCTGGAGTGGGCGCAGGAGAAGAGGAACCTCAGTGTCCTGCACATCCACGGCGTCTACACCAACCCCAGCGGCATCGTCCTGCACCCAGCCGGCTACCAGAACGTTCTGCGCAACACCGAGGTCATGGTGAGCCACACCGGGGGCCCGGGCCTTGTGTAGCTGCCACTCCCACCTGGGTCAGCTGGGCGTAGATTGAGTTTAGACTGAGCTTCACAGGGGGTAGGGGAGAATTAATCAGTTATGGGAAATAGGAGGGGTGAATTCCCTAGCTGCTGTGGTGCCAGAACACCTCCCACACTTGCTGAAGGATGGCATTGCTGCAGAGCCTCGTCAGGGATAGGGCAGGTGCTGTGTCTTGTGAGGATGAAGTTCACCTTGACCAAGAACATCTTTCCCTTTCTTAAAGCGAGAGATTCAGAAGCTGTATGAAAATAAGTCCTTCCTCTTCTTGGGCTGTGGTTGGACAGTTGATGACACCACGTTTCAGGCCCTGTTTTTAGAGGCTGTCAAGCACAAGTCAGACCTGGAGCACTTCATGCTGGTGCGGAGGGGAGATGTGGATGAGTTCAAGAAGCTCCGTGAGAACATGCTGGACAAAGGGATCAAAGTGATTTCCTACGGAGACGAGTACGCCGACTTGCCCGAGTACTTCGAGCGGCTGACGAGCGAGATTGCCATGCGGGGCCGCACAGGTACGGGGCCAGGGGCTGGGGGACACTTGGCTGTCACCATGGAGAGCAGACAGGGTTAGTAGGCCCTGTTCTCCACACTATATAAAATAGATTCCTCAAACCCTTTTTTAAAAAAAAAGCTGGATTTGAGGGTTACTGTTCTGAAATCACTGTATGCTCCAACAGTTTAAACAGCTGTGCTGCTTCCCACGCCTGCAAACTTTGTTTTTCATGTGCAGCTGTTTGTTCCCTTTTTAGCAAAGGGGCATTTTAGTCTCACTGACCTTCGTGCTGCTCAGCCTGAGCCAATGCTTTTATACAAGAGGTATCACTAATAAACCATAAAAATGGGGGAAGGTGGGTTCACTGGCCAGAGCCTTGCTGGCATGTATTCTGAGGGTTAACCGAGCCAGGAAAGCCCGTGTGAAACAACCTCGTGGGCAGCTGGCTCTCCACCTAACACTGGTCTCTGCTCTGCCCCAGGTGTGCCCAAGGAGGGGCAGCAGCTGAACGGCTCTGCCACTGCCCACTCTGAGGTAGAAGGTAAGGAAGGCTCTCTGGAGCCGAGAGGTTTGACCCTGTATGGCTCCCTGGAGTCCCAGGCAGGTTTTCAGCCTTTGCTTCCACACAGGATGCAGCCCCTGAGCCTCAGCCCTAGCCAGGCCCTGAGCCATGGCAGGGGCTCCTGGGCCAGGCCCAAGCCAGGCCAGCAGCCCTCAGGGAGGCTGGAGCCCACCACTGTCCCACTGCTGTCCAGCACCGAGCCAGGATCCTTCCGGCAGAGAAGAGGCCAGGACAGAGCCTCCACGGATGAACACCTGGTCTAACATTGCAATTGTGGTTGTACTGGGGCTGCATGTGCCTGCGGAGCGCAGTGGCCCCCAGGGAGCTGCAGCCTCCTCTAACTTCATACCTAGTGCTTTTATATTCTGTATTTCAATTAAAAAATGAAACTTGAGCTTTTTTTTTTTTACTGGAAGCTCTAGTTTTCTAGTCCTGTCTTTTTACTGTACAGTATTTTGTATGTTGAAGTTGTATTAAAGGCCTGCTCAGTGAACTTTTGGCTGCTGTATCATTTACAGGCCCTCTCACACCAGCAGCAGTTCATGTCTCCCAAACCCAGTAGGAAACAGGTCCTGGCTGGAGGCAAGTTATTTATACACAGAGAACAAATTATGAAGTTTATTTAATATAAATTATGTCTCTTAGCAGACAGCATTCAATTTATTGCACTATAGCACATCTGCAATACAGAGCTACAAGACATCGTCAGAGAGGTTTGTATTATTCAGTGTAGCACTTCTGACCGGGATCAAGAGGCACTCAGAGGGGGGAGAAAGGGTGCAGGAAAGCAGCAAGCAGCCACCATTCTCTTCCAGTATTACTGTGGTTTGGTTTTTTTTTTCCTTTTTACTAGCAAGTAATGCCAAGACCAGCGGGCAGGAGCCAGGCAGGGCATGCTGCCTTTCCTCCTCTAGACCCAGCTGCTGCAGCTCTCCAGCTCCTGCCCAAATATGTGGTGTCTGGGGACCCTGCTCCAGAGTCCGGGTGAGGACAGATATTGGGGACTTTAAGGCAATTTAGCATGTCCCCTCCAGCCCAGCACAGGGCATCACCTTTTTTTGGTTTATCAGCTTCAGTGGAGCTACCCACGAGCAGCGCCATTAACAGCCAGATCTAATGCTGCCCCTAAGCCCAAGTCCCTCCTGCCTCCTCCCTAAGCTGGTCTAAAAATCAAAAGCAGCTCAAAAAAAAGCCTTCAAACCCACCAAAAAGCACAGCAGATCCTGGCACCGCCCACCCCCCCCCCGCTCCGTGCAGCACGAACAATACAAAGCTCTGGATTCGGCCTCCCCGCAAGGGAGCCTGCGTCACTGGACACAGAATGGAGGAACGCAGGGAAGGGCTTTTTCTGGATAAAAGGGGGTTTTATCCAAAAAAAGTACTCCTCATTCTGCTATTCCTCCATTCTGTTCTGCACTACACGGGAAAGACTAGTCGGTGACAGGGTAAAGCATGTTCTTCTGGGACATCTGCACACAGCGATTTGGTGTTTAGGCCTTCATGAGCGCTGCGACCACGGCCTTGGCGTTAAGGCTTCGCAGATCACAGTAGGTTTGTCCGGTACCAACGAAAACGATGGGCTTGCTCGTGATGTAGGTCATGGAGATGGCGGCGCCCACCTGCCGGGGACAAGCAGCACCATTAAATCCAGTGCTCCCCCTCAGGGAGCTCGTCATTCATTCATTCATCCCCCATGTGTGGAAACCAGACTTCTAAATTTGGGTTCAATGGCTTAAACACAAGAGGAAAGTGCAAGAGTGCCCTGTCTCTGACAGTTCCCATCTCTCCCCTCCAGTCACCATCAGGAAGCTCCGTGCAGAGTCACCTCAGCAGCCTCCTTACCTTGTCATCAATGGTATCGAACTTGGTAAGGACGATGCCATCAATGAGCCGCGGTGTCTGGGCCATGGAGTGATCAGCCAGGGCCTTGTTGAACTTGACCTGAGGGACAAAAAAGATCCAAGAAATGCATTGGTGGTGCTGCCACGGTTCAATTCTCTGGTAAAACCTACAAATGGGTTCTTTCCCCCTCCATCTCTCAGGAACAAAGCCTCCACACTCACCAGCTGATCCACAGCCTCGTTTCCCACCAGTGCTTCCCCAACGAACAGGACCAGGTCGGGAGCGTTGACAGCGATGAGTTTGGCCAGCGCGGTCATCAGGGGCGCGTTGTCCTGCATGCGGCCCGCCGTGTCCACCAGCACCACGTCAAAGCCCTGGTTCCGAGCTGGGGTGGCAGGGAGGCAGCGTGAAGGACGGCACTCCCCCAGGACAGCCACACCCGCCCCCAGCTCTGCCCATACCGTAGGAGATGGCCTCCATGGCGATGCCCGCAGCGTCCTTGCCGTACCCCTTCTCGTAGAGCTGCACCATGGTGCGCCCGCCGTGGCTCTCCGGAGGGTGCAGCGCGTTGAGGCGGCGGGTGTGGGTGCGCAGCTGCTCCACCGCTCCCGCGCGGAACGTGTCACACGCGGCGATGAGGACGCTGAAGCCATTCTCGATGAGCCAGAACGAGATCTGCAGGCGGCAACAGATCAAAATAGCCCGTTAGCAGCTACACAGCTTGACCCCATCACCCCAATCCTGTGATCCAGGATCCTGTCCTACCTTGGCCAGGTTGGTGGACTTCCCGACACCGTTGACGCCACAAAAGGTTACGACGTAGGGCCGGCGATGGCGCTGGGCATCCATGACATCGCGGAGGACATCCACACGGCGCTGGGGCTGCAGGATCTGCACCAGGGCCTCCTGCAGCGCCTGCTTCACCGTCGAGGTTACCGCTGGGAAGAAGGGGATGGAGAGAGGACATGTCACGCGTGGGGAGTACTCCCGAGTTCCAAACCACACACAGGATGCCACATGGACACTTACTGGTGAATGTTCCCATCACCTTCCCTTCCAGTTTCTTGGCCACAGATTCACAGAGCTGCACTGCAATCTCAGCTGCCACATTTTTAGCTTTGAGAAAGAAAGAGTAGGGAGTCAGTGCTACTGAGAAGGTTACGCACGTCCCACATCAGCGTCAAGGGAAGGATGGAGTCAGTGTGCAGGATCTCCACCAGACCTGACTGCTGCCCCCCTTTTGCTGCACCATCCAGGGCTCCCCAGGGGCAAGACAGGAACCCACCACAGTTCCTGTGGGCAGGAACATCCCAAACCACGGGCGCTACCCACACCGGGGGCCACCCTGCAGAGCACAGGGAACCACCACTAATCCCTCACACTGTGGATCCAGACATACCAATCAAGTGATCCTTCATCTTCTCCAGCACAGGGTCCATGTCCTCTCTGGTCAAGCTCTTGGAACCCACCAGGCCCTTCAGCATGCCAAACATGCCCCCAAGGCCACCCTTCTTCACACTGTGGAGAAGCAGAAGAGTTACACTGAGGCTTGAGAGGGAATTGCAAAGGTCAGATGCAGAAGGACCTGGCCTGAGCAGACAAACACACCAGTTTGTCCTTCCTGCATTACTGGTTAGACTGGAACAGGAATTACAGGAGAGAAATCAAGAACCATGTGACAAGCAGGGGCTGTGGGAGTCTCTACCTGGGTTTCGAAGGGTTCTGGACAACTTTCTCCTCTTCAGCTTCATCATCACTCTCATACTCCAGGTCATAGAGGCGGCCGGGCTCCCGATTTTTGTCCCCCAGGGCCTGCGAGGGGAAGAAGCAGCTTTATGGGCTGGGTGCCACGATCCCTGTTTCGCATTTCTTCACAATCCCTTCTCATCCAGGCGTGGAGACTGGGCTGGGTTCATAATGCCCAGCTGATCCCAGAGAATGCACGACAGCAAACGGAGCCACCTGACTTTTCCTTACCATGTCAGGGTCAAACTCCTCCACAGGACAAGCCTCCGCGCTGCCGTTGGTAGCGGAATTACTGTAATCGAGTACTTTGGCATTAGAGTTCCCCAGATCCCACACCCGGGGCTTCTTCCCCTTCTCCTTCTGTGCGTCGGGCTTTGGAGATCTGGTGGAACAAAGACCAGAGACACATCGTGTTCAGTGCAGGGAAGCAGCAGCCATCGCCTCCTTAGGAGATGTGAAATGTAAAAGCCTGGATTACCCAAAAAGGCAAAAATTGACTGATCTGATCTCTGGAATTCATTTATCTGAACTTTAACCCTGTATGGCACCACTTCCCCTCAAGCCAGGCATTGATGCACTGCTGCTGTCTGCTCAATAAAGACAGGTCTGGACCTCTCCCAGGGTTTCTGGATCTCCCAGCAAAGGGAATCAGGTTCTATTACCCCTCCAGAACCCCCAGGTGTCTTCTCCCACCCTTTACAGCAAGCAGGGAAATAAGGAAAAGGGAAATAAGATCCAGGAAAGTGAGGTCTGACTTCCAGGGGTCACCAAAAGGAGGAGAAATTCAGCCATGGCCTAGCTGGAAGCACAGGCAGACTGACCATGCCCTCATCACCCACCTGGACTTCTCCCCAGCTTTCATGTGTCTCCTGAAGAATTCCTCCCGGTTCTTCTGTAGGATTTCATCCTTGGTCAGTTCCTCCTTGTCCCCTGCTGCCGAGAGCTGCTTGTCGCCCGCAGATGCTTTACTGGGCGCTGCCACAGCTTCAGTTCCTGACAGGAAGAGCCCCAACACAAGCTCAGACCGGCTCCAAGCGAATTGGCAAAGCACAGGCTGCAACACATTGCTCTGGAATAATTATCTTCCTCCCATTTATCTTCCCCATCAACTCACCATCCTTTTTGGAACCTTTGTTTTTCTTGTTCTTGACCTTCTCCTTTGGTTTCTCCCCTCGGGTTTCAATCATACACTTGACAGTCTTCTGGGATTTCAGAGACTGCTCAAACGTCTTCATTACCGTGGGAGCTCGGACTTTGCTGCTCTCCTCTGCATCCCTGCGGGGAGGTGACCCATTAGCCTGGATTTCAGCTCTTCCCCCCTCCCATCTCTGCTCCAAACAGAAATTTAAGACAAAACCCAAGCTCTCTACCGGAGGAGGCGCATGAAGTCATCTTTAAAATCAAAGGTGCCATTTAGGAGGCCCAGGGCGCCCTTCTGCTGGAACTCGTTGCGGTACTTGTCTCGGAACTCCTTATGGACGTCATCTATCAACTTGTCCACATAGGTTAGAGTCAGGATCTTCTGGAAGCCCACCTGCCAAGGAGCACAGCCAACAGACACTGCACTTCCAGCTCATTCCACAGCAGCAAGGAAGAAAAAACCTCTCTGTTTAATTCATAGTTCTTTAACTTGAGCAAGCTCCAGCCTGCACTTTCTGCTCCACCTTCCCAGGCCTTTAAAATGCCCCCAAAAAGGTAAAAAAGCAGCCCAGAGCTTCGCTTCCACAGGTGACCCCAACACACACAGGCTGTCTCACGGCAACAAGGACACGTAGGGCAAGGGCAGAAAACCTTTAGCTTATCTGTGGGTCAACAAGGAAGGTTGTATGGATTTATGGAGATAAGGTGCCAGGAGACTGAAAAGACAGTGTTAAATGCTTCCACATTTCTGGCTTTTTTTCAATAGATCTGGCCAAACTGAAGTTTTACAAGGCTGCAGCTTCTATGTGAGGTTTGATTCATTTTAATCCTGTTGCAGATGATTAAAATAAGCTGCTACTGCAGCAGCATTCAGCTGATAGACACCCATGTCCCCCCTCTGGGGGGAACCTGGCTATACTGGGGTCACTGCTCAACTTCCCCCCAAAACCCTCATCACACCCCCTCAAAATCCCAGAGACAGAGGAGCCAAACCAGTCTGGGAGCCGAGGTCCAGCCCTACACAATGCAAACAGCTGTTTGCTCAAACCTCAGCACACCAGGAACTGTTCCCCCTCTTTCCTAGAGCAATCCCTTCCTTCGGGTTTAGGGGCACATGGGGGGCTAGAGGGACCCCCCTGCCATCCCAGGGGTGCCTGGGGGGGTGGTCACTTACCACAAACACCAGCTCAAACTGGTTGTCCAGTTTGTACTTAAGCGTAAGGGCTTCATGGGTGAAGGAGTTGTTGCCACCTCTCTCCTGGGGGAGGGGGTTTGTCAGAATGGGGGTGCCAGCAGCACCCATCATCCCCTCATCCCTGTCACCCCCCTTTCCCAAAGTGGTCCAGCATTCCTTACACATGATCCCA
>VZTH01001708.1:0-45870 GCA_013397815.1 Aleadryas rufinucha
GGGTTTGTTTGCCGTGTCCCCCCCGCCCCGGTGCAGGTGCACGCTGGAAGGTGGCTCCCGCGGTGGCACCGCGAGATGTCCCAAACGGGGTGGTCCTCGGCGGAGGGGGTGGCCGTGCCCTCCCGGCGGAGCGCTGAGGCGCCGGCATCGCCAGGCACTTCTAATTAGCAAAGAAAGATGTTGATCATTAGCGAGCAACAAACCTCCAAGCCAGGCGGGCTCTCCCCGGAACCGGGCTGCGGGGCCGAGGGCTGCGTCCTGCCGCCGTCCCGAGCCGCTTCCCGGCCGCCGGGCGCTCCGGCCTCATCACCTGGCGCACAGCTGTGGCTCTCCTACACTGCTTTCTTGTTTATAGTTCTTTTTTCTTTCCCCGCATAGGGTTGCGGTACTCGAGGGGAAATCCGCCTAGTCCCAGAGTCCCCCTCAATACTCGGACCCTTCCCACCACTAGCTGTCCTTCTCGTATTTTCTTTTTTTTTTTTTTCTTCCGCTCATTCTTTTTAAGCATCTCTCAGTCTTCCTCCATCTTTCGATTCGGCAACCCCCGCACGCCGCTTGCAGCTTCTCCATCCTCCCTCCAGCGCGACCCCTCCTCTCCCGCTCCCGTGGGAGAGCAGAGCCGAGCAGCCCTTCACGGGCTGCATCCCAAAGGGCTTTTTACACAATCACATCGGCCGATGCTAAATCATCTTACAAAAATGTCGAGAAACGCTTGTCCCGGACCAAACCAGCTTTCCCCCGCTCCGTCCTCGACTGATTTTTACTAAAAACAACGAGTGGCTTTGGACCGGGCTGGCTCCACCGGGAGAGGCTGTTTGGGTCCGTTTCGCTGCGATTTTTAATTTATTTTCTTTATTTTTTTGTTTTGGTTTGGTTTTTTGCTGCGTCTTTATTTAAATTTCTCTGCAGAGGTTTCTATGTCGATACCGGCTCTTCCTTCTGAGAACAAGCGGATAGAAACACAAGGTTTTTAGTCCCGCAACCATCATCACCTGCCCCAGGGCGATTGCGCCAGGGGCTGGCGGGGACTCTGGGGGGTCCCGGGACCCTCCTGCTCCGCCGGCGGGACCAGCCCGACTGGCCCTGCTTTCGAGCTGACATTTCTCCTGGTGAGCCGAGCCAGGCTCCGAAACAAAATCAACGTGTTTATATCCCCCGGGGTGGGTTTTTTCTGATAAATGGCTGCCCGCGGCTTTTGCCTCCTACTTCGTCCTGTCCATCCGCTGACAATTTACAAGTTCAGAGCGCACATACACACACACACTTATATCTGTGTATATATAGATGACACATATGACAGTTTCGTAATTAATTTCACGATACCTTCGTGAAATACGCCTTGTACTCATGAGGTACGTTACAGACACATTACTTGTAATTCGAAATTCTATATACAGTTCTGCATACTGTAGAACGTTTTTCCAAGTAAATTTATGTATACCTTTAATGTAAACATACATTTTCAGCTAAATTTCGTGTGTATATTGAGGCTAATTAGGTTCTTAAATGAGAATCGGAATTATAAAAGTGGCATATTCGTATGGCAGACAATTACAGGTATCTTAGACTGACAGAGTAGGTGAATACATAAATACATGGCATTTGCAGGAAACTTTATCAAATATTCGGCTGTTTGCACGTGTGTGTCCGTACAGAGAGAAATGGCCCCTAAATGCATACATATGTATTTTTTTTACCGCTAAATGACCATTGAGCTGTACCTAACTACCCAAACGACCATTTAGATACAGACACTCACGTCCTTAAGTGAACCGTGCGCAGGCGGGTGCGCACACACGGGCACGCACCGTGGGCAGCTGAGGGAGGTGCGAGTGGGCTGGGGAGGAGAGGACGGGACCCCGACACCACTCCCGCCGTGATTTCCGATCTGCTCGCACCGAGATACGCCTCTTCCTCCTCCTCCTCCTCCTCCTCCTCCTCCTCCTGCTCCTCCTGCCCCTCCTGCTCCCCGCCCGCCGGGGTGGGCAGGATGGGCTCCCCACTGCTCCGGGCTCCCGATGCTCCCTCATTCCCGGTGCTTCCCCTTCCCTGAGGCACAGCCCGGCCCTCTCCCTGCCAAGGGGAGGTGCCGCTGTGAGCCCCGCGTTGGTGGCCCCCGAGCCCGGCTGTTGAGCGTCCCCCCCGGCACCTGCCCCCGCCCGGGGCTCCGGTAAGGGCAAAGGAAGAGAGGGAAAACGCGAGTAAAGCGAAGCTCCAGGCTAAATACAGCCGCGTTCAGCTGTTTTAGGGACGGGGGTCGGTTCCAAACCCAGGGGCACCAGCTCCCCTTGTGCTTGTCACCCAAAATGTGAGAGCACTCGGGAGGGAGGGGACGAAGGGCTGGCTGCACCCCATCCCCCGGCCTCGCTGCTCTCTGGGTTTGGGCACTCAAGTGCCCACCCTGTGTCCCTCCTACAGACTCAGAACCCTTTGGAGCAGGGGAGAGGTGAAAGCCACTTGTCGGTTTTGCTTTAACACATCGATGGGTGAAATACAGAAAATTTGAAGTGTGACCTGTGTGTAGTCAAGAGACTTAGCCAGAAACCCTCCTTGTAACCCTGCTTTCTCCTTCTGCAGACAGGGGAAATGATTCTGACTCCACACAGCAGCACCGTGCCGCCCACAGGCTGCAGTGCCAGCTGTACCTGCCCCACTGCTGGGTTTTTGCTGTGAACAGATATTGTCTGCTTGTCATCAGGGTGGGTTGGCACCCGGTCCTGGCTTAGGTACAAATTTACACAATATGTAATATAATGTAAAATACATCCCACTCAATGTGTAATACATATATATGTAAGAAGCACTACACAGCATAACGCACACACAAATATTCTGTGCAATATTGAATTTGCAATAACAGGAGACATATAGTAATGCAGGGGATTTTGCAAACTGCTGTGTCTTGTACGTGTCTTGTATGTAAAGCTCATATTACAAGCCATTAGTTAGGTTGTTTGGTGATCTTAAGATCATTCATAGTCAATTAACCCATGGGACTAAATTATCCCACACTACTGCCTCAGGTCGATATCTACATAATCTTTCAGCTCTAATACATCAGCTGCTTCTGGGTCTGAGTCACACAGAAATGCTGTATCTTATCCGTAATTTTATATATATACATGTATAGTCCCAATATATAATGAGTGTTTCTTTGCAAAGCTGTATTGTGTGTGTAGTCATTGCATATATATATGGACACTATTTCTTTGTAAAACTGTGATGTTTCAAGGTTGACAAGGTGTCTTTGTTAGGAACCTGCGTGATTTTGACATATACCCAAAGCTGCCCAAGGTAAAAGCCAGGAAGGAAAGGAAAATCATTATGGTGCAAAACCCAGGGAAGCCTGGCTTGCTGGGTGCCCTTCTGGGCTGTGATACCCATGCTAGGACTGGGCAAAAAAAAAGCTGGAGGGCTCGTTTTCCAGCTGTTTTAGTGACCCAGCCCACATGGAGGAGCCAGCTGTGGGAGCAGAGCCAGCGAAGGGAAGAGCTAGCATGTCTTTTGGTATGTGGCTAAAGCAACTGTGATCTGGGATGCACATTAATTACAATTGTCCTTAGGAGCTGGGTTTTCTCTGTAGCTGTTCAGGGCTGTGGGGAAAAAAAATCTTTTAACTATCAGCACAGAGGGCTGCTTTTGAGAACTGTTTTCTTCTCTGCTACCATTTCTTATGTGATATTTTTGAAGAAATCACTAAAACTTAGGGTTTCCAAGAGGAACAATACCAAGTGCATATGCGTGCATGTGCGTGTTTAGAAGTCACGAACACCCACATGACTCCCACAGCTGCCAATAGGAAACACGTGTATGTCCACAGAAAATCAGTTTGCATTTTGGGGAGGATATCTGTGTCAAATACAGATAAATTGAGTAGGGGTAGACACAGACACATCAACTGCTCACAACTTTCAAAAAAATGGGAGGAGAGTGAGGGAGGCCTTTCTCAAACGCTGATCTATGCAAATGGACAGAATAAAACTATTAATGTTCATGGAGTAGAAAGCTGTAAAAGCACATGCAGAGTGGAGTTAATTTTCTGTGATAGTTACATGGTGTAATATTTTGATCTCAAACTCTAATTATTTGGTCACTAAAGAACTCTACTGCTGGGTCATGACTCAGTGGTTCCATTTTGATCTCTGATATTGGAAACTTACAGTTGTCTTCTGCTCACTGGTAATATTGCCTCATTAAAAAAATGCATTAATTATTTTATAAACCTTTTTTTTTCTGCCTTCTCCTCTAAATTTAAAACCAGATTTTTTTGTGATTAGTTTGTACTGAAAATGACTCATACTCATCAGACCAGGCCTATTAATTTACTTTAATTGTTGTTTTTGAAAGGAAAGAAAAGATGTTTCTTTAAAGTGCCATCAAGTGTGTTTCTTTTCCCCTCCCTAGTGAAATAAGACACTTTTTTTTTTTCTCCTTGTGATCTGTGTGCAAAATAATTAGAAACAAACTGGTGAGGGGAGAGGGAAGAGTTGTTCCAACCTTTGATTTGTCTGTCTTACAGAGGGGGTTTAGGAGGGGGTTTGTGCAGCACCTTGGCTGTAGCTTCACAAACCTGTTGGGTTATTTTCTGCCAGGCAGTGATCCCCCAAGGGACTCAGTTCAGCTGCACACAGTAAAGTATTCCATGCTTATCTATCTGATGGGCCACTTGTTGGATTGACACCTTCCAGACAATAAAGGGCTTAAAGAGTAGGGTCAGGAAGCCTGATTTATCCTACAAACTGTTGGCATCTATCCGTGTGGAGATCTCTATGCCAAGTGAAAGCCATCAATCTCAGCTCTGTAGATTTCTATCTGTTTCTTTTTCTATCACCATGTAGTGAAGAAACTGATGCTTTGACCTTGAGGGAAGTGCATATCTATTCTGTGTTAATTACCTCTCATCACTGCTGCCACCCCTTTCTAAGGGTAAAACACCCAGGGCCATAGAGCAGCCAGAATTTAAGAATAGTTACTTGCATTCAGCCTGGGGTGCTGGGGCTCAGCTCTGCCTGGAGAGACTCAAGGTCTTGAGTTTGTGCTGTGTTTGCACTCTGTGAGGGTGGGGAACCTCTATGGAGGCAAGATGATGTAGTGGCCGTATTACAATGACATAATTAATGTTCCAGCATAGTATAGCCTCATCCGAGCCCGAATTATTGCTTTAACCACTTAACATCAGATATTACATTGCAGGTTAGTGACCCTGTTGGAAAGCAGAGACCTGACACCATTCAGTTGCCCTTGGTCTTGACTTACTGAGCATCAGATCAGAGAGGGCACATCAGACTGGGCTGGAGTCTGATTGGGACACCAGAAGCATGGTTCCCATGCCATGGCTCTACCCAACACCATTAATCACTGCTAGGGGCTGGTGCCTATCACAAAATTGTCCTCAGGGACAGGGCCTTTCTCTAGGGTGGTGCCACTTCCCCTGGTTGGAATTTGGCTCCTGCCTTCCTCCAGCCTTATCAGCATTGCTCCTGAGCTTTATCTGATATGGAAGTGCCACTGGTCAATCCCTTAGGCAGTTACTAATCCCAGGGAAATGCCCTGTACCTCTGCCCTGGCTGTTTAATCCAAGTCTCTGCTGGTTTATTTCCTAAATCCCGTCTGAGCAGTGTGGCTGGATAAAGCAGCAGTTACTCACCCAGCTGGGAGCTGTGCAGAGCCCCGGGGAAGCCAAGAATGTGTTAGTGAGATCTGGACTTCTGGGCTTTGCTGCTCTTTCTCAAGGAAGTGACTTTTATTTCTTCATCTTGGAGTATGAATTTCCTCAACATTTTCCTCCTTCGTGGGCACTGCCACTGGTGAAAGCACAGCTGGCAAATGTCCTGGCTGCCCCCAGTTCTTCTTTGGACTAATTAGCCCTTTTTAACCTACTGCAAAGGGTGTGTGTGCACCCCAGACTGGGATGTCCCTGGTTAAAACCTTCCCAGGCTTCCAGCAGAGGCACAGCAAAGCATCCCACTGATTTTAGTGACAGCATGGGACCAGTTTCCAAGATATTTAGGGATCCTGCATTGCTTTGTGGCTTCTGGGAGGGATTTAAACCAATGACTGAAATTAGAAAGCTGCCTGGAGTGAGTTGGTTTTGCTCCTACCCCAACCCAATTTTAGATTTTCATCTCAAATCTCCTTTTCATTGTGATTATATATAATACATAATCATCATCTCTTTGACAAGCTAGGGTTCTGACTCCATGCTCTGCTGCCAAAGAGCCATGGATGGAAATAACCAAAAAACCGTATGTACTGTGGGCCCAATGATGTGTGCAAACACAGCACAAACACCCCAAATCTGTTGTTCTGTCTCTGATTTTGATTGACTTCGAAGAATCGTTAAGAATAATAATGAGAAGCTGATGACATCTCAGCTTGAGGAATGCACCACTGCTAGAGAACAGATGGTGCAAAGACTTTTTTTTAAACTTTTTTTAAAAATCAACTTGGCACCTTGGCCTTTCTTTGGCTAAATGCTCAAACTTGGAGCAACCACAGCACTTGGCAGTTGGGATCCATTGAAAACCACTGATTTTGCTGCAGAAGAATGCCAATTTAGCAAGATACAGATTTTTCTCAGTGATCAATAATATTTCTTCTTTCACATTTGAGAAGGCTCATCTCTTTTTTTCTCTGTTATAACTGGAAGAATTTAATTTCACAGCCCTAAAAATGTTCTGGTTTTAGGGCTAACCGACTGGGCTTTGAAGTAAATAAATAGTCGTGAACAGAAGGGATCATTAGTCTGTCCTTCAGCTCTGTGTTTTATCAAGTTCAGTGCTTTCTGCTCTAATTTTTTACTTAGCAGTCCCATAAGCGTTTTCAAGTGGAAGCTAAATCAATCTGTGGTAAATTTAGTCCTACTGATAGTACAGTGGCTTTTCTCAACGTTAATTCACTGGTTACTTATAAATAGTCACAGCCTCTTAGAAAACATCAAGTTCAACAGCTGATGTTGTTACTGCTGTATTGAACCCACCAAGATATCCTAGACAAAAGAATTTTGTGAAGAAAAGCATCTGACTTTGGTGTGAAGACTTTTAATGGCAGAGTCCACTTTATCCTTTGATCAATGATTCCATGTTAAAAAAATCTGTGCTTTTATCACGCATTCAGATTTGTCTGGCATTTATTTCCAAGCAGTGAATCTTGTGTGGCATTTCTCAGCTAGAATAAAGACCCATTCCATGTTGGATATTTCCTTTTTCTATCTGTACTTGGACATCCTAGTGAAGCCACCTCTTAATCTTCTTTGTGATAGAATAATCAGATTGAGCTGCATAAGTCTCTCACTAGAAGGCATGGTTGGCTGTTAGGTTTTTTTAGAGCCCTCAAATCATATGGATTTCCATATGGCTTGACATCAGCAGAGATTTATGCTAGCTTGGAATTTGGCTGTATATTTCAATTACTGTGAACATTTTGTGGCCTGGGGTGGAACACGCCTCAGAGCATGACAAATTATTTGTAACATGCATATCTGTTGAACTTGGTCTAGCAATCAAATGGAGTAAAATTCAGTTGCATGCAGATGATCAGCAGAAAGCCCATGTCCCATTAAACTGTTTTCATGGGTTTATGTTCATCTTAAATGCAATTGAGGCCATGGGAGCAAAGATAAACATCAGCCATTGAGACAGATGCTTAACTTATGCACCTCATTTTTCATGGCCTCGGTGGAGCTGGGCTGATTTACACCAGCTGAAGACCTTGGCCCACAGTAAGCAGCACAAACTGATAAAGGAGTCCAATCCTCAGCTGGCTGCTCATATGAGAGCTTGAATGCAACCTCAGTGCTTGGTGACATCTCATTAGAGCCTGAGTCAATATGGCAAGGGGACAGAGCTGTAACAGAGCAAAGCTGCCGCAGCTTCACAGAATCCCAATTGCTGTAGGGCTTCTGAGGGGAATCTGCTCCATCATTTTGGTTATTAGCTCCAGGAAGGAGTTTTCCCCCTAAAATAGATCCAAAGACAGAGGTAAGTGAAGTCCGAATGTTTGGCTAATGGAAGTATTTTGGATCCCATGCAAATGCTTTCCTTTGGTTGTAGAAACCACACAGCAAGGTCCCAAGCAGCCCTGGGACTCAGTGGCATGTATTAGTGCCCTTTGCAGTCCTGGTTTTCCACATATGTGCATTTTCACATGTGTATCTTGTATAAATAGATGCACACACAAATCATAGACATTAATGTTCATCTGTGTTTTATAAATATGTTCATTTCAATACAGGAATGTGAACATTTGTATTTCCTGCAGAGGGCTATGGACAGGGATGGTGGCATGGATAGGGAAGCCTGTGTGCTTGTTCTGAGCTGCTGCCTGGTTGTGTACAGCAGTGTGATCAAGAGAATGTGGATAGAAGCGTGTGTGTTTATGTATGCATGTGTGGGGAAGGGCCGCTGGGAAATAAATGATATGAAACGTCTGTACATTCCAGGGAAATGTTCAGATCCCTGAGGTTCAGGGATATGCTCTAGTCATAAAAATAAACACACTGGTATAGCATGCCATTGATATGTGGATAAACTCACTAAGGACGGGTAAAGTTTCAGCTTTCACCTCCTCCTGATGGTGAGCTTGCTGCTTCCCTCGCTGCCTCTTTTGACAGTTCAAAGTAAAATGACATTTTAAATAAGAGGTTAAAGAGCAGAGGAAAACAGAGGTTTTCTGCTTGAACCAGGGGAAATTTGATAAATCAGTCTTCCAGAGATGCCAGCAATTTCAAAAGGCTCCATTTCCTTTTGATAAGGTTTTGAGAGAGTAATTCAGAGTAGGATCTGTTAGCCAGAGCTCTTAGCTGCTAAAATGTCACATCAGAGGCTGAGCTATTTCCCCAAGACTAATGGCTAGTTATTGCAATCTACAGCCTATTGTGCTGAGCCCTTTACAAAATCTTTGCACCACTTCCATCCTGCCTTTAAAATCGCACTCAGATTTGCAATGGTCAGAGGGGTTTAATTAGGCACAACCTGAAGAAAGGCTCATGTGCTTTAAAGCTTAACCTACTTTTTCCAACCCAGTGTGTTCTAATAAAAGATGCTACCTCCTCTTGCACACAGTGCCTTGTACCTCCCTCCAGACCACGACAGCTGCACCAACAGCCCCTCAAGAAGAGCAAGAAGCACAGAAGCACCCAGAACTGTAGAGGGTGGAAGTTCTGACCCACCACCATTAGTCGTGCTGGAAGTTCAACCCACTGTTTTTCAAGTTTCCATTGCGGCTAGTCAGTGGCAGAGAGATGCTGCAATTCTGTTCAGATCTGAGTGAAGTGTTTCATCAGTGGTTGTAATCACTTTAACAGGGATGGATGTAGATTGCTAAATACGTAAAAAGGGAATTAAACCCATCCTGGTGGTGCGTATGAACCAAGACCATTCTATATTTATACTAGCTCACATTAGTGGTTATCAGCTCAAATTCTGCCTTAAAAAAATTTGGCAGTATGGGACTGACTCAGATTTGAGTTCAGGTCTAACAGTGATGTAGGCACAACTGATTCAAGCCATTTTCATCTGTGCACTGACACCTGTAGCTCCAACCCCATGCTGGCAATATGAACAGAACTTACATTTGCAATTCAGCTGTGGGCAAATCCTGATCCATTCAACTTCACTCTGGCTGAAAAATTACCTTCCCAAATTACTGAGAAACTCATCACCTCCTGGGAACTGATTAGCCCTATCTAAGTCACTAAGCCAAGTTCTACAACTGAGTGAAACACCATCTGGTTTCTTTTCCTTGATTATAAGAAGTTTCAGTGAGGGCTTTGCAGCCATCTCTGCTTTGAAACCTGGGATAGATTTTCTCTTTTGGTGATAACTCTGCACCTCCATGAGGCTTGGGAAACTCTTCCGTATTGCTCATAGGAATTGCTGATTATATATGGATATTCCACAGGACAAAGTATGGATATTTTTGCCATCAGATATCTAATGCGTCAATCTTTGGGCATAAGCCTGGGCACAGAGGAGCAGACCTCCCCATGAAGTCAACCCTGTGGACAATGACAGTGGAAGAACAAATGTGTTGGAAGTTTCTTTCACTGATCTTTTTGTCTTTAGAAAAAAAAGAGGATGGCAGTGGTATTTTGAACAGAATTTTACTTGCTGTAAGTTTGGAGAAGAAGGAAATCTGAGGTTTCTCATGCTGTGATGCTGACTGACTTGAGGCCACTGTTTTGTCAGTGTACAAAGCAGTGACAAGTTATATTCTGAATGCTTTCAGGCACTTTCCCCAGGGTCAGAGGGTAATAACTGGGTTACAGAACACCAGTGGGTTGCTCCGAGTGATGGAGCAGTTACAGTATGGCTTTGAGAGCCAAATCTTTGACCAGAATTTCCCAGCCCACTTCTTCTGAACCCCATGTGGAAGATCAGATACACTCATCTTTCCTCTGTCAGGTGCACGAGAATGTGACCAAATATCTGAGCAAACTTCAGGTGAGCAGACTTCAGGTGTCCCCATCATCTGATGGGACTTGAGAGGCCCCCAGCATGTTGCTCTGCACTTTGTGAGATGCGTGCCAGTTCTCAGCTCCTGCCTGGGTTCCTGTGTGACCCACAAGGAGATGCCTCCCTGTTTTGTCCATGTGCTGAAGGAGGGAGTGCAGGACCTGCAGGAGAGGCAGCAGTGGGGAGATTGCTGAAGCATTCCATGGAGTGGTAGATCCAGCCTTGGCCATACCTGAGGACCTTCCTTGGAAGCCAGTATTGTGGCCCATCACGTTGTTCTGGTGGAGCACACCAGGTCTGGGAGGCAGGATCTGGACAACTTTACTGTCAAGTAAAGAGCTTGGCTTGGAGGATGGAAAATGCATATCCCATGGGCTGCTGTCTCCCAGGTTTCCTGCATTACACAAGCCAATGGCTTCACATCCCTCTGACCCGGTTTCTCCTGGTACACACACAGCTTTACTAAGCCACTGGGTGCTCCAGTGATGTCTGAAAAACTTAAATGTGTGGAGAAGCTGAAAAAACCAGAACTTCCAAAATGCTGTCATGAAAGAGTCAATCAAACACAGAGGTACAAACCCACCACCCTGAAACCACCCCATCTAACTTTGGCCAGCGTGACTTGCCAAAAATATTAGTAGGACTGTGGTGATTCACATCAGCTGCAAATCTGGCCCACCACTCACTTGTAGGAACCGTGAGTAAGAGATATGAAGGCTGTATGAACATGGAGCCGACAGATGTGTAGGTGTGCAAATAGTGTAGATTGAAAGATAGAAGATAAACCAGGTATCTGTCTAGGGAAAAAAAATGTTGTTATCTTTTCTGTAACAAACTGGAGTGTGGCACACTCAAGATTCCTGTTACGGGTGTGCAGTACAGCAAAACCCCTGATTTTCATTCAGGCTTTCACAATCACTGCTATCTTAACTCCAAAGCCTCATTAAATCAACCTCGTCTGAACTGTGGTACAATGTTACAGTGCAGATCCTCCCGTTCCCCAATGGGAAACTAACTTGGACTCAGGAGCCATCATTTAACCTTGGAGTCTCTGAATCAACAAGGCAGTTTCTGCAGAGACACCTGGCAGCACATGCATTTTATGCTTTAACATGGCTGGTAAATCCTGGGTGGTTAAGTAAACTTAACCTTCATTTATGAAACTTGCGAACCAAAGGGTAAAATGTGCCTTGTGCAAGTAATTACGTAAAGGTCTTAGAGAGTGGAGTTATCACTTAAAGACGCCGGGCATTGCTAATGAGTTGACTGAGAATTGATCTCTCTGTAATTTAGTTATTTATATGCAGTTCCTGTTTTCCATGCTCAGCTATAGGTCAAGCCCACTTTGAACTGCTCAGAGACCCCCAAGTTTGTCAAGCAAAGTCCCAAAGCCATGGCACAATGATATTTTAGAAAAGCAAATATTGTCCTGAGGGGCTTTAAAAAGGAGGCAAAGATGTTTGCTTTCTAGCTGGTTCTTTAAACTGGACAACTGCTTCCTGTTACTGAGGGGTCTCTCAGCAACGTGACTTTGCTTCTGTTAAATAGAAAAGAGCTTCAGGAAAAATGTCAGTACCACCTTCCAGGTATTTTCATATCCCGGCGAGCTGGGTAGGAACAGCCTTGGCTTTCTGAACAGAAATACATTTGCATTATTCTGCAAAAAATGTAGCATGGGGATAACGAATCTGGGGCTGGAGGAAGCAATGAAAAACTCAGGCTGCTAAACATTACCCTCAGGGCTGATTTTATGCCAAAGGGCTGTGAGCAATGTTCAAAAATCCATTTGCTGCCTTATATATTCATGTCTGGGCATATATCAGCACATCACTACGTGTGTGTGTCACCCCATGTTTGCAGACTCAGGTGTGAAGTTACTGGTGCTGCTGCCTGGAGGTTAATGCAGATGGGCTTTCCTTTTCATGAGGGCATCTCATAGGGAGGAATAGGGGTGCTCCATTATGTAAAGGGACAGTTTGGATGCCTGAGCTGGCGTCTGTGTGCCATGACCACCACACTCACACTGGGGTAGCTGGGAGAGCACACACACCCTCTGCTCCTTTCTGCAGCTTCAGCCACAGGTTCACACTGGGCTGGGAAAGTGCAGCTTTTCTCTGGAAAGAGAAAGTGCAAATCTGAGCACACCTGGCATGAAGTTGCCAGCACCACTGAGAAGGAGCTCTTTGCAAATAACTGAGGCTGTGTAAGGGAATCTGGCTAAAATGGTGCAGAACTTGCCTTGTAAACACTGATGACTTGCAAGAGCAGGACATTCCTGGGATCCAGTTGTTGCTGAAAACGTGGCTGAAATTACTCTCCTCTAACTCACTGCCGTAGCTGCTGCGTTGGTTTATGACTCACTGGTGCAGTTGGACACTTCCAAAACAGTCTTGCTTGGCTCACAGCTTTGTCTCGCTTGAGTTTTTTTAACTTACGTGTTTGTTTGGGGTTTTTGTTTTGTTTTGTTTTATTTGATTTAGAATGACATGTTTGGCTTGTAGCCAAGCACCCGAGACAGGGCATTGTCCTTTCTTGTGCTTTCTTGGCTGTGGCTGAGAGACTGAAGGTACCTGGGGCAGCCAACTCTCCCAGCCTGGCAAATCATGAGGTTTCTTCAGGTCAAAGAAACACAGCCTCTGTGGAAGGACTTAAATCTGGCTCTGACACACTTCTGTCCCTGCTGTTACAATCCTGCATCTGCTGAACACCCCTGGGACAGCAGAGGAAAGGTGCTGTGGAGGTGACACACAGCCTTGGTAGCTGTGGCCTAGCCTCAGGTTTGTTTTAAACCAAGTGAAGAGGGAGATTCTCAAACATGTGGCATCATCTCTTCAAGGAGAACTGTACCGCCTCTTCAACCTTAATAACTCACCCTCCCTTCTCCTGTGGCTTTAGCAGGCTCCAGATGCCTCCTAAGTCTCCCCTCAGTGATCCAAGCCCTTTCCTCCATCCCTCCTTGCTGCTGTAGGAGCTTTGCAGGGAGGAAGGCGTCCTTCGCCATCTAGTGAGCAACACTCACCATCACCGGCTCCTGCCGCTGCAGGGAGGGCTGGTCCATGGCTCTGATGGAAAATCCTTTCCTCACCTCTGACATACCAAGCTAGAACTTGTATTGTACTCCCCCACCCACTGCCAATAATGTCTTGCTGACAAGATTTTGCAGGCAGAAAATTACTCTTACCTAGAGTTCAAGTATCTCACCTCCTGGGAGGACCACTGCTACTAAAGCTTGTGTTTCCTCTCCTGCTCTGTGTGGGATTGCAGTCAGAGCAGTGGGAGCACCAAGGGAATGGGGAGACAGATCAGTGCAACACGGTCATTTAGCCACAGATGGAGTACAAAGTCCTGTGGCTGTATTAGGAACAGAAACTTTCTGTGAGATACAATACATGCACTGAGAAGAGGGATTTTTTTTCTTATATTTGTATTTTTTCTTTCTTTTTTTTTTTTTTTTTTTCTTTTCTTCTGGGATGCCCATAATTGTACAGGGTCCAAATTCCTTTTATCTCAATTTAAGAAATGTCTGATAAATGACCACTGCTTTAAGGGGTTTCTAAAGGTTACCTGACATCTGCTGAGAGATGCTAACGAGCAGGAAGCAGGGCAGGAGCTATTGATAGATCCATTCCTGCCTTCCTGTCTCGTTTTCTACTGCCTGGCCCCTATTTTTAGCCTGGTTTCCAAAGGAAATGGAGAGTTGTGTGATTGCTCTGCCCACATTGATCTGTCCAATTAGTCCCTGCCTAATCACTCAGAACAGGCAGGTTTCAGCCAGGTGTGTGTGTGGAGTAGATTCCTATTAGAACCCTTAGTGTTTTGTACAAATAAAGAACCAAGGCAGAGGAAAGAATCCCAGATCACTGCTCTGGCTGAAGGGCAGGTTGTTAAATGAGCTCAGCACTTTATCAAGTCCAAGTGAAGCTACATAAAAATTGGATTCAGATAACGAGGTTTCATGCATTCAGCTATAAAGTTACTTGCTATTATCATGGCTAATTAGTAGATTAAATATATAAACCACTTTATATAATGTTGTATCATTACAACAGCATCTTAACAACCCCTGCTTAGGAAGGAGATTCAGTGTGTCAAGTGTTGTACAAGCTCATAACCCACAGATGAGCCCAGTCCCTCCACTGTGGTGTTTATTCAGTCATTCCATGCCACAGCCACTGCACAGTGTTAAGGATACTGGAAAATTCAGGAGCTGGACACTCTTTTAGAAGTCTTGTTTTAGAAAAATAGGGAAGAATTTTCTCTATTTTGTATTAAATCCGAGGGACATGGTGAATTGGAGGTTTGGCAGGGCTAGAGCAAAGCTCATTTCAGCAGAGGGTGATGGTACAGCACTAATCCAAATGCCTGTCACTCAGTGTCACTGAGACTCCCCAAAATGAGCTGTTGCAAAGCAGACATCATGAGCTGGGCTTACCCCTCCAACTGCTGTAAACTAGCTTTTATTACTGCGACTCTTTCCTGCATTTACTCTGTGTTTCAGGGCTCGGGGAAGAGGTCAAGGGCTATCTTGAAGGTTAGGAGATGTGCTCACAGCCAAGGGCCATTCCCAAACAGTGTCAATATTTGGTCTTACACAGAAGATATGAGCAGGAGATAAGAGGGCACTGAGACACATCCGCTGGGAAGGTGAGGCCAGGCATCTGATGAGGAGGATGAAGGTGAGGACAGTGGGGCAGAGCATTTCCCATAGCCCCATTGGTGGCAATGGTGGCACTACACTGCAGCTCACTGATACTTCTCTTTGTTGTGTGAAGATGGAGAAGTCTTGTCACCCTTTAAAGGAAGGAATAAGCAGCTTGGCCAAGTCAGAGAATAAATCCTTGCTAAAACCCAGAGCCCCTGAACTTCAAACCCAAGTGCACCCCTTTTCACACCGGTGTTATAAGTGTGCAGCCCATGCATCAGCTGCAAAGCATAGAGCTCTTTGGGTGCAGCATGGCAGATGGTTGCCCGTGTACCCTGAAAAGCAGAGATCTGTGATGGTTTGGGACCTAATCAATCCTGTATTCAGTGGTCACTGTGGGATGAGGGCAGTAGTTTGAGCAATCTCAGGACTGTTGCACTGGGAGCTGAAAGGAGAGATCAGAGGATGGGATATAATCTTGAGTGTTAATATGGGGTTAAAATCCTGATCATTTTTAATTCACGGGGAGAAATCTCTCTTGGCTTTTCCTTTATCCCCAGGAGACTCACCCTGATGTCTATTAAATAGCTATTACATAATTATGGTATATATTGCCTACTTAAATGCCTTCTGTCATCTGATTCACGATTGGGTTATTCATTCTCCCCTTTTCCACCTGTTTCTTTGTGCTCCAGAGCAGCAGTAAATAGCCTGTGAGTTTCACCAGAGGGATGACTGCAGCCCACAGCAAAACAACCCCACGGGGGCTGCAAATGGCAAGAGGTTTTAGGGTGCTCAGTGTTTTGCAGTGAAGCCTGGGCTTGGGGAGACCAGCTCCTCCTGAAGGCAAAGTTCAACATCCTGCAAAGCTTTGCTAAGGTTTGTTGACAAAGGAATCCTGTCCCTGCACCTTGGCTGTGGCTCAGGGGGTGCTGAAGTCTGATGGGCAATGGCTTGGTCCCTGCACAAAGAAGCAAGAGGGCTGGAAAGCTCCTTTTACAGTTCAAACGGATGTTTCCCCAGGCTCGTAAAATACACAGTTTAAGTAGTAGCTGTATTTCCAAGGCTGGTCCCACACCTGCAACAACCTTGTAAATGGTGCTGGGATATATGGCTTTAAGACTCCTTGTAAAAAGTGAGATCAACACAAGATTTACACGGTTTTATGGAATTGTTTTATAAGCTATTTTGACAATGAATCCTGCTATCAACATCACCTCTGGTGTTAATCATGGAGGAAGCATTTAGCAGGAGCCAACAAAGATTAATTTAAACCCCTTTCCTAGCTAGCTGTGGGGCTGAGCTGGTTATCTCTCGAAATCTGGGACACCACTCATGCAGCATTTGTGCCTGTTTCTCTTTGCCAGGGGCAGCCTTGTCACTCCTTAAAGGAAGGAATAAGGAGCCTGGACAAGGTGAAAGAACAAATCTTTGTTAAAACCCAGAGGCTCTGGGTGGTAGGCCGGGTCTTCCAACCCTGGAAAGTGAAGGTGTTTTGGGATATTCCACTTCACACAGAAGGGGATGGGGAGTGGTCAAGGAATACAGGAGGTACAGCCAGACCTCAGCTTCAGACCAGCCTCCTCCCCTGCCCGGAGATGGGGGACTTCAGGATGAGGTCCATGCAGGCAAGGGAGCAGGAGGGGATGCTTCACAGCAAGCCAAGACTAAGCAGTGTTTTTGGGGTACGTGGGAATGGTGCAGCAGCGTGTACCAGGAATGTTTCCCTGGAGAAACTCTTCTCCCAGTTCACCCGAAAACCCTGATTCCAAACCTGGCCTTAGGGTAACTGAGGCTCATTAAACTGGGAGCTGAGGCTCCCCACTGCTGATGTGCTCTCACTGCTCACCTTCCTCATAGCTCTCAAAGACAGGAAGTCAGGATCAAACTGGCACTTGCTCCATGCTCCTGAGATGCTCCCAGTTTTCTCTGCAACTGTAGCTGTGAGTGTAAAACCCACAGTGCTGGGTCACACCTGGGCCTGCCCTGCACCATGTGTAGGACTCCTGTGGTAGCCATGGGCAGATGCCTTGGACAAAGCACCAGCAAGACAAGGACATTGTATTTCCCCTGGGTGCTTTCCCAGAACTGCAGCACAGGGGGTTTCCAGCACTGCTACACCTTTTGTGCTACTTGTCTCCAGTGGAGCTCTGTTTTCCTGATGTTTGTGCAATTTTTCCTTTAACCCTGGTGGATGGGTTAAAGGAAAAATTGGTCCCAGGTCCCAGCCTCCTTCAGCAAGGATCCTCCCTTGGATTCTCTGACGCCCAAGAGATTCTCTCTTCCTCCTCCTGCTTCAGCATGGTTCTCAAAACCTTCACCTGGTAGCTCTGAGTCCTGTGCTGGAAGAGAGTGAGCAGCTGCTCCCTTTCTGGTTTCTCCCAGTGACTCAGTTGTAGCTCTCTGCCATCCCCTGCCAAGCTGTTTCTTTTTAATGTACTTACAAGCCTGAACAAAAAGCACAGAGATAAAATACATCTGTATTTCCAGATTTCCCCATGCTCTGAAGGCACCCAGGGAGAATGGCTGGAGGCTGAATCAGGTGTACCATATTTTGGCATCATATGCTGCTCGGCCAATGGAGTCATAGTACTGGTCACCACAGGCAGTTTTTGGCCCTCTGCATGCAAGGGATGTTCCACGCACAAAAGAACTGCTTTGCAGTATATGAGATGGCCACGAGATGTCTCTTTGACTCCAGCCTGGGAAACAGGAGCCCCAGTGCATCACAAGCTGTGCAGAAGCTTCTGGGGCCAGCAGCTGGCACCATCCCTGGTGAACACCCCCCTGCTGCAGTTAACAGGATTGGAGAGCAAAGCCATTTGTGCAGGCAGAGGTGATACCTGTTATCAGGCCTGCAGGTGTAGGTGGGTGAGAAAAAACCCCATAAGCCCAAGCAGCTAAGCTTTCAAACACACAAGGTGTTTTTCACTCCAAAATAAGAATTAGCATCTTCAAACTGAATCTTAGCTGAGAACAATCACTCTGAGTGTAATTGGATTTTGTTGGTTATTCCAATTTGTGGAGGAGAAAAGTGTGATTGATACCTGTGGAGAAAAGACAGTGGCCTTAGTGAGGGGAGATTGTTGGTCAAAGGGAGAGAGAAAGAGAGGAGAAAAGAGATGGATGGTTACTGGCTGTGGGATAATGAAGGCTTTGCTGGTTTTAGGGAAATAAATGTGCCATAGTAACTAGTGAGTCTATGAGTTCTAATATGCAGCAGATCTGGGGATTTAGCCTTATCTTTTAACTGTGTCTTGTATGTTTCCCATGACCAAAAAGCCAGAAAATGTGTGATTGTTTTCTGAAAACATTCTCCAGTTGGCAACTGAGTACCTCAGATGAGGGGTAATACAATGTAATTTCCAAATAATAATTTTTGGGAGATTATCTCTAGCATCATAAATTGACAACAAATTCCCAGCACAAAACTGACCCTGATCAAAACCTCATCCCTATCAAATGACCATTTTCCAGATGGGAAGGTGCTGATGGCCATGCTGGGAAAAAATTACCCACCAGCCGGCCTTCAGCTGGTTACCATCCCAACTCGGGACCAGAACCACTTCTGCAAATAAGTGGCAAAATGTTTGTTTGATCTGGTAGCTGGAACCCTTTGTTGGAAACTCACAATGTGTGAAAAAAAAGAGAGAAGAAAAGCTCTGGCTGTAATGCAGCTGGAATGAATGCTTTCCTTGCCTGCCGATCAGAGCAGATTATAGTTCACCTGCTGTGAACTAATCTCTCAGGGAGAGGGTCAGTTGTTTGGATAGTGTTGCTAATGGAAGGCAAAACCTTTCTCCACATTCCCTCCTTCAGTGCTGGGTCTGTTTAGGAGCTGAGTCAGTCGTGGGTTATTCATCAACTTCGTTAGGAGCCATCCACCCAAGTTCACAAGTACCTCTAAAGCACTTTACAATTACAGGAAATTATACTGAGGGGCTAATGTTAAAACACAGCTCTCGGCTCCCTTCTCCAGCACGAGAGGCAGAGTGTCAGATCCGTGGCCTGCATTCGTTCCTTGTGCTGCAGAAATTACGTGGCAGGAATTTATTCCTTCCCTCGCTCCTCTTTGTGGATCTGAGCGCCAGTAGTGCTGGGGGGATGTTTTCCCAGGGGAGATGGGGAGGAGGTGAGGCAGAGCCTCTCTGATGGCTGCAGCAGGTCCTTGCCTTGCTGCAGAAGGTGTGAGAGCAGTGCTGTGGGCACAGGGACGTGGCAGCCTGCCTGGACACCAGGGACAGTGTGACAGCTCTCATTGCCAGGGCTCAGACCACCAGAGGAGAGGATGGGGACAGTCCCCCTCTTTCTGTCCTTTCACACCCTCCAGGTCCTTTATCTTCAACCCTGGGCTCTTCACCCCAGAGGATTTAATAGGCAAGTACATTTTGCTTGTTTCATTCATAGCCCTGCTCTTGAGGGACTGATGAACAGCACAGAATCATAGAATGGTTTGGGTCAGATGGGACCTCTAAAGGTCATCTCATCCAAAGCCCCTGCAATGAGTAGGAACATCTTCAACTAGATCAGATGGCTCAAAGCCCTGTCCAGCCTGACACTGGATGTTTGCAGGGACAGGGCATCCACCACCTGTCTGGGTAATTTGTGCCAGTGTGCCACCATTCCCATTGTAAAAAACTTCTTCCTTATACCAAACATGCAGGGTTCAACCCAAGAAGTCCCTGTGTCAGAGCAGGATGCTCACTCCATGCCAGATCTCTGGGTCGTGCTCTGGATTCTCCTTGAGGCTCTCCATCTCCTCTTCCATTTGGGGTAGATTCAGCAGCAGCATATACTCTGTAGCTTTGTCGCTACTTAGGAATTGTTCTCTGTGGGTCACCTGTCTGCTCATGGGGAAGTACTGTTTGGTTGGTTTCTTACTTTTGTATCATTTGCAGTGTGGATTTTGGAACAAAGTCAATAACTCACATTTCTGTCTAAGAGACAGACCAGACCCTCTGTTTAGACAGTGATTTTTAACCACACTTTAATCCCCATAGTCCCAAGCAAATGATAATTTAAAGTCTTCTTTATGGTCTTTGTTACTGCTTAGTAGATGGTTTGTACTACTGAATTTTAGTGAGAGAGGTTTCAAAAAGGAGTATTTGTTCAGCTACGGCTTGCAAGATGTAGTTAAAATGACAAAAACATTGAAAAGCAAAATATTTAATGCTGTTCCTTTTAGCCTTTCATTGCTTTACTGCTGGACTCTGCAACACCAGCATTCCCAGCCACGGGCTCTCAGGAGGGTGATTTGCCACTATCAGGCCCAGCCACCTTCAGCTGCCCAGTTTTGAATGTCCAAGATGCCCATTTACAGTGGGGTCCACCCATGTGGGCCTCACAAGCTCAAAAATCCCATCTCCAGGTGTTCCCATGTGCTCTGACCTACAGAGATGCCCAGAGATGCTCAGTTGTGGACCTGTTTTTGTAAGACAAGATACCAGTTCTAGAAGAAAGAAGCGCTCCCTCTTCCCTAGCAAAACCAGCCCAACAGTGGGATTTTGATCGTGATGTTACTGTCTTTTGTTTTCCATTCAAACCTCTACTATAGGGAAATTTATAACCAGGGGTAATGATAAATCTTTTAGGGACGTACAAAAGATGCATGTTTTGCTCTGAGGCAGCCATTGAGCGAGGTCTGTATTTCATTGCCTTCTGTTTAATGCAGCTTTCTCCTGGGGATGCCCAGCTGCAGTGCAATATAGATATTTTGCTATCAGAGGCCACTTGCCTTATGATTAAGAAGAGGTTTTTCAGTGCTAGCAAAATGATCATCAATTTTATATCCTGTAATTTCTCTGTCCTTAGCTTTACAACATTTTAATAATTTGCCTTTGATTTAGTAGCTTAAATTTGTCTGTAAATCTGTTCTCCAGGGAGTGTAAGAAAGCATCTTAAAATAATTCTTATGTGGACAGACACTTGCAATATTTTTTTATTAATATTATTCATTATTTTTATGACAAGTGAAAGCCATGGCTGAGGCACTGAGCAGCCACACCGAGATCTGGAAAGGAAGAAGTGAAATAAGAGAGATAAGGAGAGAGTGGAGGAGTCACTGTCAGCTTTCTGTACACCCCAGGTCCAGGAGTGTCTGTGATACAGCTGGAAATCTGGATTTGAGCCTGTATCTTCCTTACCAGGCCAGTTCTTTAAATGCCAGCACTCTATTTTTCCCTCCTATGTGACTAAATTTTCAATTTGCACTTCTGTGAAACCCCGGTTTTCACTCCTTCAAAGTACTTAGAATCATAGAACCATAGATTCTTGCTTTTATTCAGGTTGTCACAGGGACATGAGGATACTGAAATACCAGAACAACTGTTGGTGTTCTCGACCTCTGCTGCACTGGCTTTTAAGAAATGACAGGAGTAATTCCAACAGTGTAATGTTAATTTTGTGGCCCAGGCACCACTGCCCCTGGAGTCACACACGCAGAAGTGTCCAGAGCTGTTTGCTGTGCTGGATGCTCTGTTAGTACTTTTATGTTAATAAAGAGCTAATCATGATGAAATCCTCCTCCTGGGGAAGTGGGACAAGGCAAATCCTGACCGTGCTGAACCCAGCAGCCTGAAGCCTTTGCTCTGGGCTCCGTGGGGTTTGGTGTTGGAACCCAATGTTGTAATTGAGGGCTGCTGGAATAACAAGCAATAATCAGTGCTGGGATATGACCCCACAAGCCGTCAAACAACACTAAAAGGTTTAGGAACAAACCCCCTTTAATTTCCGTAACTGTCTCTAGATGGCACTATGGCAGTAGGAGTTCTGCAAGGAGGTTTGAAGGGAATGAGGCAGGAGCCAGGAGGCTGCGGGCTCCTGCCCTCTGCCAGGATGTCCCTCTGCTGCAGGGGAATGAGATCGTATCAATTTTTTTTAGTGCCCCACAAGACATCAGTCAAAACAAGTCAACTTATTTCTTTCTCAGGGGTTAAAACTAGTCTTATGATCCAGAGCAGATTAATTTCTTACAGCATCTCTAAGTGCTTTGTAGGTGGGAGTACAGAAGTTAATCCATTTCACCTTCATCATCCTTTACAAATTTTCCATAAACTATTTCCCGCAGGGAAGGATTAATTTTTTTATACTTCTCACCTTACCTCAGGTTTTCAGGTGTTATTTTTCTGTTGGTATCAGGTGCTTCTCTGTGACATTCCCACTTAAACCGTCGAGAGCATGGAAATATCACTGAAGCCTGAATTTCCTACATTAAAAATTGGCTTAATTAGAGTCCTTGTGGGAGAAAATATTCTTCTTTAAGACAAAAAGATTGCTGGTAAATCATGCTAATGAAGTATTTAAAAGCCTAAGAGACACAATACTTAAAGGGCTAACAATAAGAGGATGACAGTGGAACACAGGGTGTACAAGTAGCAGGGTGGCACTGCATTCTCAGTTTACATATTGTTTCACGTAATTGCAGCGTTGTTATTGCATCTATCAGGGAATCACTTGTGTTCCTGCCAGGGCAATTCTTGTGAGTTCAAGCTAGCCTCATTGTCTTGCTTTTCAAGTGCTGTTTGATTTTTCAGTAGTTAGACTCTAGGGATGTTCCCCCCAGAACAATGAATCCTTTTACTTCCTTCTTATTAATTAAAATAAAAAAAGAAGCAGTCTTACTTCAGGGCTGCTGGCTGCAGTGCTGAATAAAGCAAGAACCTGAAGCAGAGCCCTGCCTTTGGGCAAATGAGCAGACCTGTCCCTGGGTGTTTGCTGCCTTGGGCCCTTTAGCTGCAGGAGAGGAAATGGTATCATTTGACAGCAGCAGAGCTGGGTTTCGTGTCAGCATCCTGTGGTGAACTTTGGGATGCTGAACTTTTCCCAAGGTGGTCAGCCCAGTTTTAGGAACTCAGGTGAAGTATGACCATCACTGTCCACAGGTAGGTGTTTCCAGATAGAGGGTGAGTGCATATAAATGCAGTGGGTTTAGGTAGAAATGGTTTATCCTCCTTATGGAGATCCTCCCAAATTATTTCAGTGCCTCCTGTCCCTTGTACTTCAGTGGGAGCTACAGACCTGGAACTATCTGAGGAGGTGAGCCTTGGTCAGGGGAGGGTTGTGCCCATAAACTCAATTTCAATCTGCCTGAAGAAGTCAGCAGCCAAATGCTGAAGCTGGCATGAAACCGGAGAAAAGCAGCAGGAGCATTTCTTTATAGGGAACAGTAATGGGAGATACAGACTCAGCTGACTTCCAGGAATTACCTTTCCAACAATTTCTTGATTTTAGATTTTAAAAGGCATTTTCTTTCCACAATGAAACACATGCAATAAGCAGCTTCCCTTTCCGGATGTGTTACTTGAATTTTCCAAGGAGAATGCAGTTCTCTATCCTCCCTTTCAGTGGTGTTGCACTTCCAACATTCAGTTGCCCCTTCAGAGCAAGGAGGCTTCTGCTACAATGGGGACAGCTGAAGAAAATTAAGAAGACAGCCCTAAACAATTGAAGAGCATGTGCAGAGCATGTGTGGAAGGGGTTGATGCTCTGGGATGTGTGTCCTTGTAAGCCCCCAGCCTGTCCCCACCACCGCCCTGCTCTGTGCCCTGCCATGTGTCAGTCCCTGGGAGCTGCACTGCTGCACTACAGGTTGTCCCTATGGAATCCCTTACTGTACATGAGTTAAGGTTTGGGGTTCTGTTTTCATGTATAAGACAACATGTTCTTCACTTCTGCTGAGCAGCCACTGTTTGGGATGTAACCAGAATGTTATGGGGCCTTTCTGTTAAGTGATGAGCAAAACCGAAGGAGAAAATTATGCTTTGTACTAAAAATCCATTTAGCCATTAGATCACAGTATTGAAAGCATAAAGGAAGGGTTATTTTAGCTTTCAGCTGGCCAGAAAATGCCAGTTGGAAGACAACAGGAGGCTCCCTTTCACAATGTAAGAGCCCTTTCTTCCCTGGATGAAGGGAGTGTTTCTGGCTGTGGCATCATGCTGCTTGTGTGTGTTTCGTTCTTACTCTGGGCTGAAATGCTCCTGTCAAAAGGTGGAAAACAAATCTAATTGCACATGACATAAATAAAGTCTTGCTGTACATCAGCACTGTATTTTTTAAAAAATAATTTTGGAGTTATTTTACTGTTTTGGCTGTAACCTAAAGCAATTTATTTGCAACAGCCAAGTCCCATCCTTGCACAAAGCACACAGCTCTTAGGGAGAATTAATATCATACCAAGCACTGATAGCCTAAAGGATAAATAACCTGTCACAGGCCATGCTACAGATCACATCTGGGCCTGACCTGCTGCAGCCCTGGTGCCAGACCCCGAGCACGTGGGAAGGCAGAGGCTGATATCTCTGTTGGAGCGCTGCTGCTGTTTGCACTGTTACAGCACAAGTGAAAAATGAGAGATGCAGAGGTTAAAGGCTACCCTCAGGGCACTGCACTGGGGCTTCAACCTTATTACCTGGGCTGGGGATCCATGTGCTTTGCTGTCCCCATCAGCTCTCACCGCTCACTTTGTGCCTCAAGGACCCAAATTCCCTGGCAGCCCCTGGGGCAGCACCTCTGCTGCTGCTGCTGTGCCACAGCCCCTCCCAGCAGCAGTTCCTGCCCTGTCTTTGAGCAGCACAGGCTTAAAGAGCAGCACTTTGGCTGCCCTGGGGAATTAGGCTTGAGGAACGCTGTGGTTTTCGGGTGGAGAATGATAAATTTTCTGTTATTTTTGCAAAGGACAATGGGTTTTTGGGATAGCTTTTCTCACTGTGTTTGGCTCTGGGACTTAGTGTGAATTTCTGTCAAAGCCACCCACCTACGGAAATCTCTGATGCCAGAATGCATTTATGAGAGGATATTTAGTCTACAGGACAGAGCTGCTCAGTGTAACCCTTAATCTAGGGGCAGGATGATTTAGCTGAGGACTATTACATTTATTCTGGAGTTGCAATACCTGACAGCAATTACAGACCCAGAGCAAGACTTCCAAGCAAATGCTTTCAGTGGTGTGGAAATATTTCCCAGCATGTTTTTGAAATGTGCCATTCCTGAAGGCTGTGTTGGTTGGGTGAGGTTTTCTTCACTTGCTCATCTGGTAACAGAGCTCTGGATGCCTGGCTCATGAGTCTGCCCTTAAAAATCTGAGCGCTGATTGGTGCCAGCACCAGGATTTCAGCAGGCGCTGAGATGACTCACATCAGAGTCTTCTCTCAAGCTCTCTTCGTCACTAACATGGTTCCTAACAGAAAGATTTTGCATGTTAAGTGTTAAATATATGCTGGCACCCCAATCCTTGGTTTGAACTGTATCCATCCATACTCAGCGTGTTGCACTGTCTGGAACCACCACCACATCCCTCTGCTGACCGTGCTTTTGGCACTTGGGAGACTTTTCTTTGTTTTTAAACATAGCACCTCCTTTTCTTCCTCCTATCTCTCTTCTATGGCCATGTTCTAGCTGCCAACATCAATAAGTTAAACTTTTAAATTTAAAGTTAATCTAAAGTCATCCATTTAATTCAGAGAGCTGTTTCCAAGAAGAAGCTTTCAGTCATCATTCATGGGAACAGAAGGATTCCCATGGCAGTGAAAGAGAAGAACTTGGGGTCTGGCAGACTGATGATGTAGTTCCAGACAGGAATCTGCTTGCTTGTTTGTTTGTTAGTTTTTAATAAAATCCCTTACATATAAATAATCAGGTTTTGCAGCAAAACATTTCCATCACTTTTTATGGCCAGAATTTCTTGCGCAGCTCCAGTGTCACAGAGCACCTGTGTGACCTGTTGCCTCACAGTTGTCTGAAAATCTGGGCATTCTCTGCATTTTGTAAGATATCCACCCTTCCAAACCTGGTCTGTATGATTTTTGCACTCTCTCAGCTTGTCCCATCTGGCATCAGAAAGTTTTCCCAGGGGCAGGAGGTAGCATGAAGTAGAGTTGAGCTGTGTCTGGTCATGCTTGAACTGCACTTACCCCCCAAAAAGTCTAATCCACATTGGATTTGCATAGCACCCATCTTTTAAAGGAATCTTTTACTAATAAGTTCATTCACCTCACTAGAAACCACTCTGCAGAGCTGGGCACTGGCTTTTATCTGTCCTCTGAGCCCACCAGCAAAGCACACAATCTCTCCCAAAGCAAACACATTCCAGTGTGAGTACCAGCAGATGGAATAACAGGCTCTGTTGGCATGGACAAAGTTATTGCTTGAGAAAAAATTGCAGGATTGGACCCCTAAGGAGCAAAAGTCAGCAGAAGACGGGGCTGACAGGATGTTATGTGCTCTGCAGTTCCACTGCGTCCACCACCCGCTCCACGGCCTGCTAACATCTCGCCCTTGCTTTTATGAAACAATCTGTATGTTTTCAGCTCAGAAATAGATCCCTTTTGAAGTTTAAAAGCAGTTATGTCATAGCTGAAACAGCTGTTCAGCAACCACCCAAGCAAGCGGCGGTTCCCTGCGCTGCCGTTCCGGAGATGAGCTGGCTTTGTGCGTCTCTGTGTCCCAGCACAGAGGAGGAGCGTGAGGAGGACAACAGGCTCAGGCAGTATTTCAGGGAATGCCTGTGGATGGGTTTAAGCTCCACAACAAGGCACTGCCGGAGAGCTGGTGCACAGTGTGTGTTGCCTGCCTGTCTTTCAAGGTGGGGAGAACTGGCACGTTTGACTGTTCCACGGATTTCAGGACACTGTTTTAACACAACCCTCAAACCTCTGCACCCGTGCGTGCAGGGAATTCAGGGTGAGGTTTCTGTCATTTCCCCACAGCTGCTGGCCCAGGGCTTGTGCCTTGCTGGTGTCAGCCATGGAATGAACTGACAGCCCCAGTGAGGACAGCAGGACAGCGTGGCCACCTTCACGTCTCCTCAAAAATCTCAGTGTCAGTGTGCAGAGACCTCAGAGTAAAACGAGCGATGTTCTACAGCTCATAGATCCCCATCACAGCTCACCCAGCCACTGGTGTCTCCTTCTGAGAGGTACCTGTGCTGCCACTGCAGCCAGGCAGTCTGTTCAGGACCTGTAGCTCATGCCAGCAGCACCTTGTAATTTCACCCAGTTTGATGCTCTAGGTGTGACCTCAGACCTCTCTCATGAAAGAAATCACGGGTAAAAAGAGAGTACAATTTACAGAGATGAAGCTGGAGATGCTGCCTCATTTCTCTCAGTAAATAGAGAAGACGATGGAGACAACTTAATCGTCAAATACTGGGTCTTACTCGTTAACCCATCTTTTAAAACGTGTGCACAGCACACGATGTGAGTGACAGCGTAAGTACATTCCTGTCAGCCTCCTCACGGCCACTTCTCATAATGCCTCAGAACAGCACACCAGACCACACTGAACAGGAACTTTCCATGATCAACCAATGGATTTCAGCGCTGTGATTATGGTTTGACCAAAGATTATTGCTTTGGTTCAGTACTTCAGCATCATCATCATCATCAAATTATCACATTGCAATGACATTTTTCTTCACACAGTGATTCCATTCAAAGCAATGTTTGCTGAGAGAGACAACTGAGTTGAGGTCTTCAGCACTTCTGAAGTATGGGAGTGTTGCAAGAAGTTTGATTTAGATAGGGCCCATACATCATTTTAAGTAAAAGGCCTTATAAACTCAGAATGAAGGAATAGTCCCTCAAAGCCCTCGTTATAGAGGCTCATGCTAAAGCATGGACCTCAAAGTCTATTTGGACTAATCAAAATCCAGTTCTGGACCTCAAAACCAGGATGAGAAGAAGAATGATGCTACTAGCAGAGAGGAGAGGTGCAAGTTAGCAATGAAACTATAGCTTCAACTATCAAGAGTGTAAGCAACACTTTCATTTGGAGCAGAAATATTGATTTTTTCCATTCATTGACATTTAAACATTACTGCTGTTTACCAGTGACATGTATTATTATTATTTGTGAATTTGAAAAAATTTTGAAAATTTGGTTGTCTCATGTTTTGTACAAACCACATGATTTTTTTTAAAAATTTTGAACTTGCAATATGAAAGCACATTGTAACAAGAAGTCATTTCAAGTTGAAATTAAAAACTTCACATTTCTGTCTCATAGTGGACTATTTAGTGTTCACCTGAGATACAGCTAGCAGCTAGCTCAAATATAGAGATGCCAGCCAAGGTTCAGGACATTTACTGAACGTCACAGCATCACTCAGTCCTGCAATTTTGACCAAAATATGTTATGCAGATGATGATGATGATGGGCTGCAACTCTATGAAATGGTAATTTTTGAAATGGTCAAGCAGTGGAGGCATTTTAGGTGGAGATTACAGCTCATTTTGTACCTTGTCCAACTCACAGCTTGCCTGGCAAGTTCTTCCATAACATCCCTGCCACATCAGAGATATTTTGTGTGGTCATAGCAAACAGTGGATATGATTCAATTGTTGAGTTTTGGCTTTGTTTTTAAATTATTTTGAAGCTGGTCACTCTTTATAAGAGACAATCTGAAATGCCTTTGCAAACATTGCACATGTAACTGCATTCCAAGGGCAGGAACTGACTGGGACCAAGCACAAGAGCCTCTGTTAAAATAGCTGGCAAGTCACATAAGCTGGAAATATTTCTCTAAGGGCTGAGCCAGTCTGGGTGGCACCAGTGAAGGAGGCAGGTTTGGGTGATGGCTTTCAGACAGTGTGTGGTGCTTGAACTGAATCCTGCCTGTGTGTTTTTGAAGAGAGAAAATGGGGAGGCAGTGGACTGCATTAGCTTTAGAGTTTTTAAAGAATCTCATCTGGTGGTTGGAGAAGCCCCTAATCCTGCAACACTTGAGTGAATGTTGTGACAGGAACCAGGCCTGGCTGAACCACTCGACTGGTGTTACACAGAAAGACCACTCCAGAGCTGAACTGTCAGGTCAGGCTTGTCTAAGAAGAGACTTTTAAGACATCTATTTTTTGGTTCTAATCCTTTATGTTATTCCTAAGTTTACTCTTTTGGGCAAATTTCACATAGACTGCTTTTATGGAAATAGCTTCTTTAAACACTAAAACAAAATTATGCCCTTTGGTGCTTTTAATTCACTGTCTTTGCAGTGATTCATGCCAAAAAAAAGGTGGCAGGGGAGCCCTTATAAAGCTCTATTAATTGAAATAAACGAGCCATGCTTCGGAGAGCAGTGTACCACAGAGGGAGGGCTGCCTTCTGAATCCTGCTCCCATAGACATCCCTCGTGGTTTCAGGCATGTCATAAAATCCACTGTCCACCTCATTTTCCCACCTTATTAAGAGGAGGCTGAGGTTGTTCTTTACTTGAAACCTCTGGGTGTTGTGAAGCCCAACTCAGTGCTTCAGAAGTACTTGGAGGACCTGGAATTTTATTTTGAAAACCATAGCAAATGCTAGTCTTTCCCAGGGAATGGTGTTTATGAGCATGCTTTCATTAGTCCTTTAGCCTTTTCTTTTTCATTTGAGTCTGGAAAAATGTGTGGAAAATCATTCTATGGGGGCCTCTGGGAGAAATGAAGGTTCTTGCAGAGTGGGAGCTCTAGGGGATAGTGTAGTGGCAAAATCGGCTCCTCAAATCCACCAGACAGAAATAGAAAGTCCCACTGGCCTGAGGATGGACTTAAAGCCCCCACTGGCTTTAGGTTGCACCCAAACACTGGACTTTTTCCGAGCTCTTTCGTTTGTATGTTCAGTCTCAGAGAAAGGGGAAGGTGAGCAAGGCAGGCAGAGAAGTAAATGTCTGCTCCCTTCCTCCTCTCCTTCTCCCCAGAGATAATTTCCATCCACCTGAGTTCTTTCCCAGATATGGAATCATTTGCTTCTGTGAGTAATCTCCGGGTGGGAGAGAAAATTATTTTGAAAGTTCAAGAGAAACATAAGCCTGCACATTTATGAGTGTTTTTCTCCTCTTCCCTGCCTCTGAATGACCAGAGTTTTATGATTCCTCTTGACTGCATGCTGAGATAGGTACTAACCTGGGATACTCTTTTAATGTCTGAGTCTTCCATTAACACCAATACTTTAACCTTCCCCTCACCCCCGGCTCCCTTGGTGTTAATGCTTTTGGATAAAGACGGCCCAGGAAGGATGAGGTTCCAAGGAAAGTTAGGTATTTTTAAGGGAAACCAACCAGGGCTCAGAATTTTACTCTCTCCACATGAATCATGATCTCACTTCACGTGTGTCTTTACAGGCCTGCTCAGCCACAGGAGGGACCCAGGTGCTGGTGTGTCATCACTAAAGCCTCAGTGATGGGGAGCCAAGCCCCAGGCTCTGCACAGCGAGAGTCTCCCAGGGGACTCAGCAGTGGCAGATCAGACTCAGTGCCACAAACAGGGTCAAGAACAAATGTTTGGCTGCCCATGAATTGCTTGGAGGAAAAGGCAGCAGCAGGACGAGGTTATTATGTGGATTGGATCCTGCCCTCAGGGCCACAGCTGGCCCAGGCACAACCAGAGAACACAGCCAGCATTGTCCATCCTTCAATCCACAACCACCATGAGGAGCACATGTTGTCTGAACTAATGGGTCTTCATAGGATCCTTCTGGTTGAGAGATGATATCACAGATTATATCTGTGTCCACTTCTGGTCTGGACTGTTGCTAAGAGCAAAACAATTCTTGGCAAATTCCTTGAAGTGCTTGCCTCCTACAGTTTGGATGAAGACAGTTTGTTCAAGAAAGATGGGTAGGTGTGAGTTTCTGTCTCTTCCCCTTCTGAGAATTGTTTTTGCCAGCGCAAAACTGAAGATGATAATGCTCCCATTAAAAATGAGGTGAATGCTCAGGCTAACATGAGTGGGTGGAAAGGACTTCAAACAGGATGAATCTCGGGACAAACCTACCCTTGCCAAGACAAACAGCTGCAGAGATCTCTGGAAAGAAAAAGGGCACTGCTGTTCAAAATCATTCAGTCACACAGGGCTGATTGAGGCTGTGTGTCCATCACTTTATAATGAAAACCAATGGCTTTCATGTGAAGAAAGAGAAGGTACATCGTACGTCACACAGGCGGACTGGAGAACTGATATCACTAGGACAACAAACTGATATTCCATAGGACAATGGAGATATGGGATGAGCGCAAAGCAGAAAGCTCTCACTCTCCTTCCTACATCTGTCTTTCATTTGCTTTGCCTCTATCTGCCTGTTGTTGATGTTTTCTCACATTATCTTGGTCCCTTTGTTCAAACTGCATTTCATTCCAGGAAGGCAGGGAGCTCCAGGTGTGAATGAGGGCTGTGAGCATGAACTAGCTGTCACAGTCATTATTATTGTCATTCCTCTGAAAACCAGCCTGGTGGAGGTTTGGCTCTGTGTAATTTGTTCTGCTGTTTTAACTGCATACTTCTGAAATGCGGAAAATGGAATAAAAGTGGAATGAAAATGTGGAAAATGGAATGAAGTGCAGTGCTTTGCATGATGGCTTGCACCCAAAGGTGCAGCCTTAGCTAATGAAGCGCTGGCATGCTGTGGAGCAAGATGTTTGAGATTGCAGGATTGGGAACTGCTGCTCAAAGGAATCAGGTGTTCAGGACTTGCTGCTCTTCTTTGTAATGGAAGAAACTGTGTGTTAAAAAAGCCAGTACAGAGTTTGCAATGATCTATAAAGTTTCACTGTTTTTTATTTTAAGACCCCAGTGATATTCAGTAATTGTATTCCCACCATCCAGCTATTTAGCAATCTAAACACATACTATTTTTCCCATTACTATTGTTTCCATTACTGGCAGTAGATTTGTGGATGTCTGGTTATTTTTGTCTTTGGACACCCCCTGTGTACATCTAACTGGGCACAGATATTCTAATATATTTTTCAGTGGTTCCCTCTGCTCCAGTTGAGCCCCTGGAGATGTTATGGAGCCCCTTTGTGTGTGTTGGATGAACACATCTCTGGGATGAGTCTGGAGCAGACAACTGCCATAACATTAAGCTGAACCCCAGCTTTCCCCCAGTCTGGCTTGATGTGTTCAGTCCCTCCACAAATCAGGTGCAGCTCAGCCCTGATTCAGTGGGGGTTAAGAACACAAGCAGTGATGTGTTTTCCCTCAGATGTACTGCCTCAAATACATTTGCCAGGGCCAGCCCATGGCTGGACCACACAGACTCTCCAGATGGGCTGAGACTCCAAAGATAGGATGGCAAGCAGCTTTGGCAGTCTAGTTGGTATTTCAATAGATGGACTCTTTTTAGCTTTGTTTTTCAAGAGTTTCCCTTCTATTTTGCAATGGGCCCTTCCTGTGCCACGTTTGGCTCATTCAAACCAGCTCCAGTGTTTATACCTCCCACTGCATTTCCTACGGTGGGTATTTCTAAACCAGCTTTGCTGGTGGAGTCCTCTCCCAATAGTGCGTTAAAGACCAAATGATTTAGCACGTAATTAAGAAGTAAACAATGATCACCAAGAAATCTGCAGTGTCAGCTACAAGGCATGGCTTGGATGCAAGAAAAAGCAATGTGCCAAGAAAAAATTAGTAAATCTCTGTGCCTCTGTATCTTGATGTGGAGAGGGAAGGGAGTAGTTAAAAGGAAAGAGCTTGGTTCTGCTTTCTCCAATGTTTCATCCCATGTTGGTGTTGGGCATAAAAGAAGCAGCATGCCTAAGCCCCACACACAGAATGTTCCTTTTTTCAGTGATTCCCTAGCTTTTAGTGCAAAGGAAAGAATCAAGACACACAAGATTATTGTGCTGTGGATTTATAATAACATTTTATTAATATATTATGCTACAAAAATATTTTGATAAAATAATATTAGAAAGCATCTTTTTATTACACTCTTCAAAACAGTTCACAAAAGCAGGAGGCGGAACAGGAAAAACATATCTGAAGTACATTTGAATTGAAAACTGACAAATATGCAGTTTGAATTTCAGTGTGAGCATGAATCTGCAGGATGGTTAATCAGTCCTGTAGAAGGAAAGTTTTGACTACCTATTGCAAAGACCTCTCTGCCTTTAGCTAGATTAAGATGCCTCCTGAAATGTGAGTCACAGGAAAGGCTGAATTTGGGTTGGGACAGAACACACACAACACACACACACACACATAAATGTACACCCACACACACACCCATACACATACCCTATGATCTCAAACTTCAGCAAATTATCTTTCTGCTTCAGTTAAGCTGAAACATGCTTAAATTGAAGCTGAGTTTTAGCACACTCCATGGAACATTGATCACTTCAGAGATACGACGAGACCATATAATTTTTGGATATAATACAGAAATACGGTACTAAGCAAAGTTTGGCATGGTAACATTTATGCTGAGATAGTAACTTTGGCACTTTGGTTTCTCTAACATAAATATATGATGGGAAATTCCTCCCTAACAGTGGTACATGGCAATGACTGAGTCATATCATTTGACTAATCAATGCACTAAACATAGATTAAGTTCTCCCTCTTTCCATCTCTCTCTTTCTCCACAATTGTATATTGAAGAACTTAGATAAATATACAACTCTGTACCTTGGGTGTTCCTAAATTACAGTGGAGCTTGGAGGAATGGGAAGAGAAGTTCAACAAAGCAGATTTTTGACACCTGTATAAAGCATAGTTATCATAAATCGTGTTCATCATTTATTGCCAGAAGACATATTGCATTATTCAACAGCTCGAGGGATTGCAGAGAAACTACATCAGTCATAAAACATCAAATACCTTCTGTCCCAGCTTACTGACTGGTGCTCCAAGTGGCAGTGCATGTTAATATAGGATCTGTAGTTAAGCAAGAAAAGCATTACAACACTGAAAGAGGAGAAATCAGATTTGTTGCTGATGATATGGGATTATTTATCCCACCAGGGCAAGACCTTGGCAATTATTCAGCATTTGTTTATAATGCTACATTTAACGTGAATTGTGCTGGTGTCAGTTGTAGCTGAGTTGAGAAGATGAATCATGCGACCACTGAGTTTTGGACTCATCCAAAGTCGTGTCCTAGACTGCCAGACATTGGGTGACTCTTGATTGTGCTTCTCAGAGATAAGCTATTGTATGTAGAGGGCATGAATACTTTTGTTAAATCTCTTGCTCTTGGAATCTTCTGATTACATGGGAACCTGAGCTTTCCTTCGGAAGAAAGAAAACAGTCAGCTTTCAGTTTTCTGAGAAACCCGCAGAGGAAACTGAAGCCCCCTGAAGCTGGTAGTCACTGTTGCTTCCAGAGCCTGTATCAAATCTGGTCCAGTTTCTAAACTCATGGTTTAGAAAATCATTAGAAATTCAGAGATCATGATCCATTGCAATGGGCATGAATAGGTCTGTGCTAACCAGTACTGCTGTGGTTTAATTAATGCTGGGCTGCCATAGCTGATTAGTAAACAACCCATTTTATCAACCGTGGTGAGGGTTCATTATCCACATTGCTCTGCATACAGGCCATGTGTTGAAGAAAGTGACCCTAAGTTGTACTTTAGGGTAAGACAAGAGAATAAAAGAAATATTTGGTTAGAGAGCTGTGCTGAAGCCATTCATGCAAGGCTCCTGAGGTAAGATCTACAGAAACCTACTCTAACCTTTAAGTCATGTCTCCTCCCTGAGCCAGAGAAAGCTCAGATGGCTGAGGGAGCTGCTTCTAGGTGGCAAAAATCAGGGGTGTCAACCCCAAATCCAAGAGACACCTTGTTTTGACACCTGCACTGCATAAATGTGGGGCACCAGCACAAGGGTTCCAGTAAAATTCATTAATTTCCCAGAATTACAGACAAAATGCCAGGAAATGCAAAGATGTTAAAATGTACTGTGATATCTGAGCTAATGAATATTGAATATTACTGTCCAGTGCAGGAGGGACTCAGAAAACCTCACTGGTGACAAAAGAGTGACTATTCTGTGCAGCACGATGACAGCTGGGAGTGCGGAGAGATTTGTGTGCTCCTAATATTAAAAAAAAAAAGCCCCAGAGGTTTATGGAGAAAGCCACAGATTGGAAAACTTCAGAATTGTAATTTCTAGTCTTGGTCCTTTTGTTGGTTTTCCTTACAGTCCTGGACAAATTGTTTCTGTTTTCTGCTTTTATTTCCTCTCCCTTATCTTTACATGGTCTTGTCTATTTATACTGTTGAGTTTCCAACACCTGGAATTATTCCTGGATAGTACCACAGAATAATTTCTGGATACGATCCGGTTACAACAAATAAAATTCAATGGGTTTTGGTTTGTTGGCTGTTCACTTTTACTACATAACTTATCACCACCCTTAAGTTTTGCCTACTTTATTTCCAGTTACATTCTTGTAAATAAGACATTATAGTTCAGTTTTCATCTCTGCCTTGAACACATCAGGAGAACCAATAATCTTTTTAAAATGCATTAATGTTGAATTTGAAGGTCTGTTAAACCATTATATTCAAATGAAGGCATTTCTAGAGTAATAGCTCAAATAAAACCAAAACGAAAGTTCTCAAAATATGTTTCCAATATCCATCTCTGTGCAATAAATATTATGCAAGGTGAATGGCTTCTGTCCAAAACTAACATCTCTAATCTTCTGCTAGCCAAAATACACAATATGAAAGCATGTACGGGGTCTGTTTGAATCTCACATTTGGGGCAAAGCTCAAAGTTTTCCATCCAGCCTTATCAACTGTTGTACTTGAAAAAAAAAAAAATGGGGAAGCTTACAGCACTCTGTGCTGTACCCACTTAAACTGAACAGAGACCCACACAACCTGCTGTAAAAAACAGAGCAAAGGCTGGGGGTCATGGTGTCCAGCAAGTTAAAAAGAAGTTACCTGTATTGTCCCTGGCCTTTGCAAGGCAATGGGCTGGGATGCATGATGGAAATGCTCAGTATTTCATCGTGAAACTGTGGGATTTTTGCAGTCTAGTTACTTTCTATCCTACTTTCCTGAAATAACTGGCATGACAACAAGCAAACTGTGAAATCTGAACTGTCTCTCACTGAAGAGTCTTGCAGATTGCATGGAATCATCTGCAGCTGCAGAGAGTGGGTTGTAGGGCTGCTGGGAAACTTACAGGGCTGTTTTCAGCCAGAATTTTATCAGTATTGTTATTATAATTATCATCATTATCTTTCTTCCAAGGTGAAGAAGCACTGCTTTTCCATAAAGAAAAGCTTGTATTCTATTTTTTGGATTTTGAGACTTTTTTTCTAAATAAGATGATTCCATCATGTAGTTTTGACTTTTGGTTTGTAGATGACTTAGAAAAAAACCCCACTATTTCAACCAAAACTAATTTTCTAAACTGTTATATCCAAAGAGATTTTTCATCATGTTCTGGTGGTGAGAAAACATCTACATGCCTTTTTAAACATAATAATTTTTAAGATGGCGTGGGGTTTTTTTCCCCATAGATGTTGTAAATCTCATTCATGAACAACAGCTGCTTGGGTAGGGAGCACATTTTGCAGTGAGTGTAAGGTGTCATAACTTTTCCATCTAAGTCAGGCACCATAGTCTAAAAATGGAAGAATGTTCCATATGTCTCCATAACATGGGGGTTTAGTTTGATTCCTGTGGTGATGAGCAGGTTTTGGACAAGACATAATTACTTCAGCACAGAGATATCAGCTCTATCAGCTCATGGCAGCAAGAGACAGAGGAATTTGTAGCTGTTTTTTGCCTCCAGGTTGTCCATGGGCATTAATACAACTGGTACAAAGGAGTTCTATGGATTAACAGGGCACTACATCTTTTATAATCTACAGACAGACCGAGCTCTCTTCTCACTTATACTGCAAAAGGTTGTAGGCTTATGTTCATTTAAAATGAGGGAGAGAAGAAAATAATTCCAAGAAGGATTATTCCAGACTTTAAAAGCAATTTTTTATTAAGAAAAAGGTGTCTTAATTTGCGTTAGCTGATGAATTAATCCCAGGGCAAAGAGGGAAATTGGTAATTTCCAAAGAAGTTAAATAGTTTAGTTGAAGAAAACAGGGGGAATGTAGAGGATTATCCTGACTAATGACTTACTAAGTCATGTAAAAATAACTGGTATTTTAGGTGGTGGCAGCTAACGAGTTAAGAATGCACCTATTTTTCTAATGAGCACAGGCCCCAGAGAGCAGGATCTGCTTTACTCAGTGTAAGCTATGCTAATGAGATAGAAGAAGTAAAGTAAGCTCAGCAGAAATGTACTTATTGGACAGTTGCTGTAAAACGTAATGGTTAAAGAAACAAAGGTATTCATTTGGTGTCAGTTCAGACATTTGCAGAGTTGTCAGAAAACAAATATAGAAAATATTAATTTATCTGTTTCACCGTCGCTACTGATTAATAGGGATGTTATTAACATATACAACAAGAAAAATAAGTTTACCAGTCGAATAAATACATTTTTTCTTTTTCTTTTTTTTTCTTTATATGAACATGTATATTTTACAAAACCCCATAGCACTATGGGAAATAAAGATCCTTCTACAAAAAGAAGATGTAAGTCAGTGTTACAATAAAGCTTTAGAGTTTCAAAATGTATCTGGGCAAAGAGACAAAATCAGCTAGAAGGCACTACTGAGTCACTGAGAAGGTCCAGCTTGTAACTGTTGTTGTCTTAAACTCCAATTCATTCATAAATTATCTCTCTTCTCTACTCCAAGGGATTGCACGTAATACTAATGTGGTCAGGAGGGCTGCAGTAGGTTCAGGAGAAAAGAAGCTATGGCCATGCAGAGAGGAAATGTTATTGATGGCCATGAGAGGCTGGCTGGGGCTGAGCTCGTGGGCTGGGGCTGGGATGGGCGGTCGGGACGCGGCCTCTGATCCAGCTGGTTGGAAATCCAGATGGGAGGTTTGACTGTGATGTAGCCATTGGTTATCCTGATATAGGAAGGCAACGTGGTGGTGCTAAAAGAAAACACAAGAGAAGGAAATTAAAAAGGAAAACCCTTATTTCTGCTCCATGAACTGTCATTACAAGTGGTAGCAGCCACAATGACAATTCCTATTATTATTATTATTATTATTATTATTATTATTATTATTACCATTATTATTATTATTGTTTGCATGCATTAGACACTAGGGAGAGAGCCAGAGACTGATAACTGCGATGATGTGGAAACAGCTCTGATCCAGGATGTCCCTCAGCTCCTGGCTGCTGGTAAAATACAGTCAAAGGAAGGACTGCTCTTCATGTTTTTGACTTACTGCACTCCATTTCTGGCCAGCATCAGAGACTGTGCTAAATGTATCCTTGTGCTGACCCAGGATAACCTCGTTTGTATGTCCCTTCTTCACACCAAAGGTCTGAAAATTTGCCATGTCTCAGTGAGAGGTCTTACTCACCATGCTGAGTCCAGAAGGATCCAGAACACATCCCTCCCCTGTTTCACAAACCTTAAAGAACTTCCCAGAATCCCCTTACACAACTGATAACCTTAAGCACCAAGCAGGTTCATTTCTTCTCCTGCTTTTAAGCCATTTTGGATCAAATCACAAAGCCAAAACCAGACTCAGTCAGTGCTAGGCTTCCCTGACTGTGGATTTGCCTCAATAGCAGAGTGATTGCTTATTGATTGTAGCTTGAGTTAGTACTTTGATTTGAATTTGCAGGTTGGAATTCATCATGACTCCCATGACACTGGAGGTCAAAAAGGTCCATTTATGATTGATTTGGAAGTTTAAGTTGTAATCTCCATTTCATAAAATGCCCCCACTGCATCCATTACTGGATGATCCATAATCCACCAGTTGTCAGGGAGCAGCATAACCGAGCATGCAAACTGCACAGGGTGGATTTTGGACTTAAACCCAAGACATTCTGCTGAGGAGCAAGGAGAAAAAAGGCTAAGTCCCCTGAAAAAAACCACGTGACACTAAAACCCGCAAATTCTCTAAATCTTCCATAAAGGGGATCTGGAGGTGCTGCAAATGGCCCTCAAATAATTTTTTTATGGGCTAAGAAGCTATGCAGTCCTATAAATATTTAGCTACAGTATCCAAGATCTGGACCTTGGAAGAAAAAGGTTGCATCCTGCATAATATTAGATAAAAGGAATAACATCTTACTTCAGATTCAGGCACAGAAACAGAATTTAGAAGGACTGAATTTTTTTGTCTTTTTCTGTCTAAGCAATACCAAGATAGATTTTAGCTGAGATGCTTCAAATGTGCTGAGTCAATCACAAACTGAGAAGATCAGAGCCCACCCTGAAGAGGGCATTGGTCAACATCAAATCCCATGGACAATCCCTGCACATTACACTTCACCCCGAGTTTTGGGAGAAGTCACTTCATTTCTTCCCTCATCCTTTATCCTGTCACCACAGCTTCTGGGTGGGATACTTGTTCTGCTGCTAGAAGTGATCTAAACTAATGTGCAACGAATTAGAGTAAAAAGAAAAGGCAGTCTTCAATTAAAGACATAGGAATTGCTTCATGGGAGCAGATAATCCATCTAACCATTATTAGGATTCTGACACTGAGGAGCAGTGCTTGTTCCAGAGCAACAAACTGCTGTGAGCAGAGAACTCTGAAATCAAGACTTGTTGGAGAAAGTTCTCTGAATTCCCACAGGGAGTGGTTGGTTTATGTCTTGAACTGATGATATAAGATACCCAGCTTTAGAGTTTCTGCTGTCTTGCATCAAAACTGCTGCAGTCACTTAACACGAAGAGCTGATCTGTGATAAGTTAATGCCGCTGTTTCCAATCTGCCTGGCAGGAATGGTACTGGATTAGGCACTGTGTGGCCAAGCTCCTGTAACATAAGTAACATCAGCACGAACAGCCTTCCCACACTGAACACAAAGCATCATGAAAGCAAACTTCTGACACAAAGAGGTACTACACACTCTGAGAAATCCAACACAAATGCAGTCATGCCTCAATTTCTGATCCACATCTCATTTATCCCGCTGAGTGATGATGTGGTGCACAGATCTGGCAGCACTGACAGTGGGATCACAACTCGGGTTTTTCCCCTTTACCAGATTTCCCTAAGGTACGGGTAGGTGTTTGTCCTCATCTTTTGATACTGACTGTCATGTTACAGAACTACAAAACTTTGCCCTAAATTAAATTTTAAACTACAAGGAGGGTCTGGTTTTCAATTTCAATTTGAAAAAAAAATCACCAAAATGCCATTCAGACTTCCAGTTTGTGTGTATCCTGCTCTTGACACGTTCTATGGGCTTGATCCTTCAGTGAGATTAAAGTTTCCCTTGCACAAACTGTCTTTCTGCTCCTCAGGGATGTTCTGTGCACACAGGCTGGCCAGGGAACCTGTAAAAGCATCACAAGCCCACTCATCAGCCAACTACATCTAAGGGATTCCTAAAGCAGCCTTAAATTAATATTTTATGTTTCTGTATGGTGTTTCTGTATTCTAGTCAACTTCGATAAGTGTTTTTTTTTTGTTTTTGGGGGATGGGGTTTTTTGTTGTTGTTGGTTGGTTGGTTGGTTTTTGTTATTTTTCTTTTCTCCCTTGTTCAAAGATCTGAGAATTGTTGACCACTTCTCCTTAATGAGGTTATTTTCTGTTTTGAAGACATTACATTTGTATAAAAGCATTCTTGTCAGGACAAATACTGTTAGGTGGGGTTGTTTGTTTTCAAAAACTCCTTAAGTGCTTTACAAGAGAAGAACAGTGTGTTTCCACTAACATGTACAAAGCATTTGCTAATAGCAAATGAATCACAGTTTATCCATACAAAACATTTTCTTAATGTACTTTTAGCTGACTGCCAAGGTGGTTTAGAGATATTTAAAGAGAATGATCCCTTTTACCAAATGCTACAAGTCCTTGTAAAACCTCTGGTCCCAGTTTGTAACTAGGCTGTTCTATAGTGAATGGGAAGAACCTTTTCCAGAAGCTGGTCCACCTCATTCCAGCACAGGTCTCTAGGGGGTCTTACTCTTGCTCAGGGTGTTTCACTTCCTAAGGGTTACAGCAGGGCCCTGGACAGCCAGGTTGGATTATAACCTAATCTTGGAGGGGGCCCTGGTGTCAGGAGATGACTTGTGCAAACTCCCTCTGAGCACGTTTGCACGTGCACGTCGGATCTCACTGACCCTCGGACATTCCCTAAGGATGAAGCAGGGTCCCCTGAACTCAACCAGAAACCTTCCTTAGGAAGGATTTGAGCGTTCCTGAAATGAACATAGAGAATAATAAAAATGAATCACAGATCTGTGGGATAATAATCTAAATTATTATCACGTCTTCTCTTGCCAGCCCAGGATATTCTGTATTTCAGCCTTTTGTGTCTGATAAAAATATCTTTAATAAAACATTCCACATGATCTGTGGTTAACAGGCAACCACTGGCTCTGCTGTTCATACCTCTCTTTTTTGCTTCTGTGTATGGGATTGTTTTAAAAACTTGGAAGACTCCAGGTACGTTTTAGCCAAATGACCTGCGGTATCATATTCATGAGCTTGTTCTTTTGATCAGATAATAGGGCAGTTTTTCAAATCAGTGCATTACTCATACATTGTCTTACCATCATTAGAATGTGTAAAACTCTCCCCAAAAATGGGGCCTCAGGCACAGGCTTTGTGCACAGATTCTACTGAATGCAATTACATGATCCAAGTCCTCTAAGCTGGGGGTGTGCTGAAGCACCTTGATGATTTGGGAGCATTTTAAAGCTGAAAAATAAAATAAACACATATGCAACCCATTGAGGGAATTTCTGCTCTGGTTTGTCTGGCAAGGACTTTGAAGGGAGCTCACAAACTGATTTTTAGCATGACTCAGTTCATCCATGTAAGCAGGGTTCATCTGACCACATGGGACACCACAGCAGAAGGACAGGTTAGGACCAGGAGAGTCCTTCTGGCCCATCTGCCCCAGACACAGGAACGAGATCTAAACCCCTCCTGATGTTTATGTCTAATCCAGTCTCAAAAAAACAGTGATAATGACAGCAATTCCAGAGCCTGTCCAGACATCCATTCCAGCATTTCACCATTTCTGACGCCCAGAATTCCTGCCTGACATTTCACCAAATCTCCCTTGCTACAGTGTAAGGTCATGACCTGTCCTGTCCCCAGGGACAGGTTTATTCCTTTCCTATTCTCAGCAGCCTTTCACATATTTTGAAGATTTAACTATTTTTCACCTCAGTCTTCTCTTTTTTTAAACAAACAATTCCCTCCACCTTTCTTTGCAAGTCCTCAGGTGCTTTCCCTCCACCCTTTCCTCTGCTCTGCCCTGGCTCTGGTCCGTGTCATCTCTGGAATGAGATGCCCCAAACTGGAAACAGTAGGACTAGGTGAGATCCCACCAGCCCTGTGCTTGGTGCAGGAGGTACCACTGCCTCTGTATCTGCAAAGTGCATGAAAAAGAGGCAATCTCCAAGAGGACACACAGTATTGGCACTACCTTTTGCCCCCAAAGTCCAAACCACCATTAAGGCCCCAGGAGCTGTTCTGAAGCTCATGGAAACTGATGGTTCTCTGAGGGGGTGAGGACCAACCCAATTATTGTGATATTTCAATCCATTTTTAATCTGCTGCCGTGCTTTGGTCCCAACGTGGTTCTGTTCAGGGTGGAGGAAGTAACCCTTTCAAGTATAACTTACAAAGTGTTTGGGGATTTTTCCAGATCAAAGGAGCTATGTAAACACAAGACAACTATTTTTAATAAATGTAAGCAAATGTTGACTCAGACGGCCTTTCTTACAATAGCATCTGATGAAAGAAGCTAGATTGAAACCTGAAATATGCATGTTTCAATTGAAAACCTAAAAAGCTTGTAAAGTGAAAGAAAATTTTTGAGTAAATACAGTAATGACTGTTTTGCATTTGTGATTTGATGTTAACCTTATGATGGTTAGGGGTTTTCTTAAGTGATATTAAGCATATGCTTCCTGTTTCTTTTCAAACAAAATTTGCCCTGCTTTTTTTTCCCCCCTTTTTATTTAATGAACAGATGTGAAAGGACTGATCACATTATTTTTCTGGTGATCAGAAATAATGTTCTGCAAGTGAAGACAATTATTCTTGGAACTAACCAGGCCTATTTATGTCACCAAAATTTATTCATCAAGATTTGAAAAATACATCTGCTTAAAGCACTGGGACCAACCCGTTGCAGTCTGTAAACGAGCTGGCTGGCAAGAAGTCTGACCACACATTTGGAAGAAAAGACTAAGTGCTCAACCAAGAGCTAAAAAGAGTGTGTTGGAGAGTAAAAAAATCTACTAGAAATATGTCACAAGGATTTAACTTTGAAGACCACTAGAGTAACCTCTTAAAGGGAACATGAAGTCCCCATCTCCTGAAATTTTCATATTATTATTTCATGTGTTTCTGGAAGGGATTCTTTAGATCAACACAGACTCTGTTCCCCCATCTATCTCTTCACCATTACCTTCCTTACAGACACTGTTCTTGCAGGCTGAGGGATAAATCCTGCAGGATGCTGAGTGTTGTGGTCCCAGATGAGCAGGACTGAGAGCACACAAGTGCTTCCAGCACTAGTATTCACATACCTACAAGTCAGCACATCCTAAAGCCCTTTGTGGGACCAAGGCCAAAAGGCTCATGCTTTCACAAGGTTCAGTTCATTAAAAAAAAATAATAATCCAACCTGGATCTGATTAGGGAATCCAGTTTTTGGTCCAGAGGAGGCCACTGCTTATTTGCAGTAGTGTAGTAAAGTGCCTCAGCATGTCTGAGTGAGTAAGCACTATCACACACTGGTTTGGGGCCAGCAGAGAAGATCTGGCATGAGCCAAAGAAGAGCCTTCTCTCTGCTATTTTTTGGTTACCCCAGGGTCACTGGGAGCCTGGATCTCTGGCCATGTCCCACAGTGCAAGCACCCTCCCTGTGAGCAGCACAGCCTCAGCCACAAGGCTGAGGGGTCAGCAACAGCACCGGGAGCACTTCCACAGCCTTTCACTGTCCATCAGAGCTCTCCTTCTGACAAGACTCAAATGGGAACCATCTCTCCATCTGAGAGCAGTGTCAAGTTCTGATCCTGCCTTGTTTCAGTGCTCCAGCTCCTCTGGAGACTGACACTGAGCAATTCCCCTCGCTGAAGGGGGCACCTTTGAGCCTCCCCCCCGTGCAGAGGCAAAGGGCAGTGCAAATACCCTGGCAGTGCAAATACCCTTACCCCACCCCTGCTCTTTGTTAGGACATCTGCCATGGCTCATCTCTAGGAGAAAGAATGGGATAGTGAGGGAGAAGATGGAAAGGGAAGCACAGTTTTCACCAGGGACTGGCTCTGAAAGCTGTGAACAGCACGCCATGGCCATGAGCCACACTGTCACCAGGCACTGAAGTGCAGCTGGGGAGCAGGACACTGCACACAAGGATGGGATGTGTGAGGGCAGAAAAGAAATAATGTGAGGCACCTTCACCTCCTGAACATGCAGAACCAAGGCTGCCACAGCACCTGCAGAAAGTGCCATTAAAGAGAATCCCAGGCAGTCTTTCAGCTGACCTGGCATTTAGTAGGATTTAAAGGGTGGCATTAATTGTGGCTATGTCAAATGCAGAGCTATTCAGCTGTCTTCCTGCTACAGTTTATAGGGAATAAGACATCTAAAGAGGACAATCCTTTCCCCCCAAAGGCATGTCTCCAAGGTAGGTACCTGAGATGAGCTGCTTCCAAAGATCTCTATCTCTGGAATTCAGGTCTCCTGAACCCCAGCCAAGCTCTGGCCCCACTGGGGGCTCTGACTGGTAGGGATGGGTTCCCAGATTGGGCTGGGACAGCAGGGTGGGGAAGAGGAAAACTGCTGATTCTGCAGTGCAAAAAGCAGCAGCTGGTGGGACACAGCTCCCCTCCACAGTCCTGCAGCAGCTCCCCAACACCAGGCACAGCAGGGCTGCAGCTGCTGTCCCTTCCATGGGGTCTTGGCTCCGGAGTTTGACACTAAGGAGGAGAAGGTGGCTCACTTGGATCAGGGGCTCCGGGGGGGCCATGATGGTGTAAGCAGGAGGAGGCTCAATGCTGAAATGCAGCTCAAATTCCTCTGGTGCAGTTTTGGGCCCCTCTCAGGATGGGCTGTGGGCTGGAAGCCAGGAGATTTGGTTTTTATCCCCGAGTCACCCACTGAGGAACCATCAAAACCTCGTTAAATCACTTTACTGCTATGACTCCCCTGACTCTGCTCTGAGTCAGGACCTTGGAGCATTAGTGTGACACCACCAGCATTAACACAACCTGAAGTGTTTTGCAGGATCTCACTCTGATTTTCAGGTCCCGATGGCTCAGGCCACCTGCAAAACATCTCTGTGATGACAAATTCAGCCCTGGAGGGACACTGACCTGCAGCGAGGCTGAGCAGGGGCATCCTAAAGCCACAGGTGGGTCATGTTGTTAAGGCTAAGTGGATCATCTGCTGTGGGGCCAGAGGAGGGGACAGGGATGGGACAGGGATGGATGGGGCAGTGGGAACTGCTGTGTCTGAGACAAGAAAAGGGGAGTTTGCTGTGACAGCAATGCAGCCTGAGGGCTGGGGAACACAGTGAGGCAAAGGTGGACAGGAGGATGCATCCAGCAGGTGGAGAAGGAGCAGGTTAGAAACAATTTCATCACAGCCCAAGGGCCCTTTTCTGAGGTGAAATTCCAGTTTGTGGGAAGGATTCCTGCACCTCACAGTCAGATTTAGCTTTTCCCATCCCCAGAGGAGACTGTGTATGGCCCTTTTCAACATCCTGCCCCAAGTCCTTTAGGAAAACCCTGTGAGCACAAATCCTGCTCTCACACCTGTGGCAGAATCAGGCTTGCTGCTCCTTTCCAGACAACTGCAGAATGGTGTAAAAACACAGAATGTTGTAAAAACCAATAACCTTTGAAGCACACCCTCTGAGTAATTACCCCATTCCCATCTAATGACTAAAAGATGTTATATTCCTCTCTGATTTGGCAACAACAAAGATTTTGACCTTATTAAAACCAGCCCATCAGGAAACTACATGTCATCCTTCAAAAAAAAAAAAAAA
>VZTH01001708.1:45934-119323 GCA_013397815.1 Aleadryas rufinucha
AAAAAAAAAAAAAAAGAAAATAAAAAAAGAAAAAAAAAGCCAAAAAAGATGTAAAAAAAAGAAATTAAATTCTTTAAAATCTCTGTGAACAGTAATTCAAGATACTGTAGCTGAAGACCCCCATGATTTGTAGTAGTGTCTGGGTGGTCCTGAGACAGGAGATGACAACATTAGCTCTTTCCTTTGCCCTTCTAAGAAATGCTTTGATGATTCTCTAATATCCTAAGAATATCCCCTGTGATTCTGCAGTGGGACGAGGCAATCACAGAGCTGGGATAATGCATCCCAGTTTTACCCTGGCCCTTGCTAAGTGGGGATAGCTCAGAGCCCTTTGTTCCACCAGCCCTGCACTGACATCTGAGCCAGGATGTGCTCACGATAGTCTAAATAGTGATGTGGGCTCCAAACCATCCCCAAACTTGCCCCCACCCACTGCACACATCTGGCTGTGTACCTGATTTGTGTGTGCAATTAAGGCACTCATCATCACGGCTCAAATAACCACGGACTTGTCCCATTGCTCTTTGGACAGATAATGACTGCAGCTATTGCAGCCAAAGTAAGCAAGAACATCAAGGGCACAAACACAGATGGGCTTAGTACTGGAAAAATCCTGCCAGCGAAGGTTTTTGGGCAACCTGCTGATACAAAACACGTGAGGAGTTAATTTGATGGAGCTGCAATCAGGTGGTTTTGAACCAAATCCCAAGCATGAGCAGAATTATCTGTTTGTTGCCTGTATTTTGCAAACTGCCTGCTCTCACCAATACAGCCCCACATGCAAAAGAATTTATATTTTTGGGGTGGTCAAAACTGTAATCCATATTTTACATCTTGGGCTCAACCTTTCAATTAATTAGAACCAGAGTGACTCGCTCTGCCCTTTCCTCTGTGTACTCAAGTGTTTGTTTGGCATTGTGTGGGCCCTATGGCTCAAATATTTTTTGCAGATGCACAGAATTAACCAAGCATGTTTAGATGTGCTTGGGGAACACATACATTCATAGAGATGTATATACTTGACCCTGTCACTTTTTTGCTAAACACTGTAAAAGATATCGACTTTCCCCTCCAGATTTTAAAATGATTTAGAATAGGTGGTAGTGGGGAAATACCTAACACATCCTGTCAAATTAAGTATTTTCTCTGCGACTGTTCTCTAAGATAAAATTATTTCAGCTATAGAGAAGTCTGTGCAATGTATTAAGGAACAGAATGAACAATCAAATAATAAACTAGCTTAAATGGATGTCCAATATACTGCATTTTTCCACTTGATTTTAATTTTATTTTTCCTTCTTCCTGTTCTTTTTCCATCTCCACATAACAGTTTTTCTCTTTGCTTAGTCTGTATCACATTGTTCTCTCTAATTCACTAGGCTCACTTTCTTGCTCACTGCTTGTATTTTTCCAGTGTCTCTCTTAGTAAGAATGATTAAGGTTGGGTCAGATCTTTGAACCTGTTATTTGGAGCAGTATTGAATTCAAGCTTGTACCATGGAATAAAAGCACTGGCCTCTTTTTCTTGCCAACAGACTCATCTATAAAATAATAAAAAAAGGTTCATAGAGCACATCTACCAGGCAGAAATGCCACGGACATTGAAGTGCTGCATTGCCAACAAGGTTTGGGTTCCTCCTGCTGCTGGCAAATACAGTGACAGCAGTCACAGCACAAACTCCTTCTCCTCAAGCACTTCCAAATCCTCTGAAAGCCTGGAGATGCCATCAGTGGCTCATAAAAAGCTGCTTGCTGGCCTGCAGGGCTGGAAGGACTGAAAAACCTTTCCCTGCCAGGTGTCACAACCCAGACCCTGAAATGTCCCTGCAGAACTGATCTTTGGAGAGCGTGGTCTGCAGCATGTCTCGCCATGGTACTGCCACATGAGGCACTCCTGGCGCCCAGCAGCTCCCAGGCACCAAGCCTGGCTCCCTCAGCCTGGGCTCGGGCCCCAGGTATAAAGCTCACTTTGTTCAGTTAAGTTATTCAGGAATTGTGAAGAGGTGATCTGAGCGAAATCTGAATTTGGCCTGGCATTTTCATAATTGCAGGAACCCAGCTTTTACAGCATTAAAACCATATGAATTCAAATAAATCCTATTTCTCCTTCATCCCAGTGAGTATCTGGACCTAGACCAAAGCTGCCCTTTGGGATCCTGTTGGGTTTCCAGCCCGCAGCGCACCCCACGCTCCTGGGAGTGTAAGGGAATCCAATTTCCTCCTGATTCACTCTACAATGAATCTGTCTTATTAGATACCACAATATAACTGTGGTTAAACCCCTCCTATAAAGCAGCTGCCCACCACAACAGTAATGTGGCCTTACTCCCTGTCATACTTTTCCTCACTTCATTTTCCAGGGCATGAAACTCACTAGTCAGAAGGGGAATAGCAGAACCAGAAATAAATCTCATATCCCTTACATTTTTCCTCTGGGCTAGCACTGACAGTGTTGTGTGTTTGCACTTCCACTGAATTTTGAAGACATTTCTCTTTCTTTACAGTAACTCACTGGAAGATGAGATTTTTTATATTTTATAGATTTTATACAACTCTGCTAGGAGGAACAGCAGATTTGCAATTTTTGGGGCTTAGATACTGGTAGATATGTAGGTCACTCAAATAAAAAATTCCAGCTTGGGGTTGTGGTGTTTGAACAGGTTTTTTCTGGCATTTTTTTCCCTTGCCAAAGGAAAAACCTCTGTACCCAGAACTGCAATACAGGGAGTGCAGGTGCTTTACTACCCGTTCATGTGTTTGAGGAATCCAACTCAGCCTGGGCATGAGCCCATTCAGCACTTTTGAGTGTCTGCAACTGCAGTCAGCCTTGTGAGTTAACACAAATCACACTCCTCACCCACCCCAAACTGCAGGGTAAGTGTGCTACTGGATATTGAATTTTCTCTGCCTGTTAAACCAGACAACTTGCTTTTCAGCTGAGTGAACATAAAGAGTTTTGTAGAGCTGTGTTAAAATGCAGTTCAGGTTTAGAGGAATTACCTGAGAGTACTCAGTGCATTTTCCCATCTTATCTGTTTGGTAAGAGCCAGATAACTTTTATTTTTGTGTGTGTTTGTGTGTGTGCAGTAGATAAAATGCCATGAGGAGTCGTTGTTAAAGACTCCAAGAAGCCAATGCTCAGAACATCTGGCTAGTGAAAGCCCTGGACATGGAAAATATAAATGTCAAGGCTCATATTTATAAATTGGAAGGGCCATGACGACATCTGCTAACAAGCTTTCTTCCAGAGCCCATTTGCTGTACATGGTTATTCACAGGCAACAACAAAAACCTGCATGGATCACACGCGTGGCCTGCCATTCCTTCCAGGAACACACGCTCCAATAACACACAAATGCTCTGTTCTCACAACACAGAAATACAAGTGTTTGCAACCCTCACAGCAAAGCTCTTGCATACCAAACCACAGTGGGACACACACTGCTGGAACAGACTAAAAATAGCTGGGGAAAAGCCTTGCATTAACACAGAAGACAGTCAAATTTGCTTAGTGTTAACTCTTTCAGTGAAATAAGTGCCCTCCTTTTCTGCCTCGCTCCACAGGAGACACTTTGTGCTATAAATCTAATCCTGAGGCCTTGTTTTTATGACTGAGTAGTTGTGGATGGGGATCTCAAGACTTCAAACAAAAAGTCTAACCTATTTGACCACGGCAGCTCAATACTAACATTAAAACAAGGTACAGGTAAAATAAACGTGCTCCTATGTTTGTAACCACAGGCACCTTTTCTTCAGCTTAGTGCCAAATAAGTGCCTTATCTCTCAGTTCTGATGCTTGAGAGATATAAAACTGACCCAGTGCATGAGCATAAAGGTTTTGCTAATGACTTAGTACTGTATGTGTCTAGACTACAGTTCACCCCAACACTCTCGGCACTGGCCACCACCACAGAGGCTGCCCACAAGGTGCTAAGTTGTCAAGAGAAGGAAAAGCATCAGGAGAAAGAGCCTGGACTGCTTTATGGTATCCATGAATTTAGCAAAGAATGGATTCCATGCTGTCTGTCCAGTCTGCAGCACAGCTGGACACACATACATCTGTGTGAAAATGGCAGGAAAAGCAAAGATGATGAAATAACAAGGAGGAGACACACCACCACCTGGTTAAAAAATGAAGGAGAAGGATGCCTAGCTCTGCCTGCCACTTACTGCAGTCCGCATTAATGCCAGGTGACAAGGATAAACAAGATAGAAGTGAGACATGTCCCCATCTCAAAGAGGTTCTGCTGAAGGCTACAGGCTCCAAAATACCCCACTTTAACTGGCATAGACAGACTGCAAAGCAAAGTGCAGTGTTTGTGTGATCACAGCCTCCTGCAAAGTGAGCTCAGAGAGGTGGAGGTGAGTGCAGCAGATGGAGATGCAGGAGGAGTCCCTTCCTACTCCTTTCTCCAGGGCCTGTACAAGCATGCGTGGACAGAGTTAAAAAAGGCAGGTAGGTAGCAAGAGCACTGGAGGAAGAGAATATTTAAGCAGGACATGGAGAAAGATGGAACTGAAAAGTTAACAAGTTGTAGGAGTCCTGGCAGTGGATGAGCAAACGAGGCTGAACTGGCTGGGAAACAGCGCAGCAAGTGGGGATCACAGAGGAAGAGATCATCAAAACTCAGCAGCTGCTGCTGCTTCTTGAAACTGAATCCTGAGCAAACATTTTGTTTGTGCTGCATCAGACAGATCTTAGGCAGCTTCACAAAGCTAGCAATGGTAGGGCTGGGTCCAGCCCCAGCCAAAAATACATCAAGCTGGGACAGATACAAAAAGATATAAAATAGACTATCTTTACTCAACACCTCTCAAACGAGAAGTAGAAGACAAGAAGGGAAAAGAAAGCCCTTCATAGGCTCCATAAAACATCTTGCATTGTATTTCCAGTCTTAATCAGCGCTGAGGAGGCAGGAGCAGAAAGTGCTCTTGGATACCCAGTGCTGAAAAATACTTCATTGTTCAAAAATCCGAACTTGTGTGCTCCAATTTGGTTACTCGTTCGCCTTCAGAAATATGGATTTAATATTCATGATGGATTTAAATTTCACTAAAATAAAATACCTAACGCATTACCAACAGAGAGTTTAGTTTAACGAAACAAAACTGAAATCTATACACAAATTACGTTGCCAAAAGACTTCTGTGTTCTTTAATGATTTTACTTTCAGGTATTTATAGCTTTCATTAAAACAGTGTTTGCATACTGCTTCCTATGAATTGGTCTGAGACAGTATTCATACGAATACTGGTGCTGAGACACTTAAGCAATAGTGAAAGTAAATATTCAAGGCTTTTGCTTGTTTTTCCCTAAGTTTATCTGTGTTTGTTTCATCCCACAGTGGCAACATATTATTAAGAACAACAGAACAAAGTAAAATACGTGGATCTTTTCATGTGTTTGGCAGGTAAAAGTGAGGCTGCTCATCTTTTCAGCCCCATCTGGAGGATAACAAATTAACTCTTTGACTTTACAAGGGGAAAGAAGTTATCAGTCATGGCCAGCTGACAGGGAAAGTCTATTAGCACGGAGATGCTACAGGTTTGGACAAGAATGTCAGGACTTCCCGTCGTTACTGAGATGCATTAGAGAGCTGTGTGCTGAGCCCAGGTTCCACAGCTTTAATTAATATATTCTGTGCACTCTGACCAACCTGATAATCCAAGGAGCCTCAATAAAAACCATCTAGGGAGGGAGGATATGTCATCACTGTATCATATGTTCCAGTCAGGAGATTTACCTCTTGTTTTTACTGCGCTGAGTTACACCGTGCTCCTATTTTACTTTCACTGGAGGGCTCGTGCAGCTGGGGCTGTGCAAAGGGCATGAGGACAGAACTGCCACTGCTCCAGAGACATGGAGCCATCTGCTCACCTTACAGGGGGACCAAATGGAAACAGGAAAAAACTAAAGAGAGGAACATGTAGGATTCCCTACAAGTGGCTCTCTGCTCAGGAGCTGAGGACACCTTCACAGAAACAAGACTGCATGAGTGAGAGAGGCAGGCAGTGCTGGGAGAAAGAAGGACCAACTGATGCACTGCTAAACTGCTCAAAATGTCTTCTCCTGGACACTGTATATCCACCAGGGTTCAAAAAAATTGGGCAAACTAAGAGCAGAATTTAGGCCAGTTCAAGATATAAAGGTTCTCCTTCCACCAAGGAACCAGAAGGGAGCATTTGTCCAGGTGTTTTGGGACACTCCATGTCACAGAAAGGTCTTGCACCCAAGCTGACACACCCTGAGGTTTTTCTGATGACTGTAGATATCTGTATGCCACGCCCTGGAGCCTGGGGGCACTCACTGATAGGGACTGTGATCAGGAAAGATTGCTGAGAAGGAAATCCTGCCGGGAGAACGCTGAAGGAAATGGCAGACAGAAGTGCTGGAGCGAAGCCAAGGGGCCACACGACTCAGTGAAGCCCCAGTCAGCAATGAGGTGTGGCAAGGCAGGGAAGGTGGGACTCCCAACACCCCTATGCTCCTGCTGGAGCAATCTTAGAGTGAGACAGGTTCAACACAACACAAGAGAGGTCCTGGAGCTGTGTCCTCACCCTTGGTTGAACACAGGGCAAATAAATGCAAAGGTGACACTGCTTCCTTGGTTGCACAGGCTGGAGGAGGCAGTGATCCCCCTCCCCATGAGCATCAGGAGGCACTCCCCAAGCAGTGTCCTGACCAGGGAGGCAGACAGGGTAATTTAAACAAACAAGGCCCCAGTGATGGAAATTTCAAGCTCAAAGCTACCATATGGAGGGAAATCATCTGACCACAATTTACCTGTTAGACTTCAAAGGTGTCTAGGTCTCCTCTAAATAAAAGCAGTCTTTTCTTTAATGAAGTTAAGTACTGTATTTCAGCACCATGTGTTGTGAAAAGGAAGCAATTTGGATTAATTTACTGAAATTTACCTTTCAGATGCAGTTAAGTGGAATTAAAAGTTTGTCTGAGTTGACAGAGTTCTGTTTTCCATCACTGCATTGTCTTGAAAGAAAGGATAACAGGCTAAGTGCTTAAATTCCATCCAAACTGATAAGGTTCACTCTGTTACAGGCAAACTCCGTGTAGTTTATTACATATTGTCTGCCTTCATCCATCACTGGTATACATTTTTTCCCCCTAAAACAACTGCTTCTTCCAAAATAAATTGATATTTGCGACGTTATTGCATTCATCTGGGGTTGAACAGTCTGCACTGGGCTATCAGAGAGCTGCCATTTCTACTTACAGGGAGAATTCATTTCATTTCCCACTAACGGCAGGTTTTGCAGGGCTGAGCTTACATCTGGGACAAGAATTTTTTTTTTTCTCTTCTGAGAACAATTCTTTCCCCTTTATTTCTTTCCTGTGGAAGTGTGTGTGCCCTTAGCCTCTTTCCAAACACCATCTTCACCCAGATCTCTTCCTTGGTAGCGGGAATTAATCTGCCCATTACATCCTTTCTACTTTTTTCTTCCCACCACTGTACTTCTCTCTTTCACATCCCCTAGCTGCCACTGCTCCTTCCAAACCTCACCCCTCCTAAAACACCCTCCCAGTTAACAGCTCCCCTCCCCTCCTTTTCCCTCCCTCCTTGCCCTAGGCCCCAGGATAACTCCCCCCAGCAGCTGGGAGAGGTTCTCTGTTCTCCTGGGCTGGTTTTGTTGGTAGCCTTGAACCATTTGCCTGCTACAACAAAGGTGTGTAATCATGACCTGCCCTTCACTGACCACTCTGAAACCTCAAAGGCATTTCTCTATTCTTTCAATTAACTGAGCATCTCGTAATGAAAAGCCAGTGAATGATCTGTAATTAATTATTTATATTACATGGGGAAGCCTAGCTAACACAGTGTCAGCAGGAACAATGACACTCTGTATGCCAAACTGCAGCCTTGCAGCCCGAGGCTTTTGCCTCCCCTCCCTGCTGCCCCAGCTGGATTTTGGCTATGGGAGATAGCCAGGGTTTGAGTCTTGTCTAAGTTCAAATTTCTCCCAAGGACAGACTTCAGATCTGCACATTTCTGCAAAATCAAGTAGTTGAAGAAAAAAAATCTCGCTACTTGAAATCTCCATTTAATTTTGATTCTTGACAAGCCATTTCAAACAGAAACTACAGTCAGGGAGGACTTCTTCAGTTTGTTTAGATTTTGGGGGAAGGAGGCAGAAGGGAGAGGAAACCACACATTTCATCAGCATTTTTTATTTTTTAATAGCCTTCAGTGCAGCCGATTACCCAGGAGATCAGCAAATCTTAGCTCTGTCAAAGACAGGGAGGAGACAGAGCAGAAGCTTTCTCATCCTCCACAGCAGTACTAACCCTCCAACACACAAATCTAAACAACCCAGGGGTGCCAACTCAAATGCCTCAGCTGTTAAGACAGAACAAAAAGAAAAAGACAATCTCCAAGGTATAACTGAAAGTAAATGCTAATAATGATGTGTGGCATTAAATGATGACTCATTTTTCACAAGGCCATTTCAGATTGTAGCCATAACCTTGGATCAGACCTGAATGACTGTGAGAGCTGAAGTCTTAGTGGAACCATTAATTATGGATTTCCTGGCTTTTATAGGTTGGAGTCAGACCTTTGATGTTCCTTTAAGATTGTTCTCCTGTGTTCATTTCCTTTGTTTCTGTGTTGGTAGCTTAAGAAAACACCCTAAGATTTCCATGGAAGTGTATGAGATCGCCTAGAAATGTGTAGTCCATAAAAGCCCTGCAATTCATGGCTCATAAAGTCTTCTAATCCATGGTCAATAAAGCTTTGGAAAAGAGCTGTATGAACCACAGTCATTTCACAGTTCAATGAGGTTCATACAGGAATCAATAACCTGGTTTAAATTCGCCTGGATTTGTCCTCCACCTGCGTATTTCTCTTTGACTTTTCAGGTTGAAAGGCAGCTCCAACAGCTGAATTCTGGAGACTTCACATGGAAACAATGAGCTTTATGCAGCTTTCCCCCAAAAGCCATAACAAAGACCTAAATCCCTCTACTTTGTCCCAGAGGTGAACAATTCAAGTTTCAGGTGGCAACTGGTGAGTTAGGTAACTGGAAGAAGCAGCATTTGGAAATATGGGGCCACAGCTCAAGTTAATACTAAATGCAGAGACCTCAGTCCACACAGAACATTGGGGATCCCAACAGAAATGTATGCAAATGCACAATGGATTTTTGGGACAGGCCAGAGCGAGAACTTCCTAGTACAACAATTACCCTTCAAATAATGAGTGCAAAGTCTCACTGTTGAAGCATTACTGAGGCAAGGCAAAGAAGTCCACATTTCTCTCCTGCACAGGTAACACTTCACTGCCCGTATGATCAGCCACCCTGCCTGTTTCCTCCCAAAAATGATCATGATACAAGGTCTGGTCACAGACACATATTTCTGCTCTTTTCTTGCCAATCAGAAAGGAACCAGTTAGAGAGAACTGTTTATTGCTTTGTGCAGGGTCCAGCTTGCAATTAATGCTGATGAAACCCAACTGCCAAAAGCACAATATGCAGCAGCTGCTTTATGAAAGTTGAGACCCCATCCAATTTATGGGGAAACCAGAGCTGGTTGTGAGTCTCTGATTTAGTGAACTTGCATTTTTTGTGTTTTGTATTTTTTGTTTTGCTTTGTTTCCAGGAAAACACCAGAAGTTACTCCAGAACTGTAGAAGCACTAAAACCATCTGAAAGCACTAAGGCAGGCTTTCCTTCTTCCAGCCTTTCCTCATTTCTAGGCCTGTGATCTCCCACTAATATCTCCCTGGGATCTTTCAGCAAGGCAGGCAACACACAGCGTCTGGTTCATCACCAGCGTGGTGGGAGCGGAAACTTGTGTTTCCTCATCCCAATCTCCATCCTTATGAAATGGAAATAGAGGGATAAAAGGCTTTGATTCAGATGAAATCTCACAGGAGCACAGAGCAAATAATTTAACCTTTGGAACTACCTTTAAAATACCTTTAATAGGAACATTTAATAAAACCAGCAAAAGGCGCAAAAATCCATAAGCACCACTTTAAGCTCCCAACCGCAGATATTGGATATTTCCATTGCCAATATCCAATATCCTTTCTGGTATCTGGATAGATAGGATAGGGGTAGGAGGATTGTGCCCAACTGCCAGGCTCCCACCAGATGTATTTAAGCATTTCACTTGTACAAGACACGAGGAACTGGCCCAAAGACCCTTGTGAAATGCTGGGACATCATGGGATACCACAAGGCAGCAGCCCCCAGGCAGAAGGACAGAAAAGTCCCTTGTATTTGAGGCAGTCAGCTATGTTGAACCAAATGCCACTTAGTTCATGCTTAAACATCCTCTGTGGAGAGGATCCAACCACTGAACACACTTTGAAAAGAAAACACATGAATCCTTCTTACAAGGCTGGCACTGACCTCAGAAATAGCCTTATTACATTAAGATTAATATGCACCACCTTAATAGCACCCCTTACATCATTCACCCTGAGAAAACAATAAACTACAAAAAATGAGGTAACTGCTCCATTAAAAAGAAGGATGAATAAAAATAATAGCAATAATAATAAAAATCTGAAAACACAAATATGTGAAGCTTTTTTTCTTAGCAAAAGGAGAAACCTCTGAGAGACCTGCAAGGAATTTAGGTGCTTTGAAAATGGAAATACGTAATGCTCAAACACAATCATTATATGTGTAGGTGAGCAGCCAGTTCCCAACATATTACTTAATTCCTTGTTAGAAGATCAATAAACATTGTGGCTGTTTATCTGCCCATGACTTGGCCTGGGTAAAGGCACTAAGAGCTTTAGAGGTGGGAGAATAAATTGCCCAGGAATCCTAAAAGCACACATTGAGAAGCCCTGGTCAAACATGAAGGCTCTTATTCAAACACTGAATGGGAGTTTTTAACCTCAGACCAAGATTGGAATAGCCATGGAAATGTGCCTACCTCCATTCTCTTCATATAGAGGATTTAGTTAAGTACTTCATTTTGCTTCACTTTGCTGTTTTCAGCGCAGTCTGAGATGTTAAAACATTTCAGCCCCAGAACACAGTTAAGAACGTTGCAAGTCAGATTTGTCAGAATCTTAAAAACTCACAGGAATATTCTGCATGGTTGGAAAATGGGCAAGCCTTTGGGCTGAAAGCTGATGGTACAGACTGGAAAATAATTATTGGAAGAAAAAGGACAAACACAGAGTATTTTCTATTGTCGTTCCTTTCCTGTTTTTCACTCCAACAAGTCTTCGTTTCTGTGTATATTAAACATTTTAAGCATTAGCTTTTTTTTCCTCTTTACTTTTAGATCAAACATGCCTATGAGCTTTCCTCCTAGCTCTTCACTAGGCTACAAAAGTCACACCTCACTCCCAGTTAGCCTTTGTCCAACCGTCCTTATGGTCTAACCAACAAGAGCTGGGATCTGCAAAGAGCATCGAGTTAGGAGCCAGCAGGAAGAGGACAGGGACCACACCAGTCATGACTCACCTGTCTTCTATCCGAACCCAGAGGTCGTTGAACTGCCTCTGGCGATGGTGTTTGTGCTGCTTCTTGTGCCACTTCTTCTGCCTGCCAAACTCCTCCAGCTGGCTGATGCTGTCAGGCAACAAGAGGTGAGGAGACAGGCTGTCTTCTTCATCCATCTGCTGCGGCTTCAGGGAAGGAGATGCCAGTGGGACCTGCTCAGAGAGCTGGACAGGGGGCAAGGCTGTCGCTGAGGGTCCCTCCAAGGCTGGGCTTGTCTTTGTCGTCCTTGAACTGCAAAACACAACGTTTAAATATCTGATGAGTAAAGGAGGAATGGTGCCAAAACAAAGGTGAAAGCAGAGGACTGCACTGCTTGGTGGCTGCCCCTGACTGCTGTGAAGGTGCACTATTTTGCTCTGGGGCAGCAAGCAAAGACAGCAGTGGTGTTTCCTAGGAAGCTTTCAAGTAAACACTTAACTGAAAAACGGGGAAACGGCAACGGATACACTATTGCTGTTTTCTGGCATTTTAATGACTTAGAGGCCTTAAGAGTCTATGGTAGGGGTCAACATTGCCTCCCCTGCTGGCCTGAAGGTCAAATGACAAAACTCTCTCTAAGCTGGCAAATGACTATCTTCAAGGAAAACAGATACCTGAAGAGAAGCTGATCTTAAATTAACACGAGTTACCTCATTATCTCTTGGGGGGGTTTTTTTGTTTTTTTTTCCCCCAACTTTGGATATCATCTGTAGAAAACAAGTCATTGTTTTAACTGCAACAAGAATTATGCCTCCTCATCCAGTCAGGATTGGTGACAAGGAAGCCTAGACTGCTGACAGAAGCGTGGCAACATGGAAGCTAGGCTGCTGGGATGGGATATGTGAGACCTGAACTCCAGCAGGTAATGAAGAAAAATGGGGTAAGTGACCTGTCCAAAGCCACCTTGAAACAATTCTGCCAGAGCTCTTCACTGCTGTCTGAAATATTACCACCTCTTGTACACGACTGGAATGATGCAGAAAAAGACCTTTTATTTTCCTCTTCTAGAGTTTCACTGATTTTAGAAGAAAGTCAATAAACTCTCTCCTTTGGTATGCAGCCATGTGAACTTATTGTGAGCTAAGATAGCTGAAACAAAAATCTAATAAACCAGGACTGACATAAAGTTATTTTCCCCCCCTAACTTCAGTAGAAGTTCCTATTCAGTCTTAATTGCAAGAACTTCTCCTGTCCCTGGGATGGGCCAATGAGTTGTAGGTACAGAAAATGGGAGAGAATTAATAGGCAATATGAAGCTGTGGTCTGCAAAACTATTTCTATTACATGGATGCTATGACTTTTATGACAGAAACAATTAAAGCCACGTGAAAAATTTTGCCTCCTGAGTGAAACCAGTAAGACATTTTAATGAAAAAGTAATAAAAAATCCTAAACTTCATTGGTGACAATGAACAAAATGTGCCGCAAGTGAAACCACATGTTTCATTTATGGAACATTTTGTTCTCTTCCAAAAAAGTCACATCTACTACTAATGGAAGCTTTTTTTCTTTTTGACTTTCTTGAAGTCTGTTACAATACCACGATGGTCACCTTAATTTCCACTGCATTGTATTTCATCCAAAAGTCCTTCCAATACCTACTTATAATTAATTTTTGCTACTACAAGACTCATTGGAAAATACTACAGTATCTTTGTCACGTGTGGCCAAGGTTCATGAAGTTCTTCAGAGATCATACAACAGATAGAGAAAAAAGGAAAGTTTTTAAGAACTAATTCTAAAATTCTTCATGGTTGGTTTTATTAATAAAATGCACAAGAAAATCCCATTTTTTCCTTCTTTTCCCAAACATTCAGACTCCCAGTGAGTCCTTTCCAAACTCATTCATACTCACTCCATCCTCTATTTTACATCACAGACAGATCTGCTGCTTCTGAATTTTTTTCCCTGTTAAGAATTTCTTTCATGTTTCATGTTGAGGGTGAATTTTCCCCCGTGCAGCAATTTCCTTTGAGAGTTCTTGGTGCTCTCCAAAGCCTTTAAGAACTCCTCAGCTGTGGCACAGGCTCATGGCTGAAGCAAAGCCATCTCCAGACTCATGTAAATGGAGAGGCACTCACAGCTTTGCACTGGGGAAGTCTCTCAGCCACAGTGGAGAGTTCTTAATTTTTATCCAACCATGATGATGGATCAGCGAAGTATCAACATCCAAATGCAGCCATTTAGCAGGTTGGAGGACAACTCAGTGTGAACTTGGACAGGAGAGTTTAGGCAGGTAGAAGGACCTGGACCAAGCACCTACAGACACCATGTGGGTCCTGAGATGGCAGCAGCCACCAATGGGTGGCAGGAAGCCACTGGAACTGAGCTGTAGCCAAGATTTCTGTTTCCATTGACCTCCTTCTCCGTGCCTCATGCTCTGATCAGTCAGTAATTCCCTGAGATGCTGCAGACAGGAGCAGCCACCCGTAATTCCCTGAGATGCTGCAGACAGGAGCAGCCACCCTCAAGTGCCAGCTCAAGGCTGGGGCCGCCCTTTGATTCCCTGAGTGGTCTCAGGGATATCTGAACACGCACTTTCCACCTTTTAGCACCTACTATTTTCTTACATGTGTTTACCTTGCTCTGAGCTCCCCGTAAACTGGAACCAGTAGAGAGGTGTTTTTATGGCTTGAGATTTTACAAACCACTTAAGACGACTGGCAGCTCCCTTCTTATTAAAATTAATGACTTTGGGCACCAAAATCCCAGTGGTGGCTTTGAAAGTTTCTGGCTTAATTGTTTCCACTACCATCACATGAGCCACAGGTTGTAAACTTGATATTTCAGAACATTCTTTGGGAAGAGAATAAATAAACACCGGAGAAACGTTAAAATGCTGTAACCTGAAGAGGGTTATAAACCAACCACCAGTATGTTAGAGTCGAGTCACGGGGAATAGCTCCACTGTGGCAACTGCGTATTGCATTTGGTTGATATTTATTCCATTATTCCTGCACTGATATTTTTTTAATTATTTGTAACTGCTAATAATTGCACCAAGACCTAAGAGGGATTGTTGAAGGCTGTATGTTGAAGCATGCTTGTTCCTCTTAAAAAAAATAAAGTTAGATTTAAACGGATTTAATAAATCAGTTACAATAATTATACCATATTATATAAAAAATATTAATTACAATAAAAATAAACAACAAATATTATAAAAATACAATTAATTAATTATCAACCTGGCTCTTTTCAAATATGACCATCATCCTACAGACATTTCACCAGAAGGAAAATCAAAACAGAATATGGCTATTTCATCCAAATATAGCACAAGAGTATTTAAAGATGTTAATTTAATGTAAGACAGATTTCCTAGGAGATGATAATTTCTCCATGGTCTCGTGGCTGCCAGGAGACACACAGGGGCTCGGTCTGTTGGCCCCTCATGTTTCTGTCTAGAGCTGATCCAGAAATGTCCCATTGCGGGGTGCCCCTTTCTTACAGTCACTGCGAGCCTGGGAGTTAGGGTTAGGCTTAGGTTTAGGCTTAGGGTTTGGTGTTGGGGTTGAAGTTAGCGTTAGGTTTGGCGTTAGGGTTAGGTTTAGGCTTGGGCTTAGTGTTAGAGTTGGGATTAGGGTTTGGGGTTAGGGTTAGGTTTAGGGTTAGGGTTGGGCTTAGAGTCAGGGTTTCGGGGTAGGCTTAAGGTTGGGCTTAGGGTTAGGCTTAGCATTAGGGTTCGGTATGAGGGTGAGGGTTAGGGTTATGGTTAGTTTTATGGTTAGGGTTATGGTTTGGTGTTTTAGTTGGGGTGAGGGCTAAGGTTCCCAAGGCAAGAACCTGCCTTCAGTAATAGGATTCCTGGACTATCGATCCCTCCATCACGTGAAGCTTTACTGTTATATTCAGCTCCTCATTTCAGGGACTGTTTCATGCCTTTTTTGTGATCTCTGGGAGCACAGCTGCACTGCATGTAACCCTGGGGATATAATGGACTTTTTTTCCCATTTCTTCGCTACTGCTGACACAGGTTTTCAAGATACACAGTTATTTTTAAAGGGAGGGAAAAAGAGTGAGAATGTACTACCCAGACATCTTGGTCCACACAAAGATCTCAGAGATTTTTCATGAATAACTTGATACAATTCCAGGCTTAGAGGTTCCACCCATTTTTAAATGTATCATTCCCACACAGGGTGGTCTTGGAGAAACAAAAATTTTTTCAGGCCCTTAGGTGGGTTTTTCTCATCTGTGACCTTTATTTCCTTCCCTGGGATGTACAGTTCTGGAAAACAAGTTCCCTAAAACAACAAAGTCCAAAAAAGAAAAGTTTGGAGTCTCAGCAAATATCCTACGTGGCTTGGTCCTAAAGTACAGAAAAGAGTGAAAACAGGAAAATGTTTATTCCTGCTAGTTCTTGAAAATGCTTAATCCACAGACAAAGACCTCTGTGGTTTTCTTTCACTTCTGGTGAAATTAGCCATCCTTTTCTAATTCTTTTCAAGAATTAAAAGAACAAAACAAAACATGTAAGTTATTTGAACTGAGCTGGATGCTCCATTAGGCTGTCTCAGCATTTCTCTCTCTGCCTTGTGGTCTGCAGTGTCACTCTGTGCTGGCACTGGCCATTGAAAATTGACTCATCGCTGGGATTTGTTAAGGCTATCGAGTGGATCTGGTCAGAAAAATGATATTAACACCATGATGTCCTGCAGTATATTATTTTCATAACTCCCAGGCTTAAAACTGCACAGGTCAGGAAGGGCAGACCCCAGGAACGCCTCTGCCCCTGATCTCCCAGAGTAACACCAGCAACCTTTGGACGAGTCCCATCAAGCCTCTTCTGGGCTTCCACAGGGCCAGGGAGGGACTTGCCCTTGCTTTATGCCTTTGCTGATGATACACATCTTCCAGACACTAAATCATCAATCTATTTTTTTTTTCAGCAATCTTGTGGTAACATCTCTGTTCCCTCAGATATGTGCAGAATCTTCCGAAATCCCAGCCTGCCAATTTGTTGCATGCATCCTGACTTTGCAGCACGAGCGATGGAAAAGTTTTGCTCAGGAGACTGCCCTGCTTTGCATGGGCTTTCAAGCACAGCAACATTGCTGAGGTTTTCTTGCCTCAGTTCTCAGAACTGTCAGACAAGGGGAGATTTTGTTTCATCAAGAGAGAAGCTGCGGTGATAGCAAGGAATGTGTGATGTGGCAGCTTCATCCTTATGCCACCGTTCCTGGGATGCAGCGGGATGACGGCCAGACAGCGAGTTAAAAACGTTTTATTGTGGATGGATTCTCATAAATTCCGTTTGGGGTGTCTCTGTCAAGGCAGGAATTTGTCAGCCTCTCGCACGCACCCTCGCTCCCCTCGCCACAGGCCACGGAGACATCTGCTCCTGGCTTTGCTTTCCCTACACATCTCTCCCGGAGAGTCATGCACACCCACAAGATGGGCACCACAATGCCCTGTCCCACAAGGGGTTTTGCTTTTTTTTCCCTCTTCCACGCTAGGATGAAGCTCAAATTTTCAAAGCTCTTGGGAAGGAAGCAAACAAAAGAGCAGAAAAGCAGGCAGAAATCCTAACTCACCCCAGCACGGCTTATGGGGCGCCTTTCCAGTGATGGGAAGTGTGGATTGAGAGCAGAGACTCAAATAACCAGGTGGGACCATGGACATAACCTCCTCCAAGATGAAAAGCATAAATATATTTTACTGCAAAAGAGAGTCACTGCAAAGCAGAGATCAGAGAGTTAGATTCTCTCCATACTTAAACTTTATCTGAGCTGCTTCAGGCTAAGTGCTGTAAATTACTCAGGATGAATTTGGGCTCAAGAGACAGCAAAAGAGAAATCCCTGATTACTCCTGTGAAATCCCTGATTATTCACTCACCTGATCAGCTTAATTATAATGAGGTTATTTCATTTAGGATGTAGTTGCCTTAGGCTTGTACACTAAAGTTAAAACTTCTTAACAGAATTTGGAAACAAAGTTGTTTTTTCATTTTTTTGCACCATAGTCAACTACATCTCATGAGCACTTAAATTAGGTTAAGTAGTTAAATTAGATTATGGTCCACCCCAAACTTGGATGATATCTCTGTGCTCTGAATCCATGTCAGGCTGTTTCTCTGGGAAGAATCACTGTTGCTCAAGAACTGTAACCTTAGTTTGAATGTTAATTTAGTCCTCAGTATACACACATCTGTATGTACAACTCTGTGCATAAGTGAAAGGAAAAGTTTGCGATGTGAAGATATTCACATGGATTGTAAGGTTTTCCTTCCCACTTTGAGAAACTATAAAGAGAAACAAGTAAAACGTTTGTTATCTATTCCATTTCATTAGAAGTGGAGTTGGTCTAAGGCACAGGAGAAGACATGCAAGCTTTTTGCACTTGAGAGGCTGAATTTGCTGAAAAAAGAGAGGGCAGCTGTAACATTTGTAACGTGTCATTTCCACATTTTCATGTGAATTCTTTCAGAAAACTCAAAATATTTCATTTCAGCATTTTCTGAACAAAGCTTCTAATTTTTTTTTAGTCTTCTGTTTTCAAAGACTTACATGCTACAAAGTGCCCCTTTTTGTTCAGAAATTGATCTCAATTAAAGCGAAAAACCCAACTAATATATAAAAATGACAAAACCCAACAAAACCCAATTCCTGCCTTCAAAAGCATCCTCAAAACGTTCCATTTCAAATTGCTCTGAACTCATTTTCCCTTCTCAATTTTTTGGTTCAGTTCCTGAACTGAATAATCCTTTGTTTATGCATCTTTCATGAAAACTCTGAGAGCTGCACACTCCAGCCCCAGAGGATGGGCTGTGCCCCCAGAGGAAGGATGGGTTGACTCTCCAGTCTTGTTTCCATTTTCCACATTAACAGCAAATAAGAACCTTCTCTGCTCGTGGTACACAAGCCACACCTTAGGCTCTATTCTCTAAATCTCCACTTTCCTATTACCACCATACCAATTTAGTGCCAAGCTGTTTCTGCCTGGGTAGTTTAGCTTAAGCAAAATATTCACAACACAGCTGCCTTTGGTGCCTCACTGTCTTATGGAAGTGGTACTTAAAGCTCCTTGGATAGAATCCCTATCCCATAGGTCAGGATGGGCTTTCTTCCTGCTCAGGCATCCTGGTTCAACATGGGAGCACAGAGACATGCAGCTGTCCTGAGACACCTGAAGTCTCCTTCACAGAGGAGAGAGAGGTCTTCACATTCAAATTACAGCTCTGTATGTCCATGCAGCACCCAAAAGCTTGGCACATAAAGGTAACTGAAATGTTTTAGTGTCTTATAATAAAATTTTGAGTGCCGAGTTTGCAATGAAATTTAAGAAGGTGACTGACAAAAAACTCCCCAAACTGGCTCCTTGATTTGATTCCACAGTAGAATTACAGCTAATACACAACTGTTTGTATTTTGCCCATTTACAATCCAAACTGAGTTCTGCTCCCAGGTTGCCTCCACTGGGAATTAGTTTCCCTTCTTTGCTGGATCCTCCAGAGAGAAGATATATCTTCAGGAGTCCATATTCTCTATCATATCTTAAAAATAAAAACTCTCTACAGAGACACAGCTGAGCAAGGTGCCAAATGCTCAGCTTGAAGCACAACATTCTCACTGACTTCAGACTCAAACTAAGGGCAGATTATTCTCTGTTTGCCTGGTGCTGTTCCTGCACTTCCCTCTGCTGCTCTGGAAGTTGGGTCCTGGCAGAAATAGGGTACTGGGTGGATCACAGACCTGTACAAGCACAGCAACTTGTGTTCCTGAAGTACCTCAATCAGTTGAGGCTTTTACAGTTGCAAGACACAGATAACGTGGGCTCATAAGTAGCTGCTATCACCACAAGGAGAGAGACACAGACCACTCAAACCCAGCTGCAGGCACAAGTGTGGAACCAAAGAGCCATAAGAAGACCATGTCTGCAAGAGACTCCACATCTCTGTGACACCAAATCCCCTTTTCTTCTCTGTAGCCGCCACTGTAAAACATTTGATCTGCTCAGCCACTGATGGCTGCTGAGCTAAAAAAAGGAACGCAGAGACACTCTGACTTTCTCCAAAACACTGTTAGAGCCCATTGGCCTTGCCCATATCACAGTGCCTGAGTGTTTCCAAGAAAAGAACAAGACAGTTGTCAGAATCCCTATTCAGGCAACACTTCAGCCTGTGGGCATTTTCACTGCACAGTAATGCACAGAGCCCTCGAAATGTGATGAAGGCAGAAGAGTTCTCCCTCCAAACCCCATTTGCTTTAATATCTAATGCTCTTCTGCCAACTCTAATGCTAATTGACTTCTCATAACGTCTCTCTATGTATTAGCCTGGTTTCACCCAGGTTCCCTCTCTGTATCAAGTCATGCTGATGAAACTGCTTGTATCAAATGCTCATTTCTGTCTGACAAAGCCATCCTTCACCAAAATTCTTCATTAACAAAGCATGCACATTGCTGCTAAAACCCAAAGGAAGAAAAGAAGGTTTTATATTCTCTTTTTTTGGTTGCTAATTGAAACTTATGAGATCAGACCTTGAATATCCAAGAGCCATCTGAGGCCATAGGGGAGACGGATTTTTAAAGAACTCAGGCAAATCTCACTGTCTAGTTATAAAGAACAGGCTCCAGGTCTTTCCTCCTTAAACCAGGAAAACTTGCACTGACCCCAGAAAATATCTCTCCTTCACCGAAATGTCTATGGTTATTATTTTTATTGGTGCACTTAAGAATCCCAGAATTAAATTATGCATGATTATTATTTTTATTGGCACACTTAAGAACCCCAGAATTAAATTGTGCATTCATTAAAGAGCTCCATCTCAGCAGGCTGACAGGTGAATGGTGTGTGACAATGACAGTACAAAGGTGACAGCCCCTGCAGCCTCCCTCCCTAACTCAGCTGGAGGCCTCACTGCACAGGAGCTCGAGGGGCTCACCTACCTCTGTTGTATCCACGTATCTGTTTGTTTGTTTGTTTGCCTTGAAATGCTTCATCTAAGTGCCAGTTGTCCGAGAGGGCATCACAGCTGAGTACTTGTGGCACTGCCCAGCTATGGAAAAACATGGAATATCACAAGTGTAGCAGACGTTTGGGAAAGACCAGAGCTATGCCTGGCATCTGGCACAGGTTCCAGCAGTCACGGTAGCTTCTTATCACTACACAAAGCTGGAACACTGAGAGTGACCAAACTAGGGCTTCTCATGAGGCGGTGCTGTAATACAGCTCAAACTGCAGGAAAGTCAATGCTGCTGAAATGCTGCCCACGTGAGATGTTTTAATTAAAACTGCAGGACGACTTATCTGACTCTCTCTCTGCAATGAGACTGAGTGCTTGGGGCTGCCTCACCAGCCTGTTAATTCTGAACAGAAGGGGAGGCTACTCTGTCCCTCTGTCTCCTTCCTTGTCTAGTAAGAATTCATCTGACAGCCAGTTGGAACTGAATTATCCCAAGTAGCACACAGATCAAAAAAGAGTGTATGTCCTTATTTAGCTGAAAATGAGCACGATGGAGTCAGGATTTATGACGAAAGGTTCAGCCCTTTTCTATACATCACAGTCCAAGAATTAGGGAACCCACAGGACTCCTAGACCTCATCAGATCTGTTGTTCACAGACTGACCAGGGCTTCTTGGAAAGGCAGGAGAGGTAAAGAGGGAGGCAAGTGGGACAGTGCACTCCAGTAGTGAAAGAAGAAAACAAAATCAGTCTCTAGCTCCATCACCTCATTTAAACCACTTCTGGTTGCCTGTGGATTTCATTTGCTGCCTTTCATTGACATGAGTGGGAATTGCTGACCATTCAGCAATGACTGCAATCAGTATGAATGTTTGAATATATGGAAATTGCCCTAAATTCACAGCTGCATTTGTAAAACAAACAAATGAAACCCTTGTTACCTCTGCTTTCTTTCAAGACAATGTCCTTTCTCCTTGAGGGGAATGTGTCTAAAATTGCCTCAGCAATTTAAAACCTCAGTGCCTGCTAAATGTCAATGGAAGCTGCAATTCCCATCTAAAACCTAATCTACATACAAATTTGATACAAGTGCAAAATTCTCCTTTGACGTTAGCAAGAAACTCCACACCTCTAGGGAAGAAAGACGATCCCTTTGTCACAAACTCGAAGCAACGTTTGCTTTGACAAAATGGTGGCAAAAAGTGAATCTATATCTACTTCATCCACTGACTGTAGCTCAACAAGTGGAACCACATGCTGCTCTTGGGAAGAGGTCTTCTGCCTGGGAGGCACCCTGGAGGAAGGATGGTGGCACCCAGCAAAACCAAACTGGAGTCAGAGGTGAGGACACAACAAGGTCCTTCAGACCTGCACCTGCCAGGACACGAGAAGCAGAGGGAGAGCCACCCACTGACCTGGACCAAACCACCACCAGTATTACCCCAGTGTTACACAGCTTTGGTTCTTAGCATTGCCAATTTCAAAAATCAGCTTTTTCTCTCTGAAGTTCATGGAGGGACTTCTGGATCTTCCCTGTGATGGAATATGATGCCTTGACTCTGTGGGTGTTATGAATAATTCCTTAAAATTACTTAAAATGCCACAAATGCAGGCAGTGTTACAACCTAAAACCACTACAGCAGCAGAGATTTACTGCTCTTTGTAGAATCACAGAATTGTTTAGGTTGGGAAAGACCTTTAAGATCATTGAGTCTAACTGTTAACCCAGCACAGCCATGTTCACCAGTAAACCATGCCCCAAAATGCCACATCCACACACCCTTTAAATCCCTTTAGGGATGGTGACTCCACTGCCTCCCTGGGTAGCCTGTTCTGATGCATGGCAATCCTTTCTGTGAAGAAATTTTTCCTAATATCCAATCTAAACCTCCCTGGCACAACTTGAGGCCATTTCTTGTTCTCCTACTGCTTGTTATTTGGGATAAGAGACTAACTCCCACCTCACTACAACCTCCTTTCAGGTAGCTGTAGAAAGCGATAAGGTCCCCCCTGAGCCTCCTGCTCTCCAGGCTAAACAACTCCAGTGAGTTTATTTCTAGCAATGTTTTCGTTCCTTTCAAAAATTAGGAGGAGACAATGCCACAAAAGTATTTGAGATCCATGTGAACGTTGTTTATCCACTGTGGATTGGGATTTACATTCCAGGGGTATAATGAACCCAGAGACACAAAGATGTGGGCGCACAATGTTGTTAAACCCTTGAAGACTATTCCAGTCTCACTCAATAACAGAGCCTTTCCTTAACAGCTCTGGCATGGATATGAACTATAGCCTTTAGCAGAGCTCAATGCCAACAGAAACCAGCAACTCTGCCGAGGCTTTATCATTTTCCTTCAGTGGAGGAGGAAAGTGTTTATCTGGGAAGCGTTTCATATCATGGACAACAGGAAACTGTTCAGCTTTCCCAAATAGGCTGGTGTGCAACTTCCAAGCACTCTCCAAGAAAAACTTTGGAACACTGGCCACGTCTTTCCAGCAGGGTTTTCATGTGAAGTAGGTAATGCCCCACATCCTTCATCCTGATTTATTCCTGCTTCATCCTCGTTTCAAAGTGCTGTGCTCACTTCAAACACAACACTGGGCTCATCTCTGAACGTGCACTTTGATCGCTGGGGACTCCAGATTGGTACTGGCCCTTCACACACCAACAGGGATGTGCTGTCCCGACAGAAGAATTTCTGGGACTGCCTTTATTTTTCCAAGAGTAATTTGAAAATGTGAAGCTGGGGTCATATGACAGGAGATGCAAATCTAGTTGCCAGACAGGGCACTGGGTACCAAAGCACTTGGATCCTGTCTAAGACTTTGCTGCTGAAGTGCTACAGGTTAGCAGGAAAATCTTACTACTCCTGACTTGACTGGAAATCAATGGAGAAAGACTTCAGTGTGCTCTTTCCCACAAATGAGAGCACCAAATTAGGTCTCTTCCTCTGCAAGCTGCCACTAGCAGAGGGGCACTATGGAATTGTGACCTGCTCTGATGTCCCATACGGCAGTGGGAAGGGGAAATATCCCAAATTTAGTTCTTTTGTCAATGCTGGCTCCCTGTAGGACCAAATGTTTTCTTGCTTAAGTGACAAAAGTTACGAACATGGTGAGTGTAAATTTACGCTTAATTCTTGATGCTAATGGAAAACTCTGTACTATGGTGGGGCTACGTGAGGCAGACAGATGGGCATAGCCAGGTCCACAGTGGCCTTGAGGGGGTGAATTCTCCAGGTGCTTCTCCTGACCAAGAGGGGCCTCTGACAGTGGCAGAAGATCGAGTTTTCACAAGCAGAAAACTGCACTCTGTGTAGCTGCCCGCCTAAGCAAGAGGTCAATGGGGAGGCCGAGACAGCTCAGTTTCTGCCAGACGCTCCCTGTGCCCCAAACTTTCTAAATCTGCACCTATGAATCCTGAAATTGGATTACTGTAGTGGTGTTTTTAGCATTAATGATTGCAAGAAACTGTCTCCATTCAGGAAGTTCTTGACAGCCACTGTACCTACATCCATCCACAGCATCTGATCCAGTTTTCCTCCCTCCTGTTTCCATTCACAGGTCCATTTTTCATTCTTCCTGGAATGCAGAGCATTTGGGAGTGTAGGTGGAAAACCAAAATCTTTCAACATCCAATAATAGAAATTTGTTTTATTAATTAACTTTGTGGGAAGAAAAAAAAAAAAAAGAGAGAGCTGATCCTCTGCCCCGAAATCATGAATCACCGTGGAAGAGAAAACATGTCCTCTGAGGCACCTGAGGCCACTTCAGACAGAATGAGTGACTGAGCTGCTTCCTTGGAAAGTCCTGAGTCATCAAACACAGCAGCTTAATCCCCAGGAAATGGGAAACACATTGGCATGATGTTCACTTGCATGGAGCATGAGGTCCAGAGAAGGGTGAAACTCCAAAGATTCTGGAGATCAGTTTAGCTTGTGGAAGGATTTTACCTAAATGCTTCTCTGAAGTATATCTGATCTGGATCTGGGTACAGTATTCCCAACATATGATTTCCTGGAGGAATTAAACCCTTTACAAACTTTAGAGATTGCATATGAATTTACTTTGACTTCTCATAAAAATGATTCAATGATCATGACACAAAAATGCATTCTGGCTTCTAAGGTATTTACTGTGACAAGTGCTTCATAAATTCACCATCCTTAATGTACTGTTATAAGAACTTATTCATTATGGCATTCCTGCTCCTTCTACTGGCACCTAACTAGGAGGAGGGGCTGATATATATGGATCTCAGCCTGACTCTTCACCATGTTCTCCTAAAGGGATACCCACACTGTCATTTCAGACCTAAAGCTGGGTTGTGGCCAGCATGAAGTCATCTGGCTTAGCTTAGACACCATGAGTTGTTAAAAGTGAGACTATTTTGCACTAAAATGGGCAAGAAATGACACAAGATCACACCCCATATGTACATTAGAGTGACTTTCTCCTTGTGGGGGCAATTTTTAAAGGTTTCAATAAGTTTCACAGCTTGCCACAACAAGATCCACCCATATGGAGTCATTTGGCCATGCCACCAGTCACATAATAGTGTTCTGGAGGGCTTCTAACCCCATTTAAATGCCAAAGAATGTCCTTATGAACACCTGATCACTCATGAAAGACGATACATGTGGTTCTCAGCAAAATCCTCTGTAGAACACTGTATCCTTGATTGTTTTTTCCCTAAAGGATTGTTATTGAAGGAACTTAAAGTGTCAGTGAGAAAAGTCATTGACTTCCTTTCTCCCTGTTCCTTTTTTAGGACCTTGTGCACTGTAAAGAGCTCCCTGCAAGCTAAATTATTAGCAATTATACTCATGCTGAATGAATCAGCTCTATTGATTGCAGCACAGCCCACAGACCTCTTTCTGAAGGAAAAGAAGTCAGCTCTGGATGCGGAAAAGCTATCTGTCCTAATGTGTGAGGTCTCTTTGCTTGACAACGTGATAGTGAAGGTAAGGGAAGTCGGCACTGCAAAGACAGAGTGACAGCAAACAGACCACAAACTTCCTTAGATAAACGACATCTTTCCAACCACACAATACCACTTGATACCTTTGTGCCCCTTGAGCTGTTACAAAGTGCAGCTGCACTTCAGCCCAGATTGATATCGCCTGGGGTGGAGGCCATCAATCCACAGGACGAGAGCAGGCTGAATACACAAACAAAGTCACACAACCTCACTGTTTCAATGCAGCGCTGGGGAGGGGATGGTGCAGTTTTTCCAAAGGCTGAAATGAGCCTAGTGACACTTCTCACAAAATGACTACACATCTAAAACTTGATTAGCCACCTAAAACCAGCCAGACACCTCCTGCAAGCAAGCTGGGCCAGTTGTCTAAGACACCTATGAGCACTAAGCTGGAAAAGCCAGTCTTTTTATTTTGACTATAGAAGGCATCTGCACAACTGTGTGAACATACTCTGAGTTTTCCACCAATTCCCTCATGGCTCCTCACAACCAAAGATGGGAGAGGATCAGCAACCATCTCATAGTAACGATGACCTCTAAAAGCTACTGGCACTGATGGAAGCCAACAACTTCAGTGCAAGTTGGATCAGCTTTATCTCTAATAACTATAAACCAAAATTTTCATCTCATACTTATGACCTGAGGTGAAAAGATCTGCGTTAGAGTTGGCTGGAAGCAGAAAGAGGATGAAAAATCAGCTTCTCCTGTGGAAACAAGAACTCTGAAATTTGGCTAGGAAATAAGGTAAGAACTAGCTCTGAACTTTTGAAGTCTCCAAGGCTCTGTAAGTTTACTATTAGAGAGTTTATGGAGTATGAGATACAGATCTCCTAAAACTGATAGGCTGCAGATCAGCAAAAAGCCCTAGAAACCTTAGGACTGGCTTCAGGACAGCTCAGCGAGCAAGCTGCCCTTGAGCAAAAAGAAGCAAGCCCAGGTTTCCCCAGTGGCCCCGTTCCCAAGGAACAGAATCATATGGAATATGAAACAATTTTTTCAAAAAACCCAGAAATTTTGCCAAGGATAAAATCTGATTATAGAGCAAAGTGAATGTCCCACTGGGAGAACTAGTCGAGCATTAAATTCCTGAGAAGTTCTGCTCTGTATTCTTACTCCAACATCATGAATTATCTTGTTCTTTCCCAGATTTTTTTTGTAGCAAGTTGCTAAATTCCATTCTCTCAGAAGGTGTTCAGCATCTAAAGGTGGCCTAAAGAACACGCGGATACGCTGCCCCTAAGTAATGTGTTGCTCAGGAAGTGACAGGATAATTCAATTTCTATGGCTGAGAATTTTTAAGTTGACTTTGCTTCTCTACCACGTTTTGGAGACCTTCTTCCACATTTTTCCCCCTAAGAGTTACTTTGGCTGGCTCAGACTTTGGGGCTGTAAGGTAGACACAGAGACAATTAAAGAGCAAAGGAGGATATTTTAAAGGCACACGGGAACATGAAAATGTAACGTGCATATTTTCGTGGCTAAGTATTTTAGGCATTGAGTAGTCATATTCTCCAATGTTAGATGAGGCAATAAATTCACCAATGCATGCAGATGAACCCCATTTAATCCCTGTGCACCTCTTACTGTAAATTATGCTGTCAGAGAACCCCCCTAAAAATGGATTCACTTTTCTTCTCAGGGAAAGGAGCTAGTGATGGGAGGATGATCTTCAGGCTCAGATCAAGTGAAAGATCCAAAGGTTTACAAGAGGTTTAAGAGGAACTGCAGCATCCCAATGGGGAGATTATTCCACCCACATTAAAAAAAAAAAAAAAGTGCAGTTTTCCCTGTCTCAGAAGAGATGGGATCCAGAATGTAGCTTCCTCAGTTCTGTTTTCCTCAATTACTTCAGTTGTTTCCAATTAAACTATCACAGCTCTTGTAATATTTGGTTTTTTTCACTTGTATCTTTTCTAAAGAAACTTCTACTTATTTCACAACAACTTTAACATTTTGCCTAACACATCTCAAAAATTAGCAGCTATGCAGAGTGGAGCAACCCTGACTAGCAGGCACCAGAAAGCTGAAGCTGTGTACACATCCTGAAGTTGGCAACTACTGGGAGATTCCTAAGGGTTCTGATGGCATCTGTAATTTTCTGGGATCTATTAAACTGGGTTTACCAAACTGGGGCTGTGGGGACTGTTATGTCCAACATTTTCCCATTTCTGTCCATCACCTCGAGAGGGTGAGGGATCCTGATGGAGTGAAATGGCTGCATCACTGTGTGGATGGAGTGTGCTTTCATCCCATGGGCAAGGAGAGAGCATTGCTGGGGGAACAAAGACTTCCACCCTGAGACAACAACGAGTAGCAAAGCCAGGGTCACACCTGGGTATAGGAGAAGGGAGGGAGGAAACTCTTTGCTTCAGAGGAAATGAAAAGAGCAAATTACAACAGCAAAGACACGTTGGTTCAACTGGGCCAGGAAGCCCAAACATAAGGAGCAAGGGTAATTAATTTCTCCAGCAGAGCTCTGAGAGTTTACAATAAACTTAAAACTCTCAGACAAGCAGACATAAAAATGTGTGCTGAATTCTTTGATTAGTCCTGAATTCTCCAATTCTGAAAGAAGGCAGCACTGATCACACCCTCGGAGAGAGCAGCCTGATGGAAACGAGCACTGCTGCACGTTTTTCTGGCCAGGAGGATGGTGTGCAGCACGTCAGGGCTTGGCACGTGGCAGAAGGTCAGAGCTGATTCTGAGAACCCAGCAACAATAGAGTCATCACAGACACAGGTGCTTCCTGGATTGATCTTGCAGTTTGGCTGTTCCAGTTAAATGTGAAGCAGCTGCAGCCCTTTATCTGCTCAAGTCACTGGAATCCATCTGAGGGGAAACTTTCTCCCATCTCCTTCTCTCTCCCAACCCCAAGCATGTGCTCTGTTTTCTGAAGACAGAGAGGAGCAGGGACAGCCAGTTGGCAGAACTCCACAAAAAAAAAAGTTGCCTTTCTTATCTCAGGGCAAAGCAATGAGATATTGATTCAGCCACTCATTTTCCATTGCCTTTATTTGGGGACAAGGACGACAGCCAGCAAAATAAGAAGGAAATCTGAACGCTGCTGAAGGCTGTCACGCAAACAGATTCAGGACTCTTTCCCTCAGGCAACAAAATGAATAAGTTAAGCCAATGTGAGAGTAAGTTCTCAAGTGTTTATGGCATTGTTCTGCATGATGAATACAACAGGGTTTCTTTTACAAAAAGGGATTGAGCTTTAAAGAAGGTGTTTTCAATAGTCAGCTGGTGGAATTCTGGAAGAGGCACAGGCAGGTCAACACTGGGCCACCAGGCAGATCAACTGGAGGAGCCAGGAGATTTCAGAAATCCAGTCAGTTAGAGTTCCCAAATAGCTCCACACCAGCTAAATGTACTTTATTTAAACTTTTCTTTGCCAGTTCACTGATTGTGGAGCCATCAAACTCTTCCATGTCTTGGCTATCTCTTCTAGCCAGACAAGATCTCACTTTATTTTTCCCCAGTACCTTAGGAAAGGGAGGATTTGGCTCAAATTTGTGCTTGTCACTAGACAACAGAAATGTGAGACTCTAGGTATTCAGTTTGGTTGGCTTAAAGAGCAGCCATTTCACAACCCATGCTTAGCATTTTGGACAGAGGAAGCCAACAATCTTCTGGCTTTACCCAGTCTGTGTGCAACTGAAAGCATAAACAGCTTTGGTCTTTGTCCTGTTTCACTCTTCCTTTTTTTTGTTTTTTTGATACACAGGAACAGTGCTAGTTATTTTCTAAAGAAGGCATCTTCTTGTCCCTTCTAAAACTGAAATGGATGGCAGAGTTTAAACATCATACCCGACTATACTCCACCTATTTATGGTAATGCTGCTTAATTATTGTTGAACAATAAATATCAGACTATTAATCATGTCAATAATAGTAATAATCATACTGTTCTAGGAACAGAGCGATTAAAGAAAAAGACTATTTGCTGTTTTGGCAAGGCAGCACTGGTAGAAAGTAGGACATAGCATGAATGTTTTGCTGAAGTTACTTTCATATAATGGGGCTTCTTACTTAACCTGAGAAAAATTGTCCTGCAAATCACTGTCAAAGAATCATTGATATTCACCCAAAACCAGCCTCAATTTCAATCTTATATGCTTTCAAACATTCCTAGGTGCCAGCTCAAACTGTTCCTCTTCATTCTTCTCCATACAGTCTGTCCACAACACTCCTTTTTCTGAATTCCCTTTGCCAAAACATAAGCATGCAGCTGCTTCAGGTTTTTTTTCCAACCCTTGCATTTTTTCCATGTGCTGTCCACCTCCCCGAACTCTACATTAGAATCCAGCTGATCTTCCCTGAACACTGTCCAATTTTTCAATTGTCAATGCCAGAATGCAATGCAGTGGGCTTGACTCCCTTATACAACTTATTTGGAAGTAAAGCAGAAATGTCTCTTTTGGGCTTCAGCACAGGAGAGAAATCTCTCTTCATGTATGGCTCCACAGGAATCAAGATGAAAACACCTGCACCTCTGTAACCCATAAAACAATTTCTGCTTTGCAATCAGCTCAAAATTCATTGAGCTTCTATTTGTTTATTCTATGTATACATTTTGTTACTACAGTCACTATAGCAAAATGGTTCCTCCTCTGGGCCTTTCAATTGTTTTTATTTCATCTTTTAAAAAGCAAAGAGAAGAGTAAAAAAAGGAAGGTTAGACAAAAAGACTCTCAATCACAGCAACATGACCTAAACAGCACAGCAACTATTAAGTTGTCATGCTATCAAGTTTTGTCATACAGTGTTTGGCTAGACTGTCTTTTGCAGCTCGCCCAGAAATCATAAAATACAAGCTATGCTAAAAAAAAGAGACAAGATGGTTGGCAGCAGCCTCCTCATTTCTAAGTGGGAGCCCCAAGGACTTCTGATAGCTACAGTCCAGTTACAGGACAATGACAATACAGTCCCTGGTGTGGAGTTCTGAGAGTCTTTTTTTCTTCTAAAGGCAGAAGGCTGCTTCCTGTGAATATATTTAAATGCTCTCTATTCAGAGTTTCTATAGTTTTCTGCTGTTTCTGCACCTCGAGTAATTCACTCTAGTGGCAACTCTGGACTTTTTTACCATGTAATTTATTCTTCTTTCTTTATTCTCATCTAGAACTGGCAGATCTACCCTATCATCAGACCATAGGAAAACTCACAGAGCATCTAATCCTTAGGGGTGCAACCATGTGCTCTCCCTCAACTCCATCCGGTATTCCTGCACAGTAGTTTACCCTTTAATAAAGTTTTGTATGTTCAATGTTTAGAGCAGACCCCACTGGAATTCAGGTTCTAGTCCAGGCAAACCTGCCCAACACGATGTTCTGGAGCTGGGAAAAGAAGTTACCCAGTGTGGGACCATTCAGCTGAGGACACGCAAACCCTCTTGCTTTCAGGTACGTTTCCCCCAGGGACTGAGAATTTCAGGGAAGACATCGTGAACAGGAGACACTGCTGCCAAGGTGGGGGAATGTAGAGAGGTGCCCCACTCTGCAAATAAGTCAACATTAAGCACTGGCTTTGAGTCAAGTTTCCTGTCTCATCCTTTATTTCAAGTCTGTGATGATGTGTACAGACAAAGCCTAACACCAGAGAGCAGAGATTATTCATGGACTTCTCTCACACTGCTGCATCTTTAGCTCTTCTCAAGGGCTCATAACAGCCAATAAATTAATACTTTCACAAATTTTCCAGTTGAAACACTTTTCATGGGAAGATGATACTTTCAGCTAAATGAAAATTGCTGAAGAAAGTGTCTGCTTCCTTGAGTGGAAACTTTCTTTGTCAGGAACCGAGGAATGGTACACCTCAGCTGTTCTGCTATAGTTTGCTTAGTTTTTCTGTTTTGCTATTTTTTTTTTGGTTGGTTTTAGTCAAAAATTTCCAGCTCCAGCCTGTTACAGTGTTTACTGCTCTTCCCTGCACCATGTTGACTTTTCTCCCCCTGCCAAAGTGCTTCTTAAACCTCCTCTGAATATGTGCTCTTCCTGGTGGTGTTTAACAGCCTTTCTTTTCTGTTATTTAAGACGATGCTTTTATTGCTCAACAGATTCCAAGAAGCGTTTAGGATAAATGCTCTGTCAAAAAACACTTATGTACAGTTGAGCCATATTATATTCTATATGAATCACTGCGGATGTTTCCCAAACAAGGTTAGATCAGCCAGATTTTCCAACTAGATTACACACAGCTTTTTCAGACATGGTCTACTACCTCTGCCATTAATCCTCCTCATTGAGACTCACCTCGGTTTTGGACCATGTCATGTCTGCCCACCAGGGACAGGAGCATGCTGCTAACACTTTCTCCTAATGAGGATAACAATCCTATAACAGAGTAGCCTTGGCCAAATTTTATCTGCAGAATGTAGGGGAAAGGCTGATTTTGCAAAGCTAGATGGTGTCTCACCATCCCTCATGGTTTTATTGTCTGTGATTTCTTCAGACAGAGACCTCATTTAAACAGCCAGGAAAAAGAAAAGTCTACAAGATGAAGGAAATCTGTTTCACCAGCTAAGGACAATTTTGTGCCATATTTTATTTTATACTAATGAAGATTGCCAAGAGCCTGTTGATCAGTCCTTCTTGCCTGCTTTACTTGACCAGATAGATGGAGAAGCGCAGGGAATATTGAATTGCTCTCTACCTGCCCAACACACTTTCAAAAGTGCATCTGCTACATTAAATGTGGTCCTTCAGGAAAAACTGAAATTCCACCTGAAGAACAGCAGCCTGACAGAGAGGTCTGCAATGGAGAAGCAACAAAAAACCCCGCGGAGAGCAAAAGGAAAAACATCTCGGGGGGAAAATAAGCTGAATTAGATGTTTCTTTAAGGAAACCATGGCACTTCTGAGCTGGTATAATGAAGCAGCTGTGATATAAATAATGTCCCCAAGTGGAAAAAAACCCACAAAAACACCAGCCATTCAGGCTCCATATGTTTCCAAACTCACACAATGGATGCTTTACAATGAACTTTTTGTCTGGAAATTGGGTGGGAAAGGGAGGTTCCTCACCCACCTCCTATACTAATGCAATAATCTTGCTTAGTCACAGAAAAAGGGAGAGAAAAAAGGAGAGAAAGTGATTAATAATCTGTGGGCAGCTGCTTACTTTCCAATTGGTTGTCCAGGAGGCGTGTGCTCCACTTCAAATCCTGCTTGTCTCAGTACATCAATCACAGTGTTGTTACCCAGGAAGTGACCTAAAATACAGGTAGAAAATAGCACTGTCAATCAAACTACTACTCTCACTCACTGGAGTTTCTCCTGTTGGAACAGCAGGTTTGGGAGGCAAGGGTACCAAAAACTAGACCAGAAGAAGGGACAGCATACAGCCCAAAACCACTTTCTTCTTCCATCTTATTTCTCCCTCCCTCCCCTCACATGGCCAAGGAGCTGGGTGGATAATAGAAAACCTAGATGGGTTGCTAGTCCTGCCTTCCACTGTGGCCATTTTTAGTATGTACACTGATTAAATAAACTTCCAATGTGGATATCAGAATGACCCTGAAGTGGCAAAAGGATATTACTAGGGCTTTAACTCATGAAATGGAACAACTTTCAACCCTGGCCATCACTGTTCATGGACATCTGCTAATGAAGAGACTGAAGCTGCTGTACTGCATGTTCAGCACTTGTCTGACTAAAACCACAGTGGTTCAGGAATTGCCTCATCAGCCATTCAGCCACCTGCACAGCAGGGCTGGGAGGAGCTGGGATGGTAACCTTATCTCTCCCAAAACATGAAGATTTAGTCCTGTAATTCAGGGCTCTTTGTTAGAAGTGTAAAGGTCACATTCCTATTCACAGAAGTAACAAAGAGCCCAGTAAGTACTGCAGCGTGTACAGGCCTTGAAAGAGTTTACTTAAGGGAGTCCCATATACTTGAAGTCTGAACCAAATCCCACCGGAGTCAATGGGAGCCCTCAAAGGGCTTTGGGCACAGACTCAATAAGGCAGTGTAATCCAGCCAAAGCTTTCAACTTATTGTCAGAGTCCCACACTGTTTGCAGGATGGGTTGGATATATAAAGTAAGGAAACAAGAAGTCCACAAACAGGTTTATTAAAATCCACATAGCACTGTAACCTGTCTCCAACTGCAGCTGTGACTGACACTGAGGAAGGACAGAACAATCCTCCTGCTATATCCATTAGCTTCCAGCTCTGCAGGGCTGGGCGACCCCCACTTACACCCAGGTCACTGCATCTCACTGCCAGCTCCGAACAGACCAATTCACCAGGAATGTGCTCAAGCCTCCACGTGCTCTGTGCCCTGTGCCACCTTGGAGCAGGGAGTTCCACCACGGTGCTGGGTGTGAGAGCTCACTCCTCTGGTTTGCTGCTGCTGCTTGGAGAGTGTCTGCTTGCCTTAACACAGTGAAAGTGTTTGCAGGAGATGTTTCTGACCGCCTGGCTCCACAGCAGAGCCAAATGCTTTGCACTGAAAACACCAAGGCAGGCAGGCAAGATGTGCCCGAGTCCCTCTCCACCGACACCGCTGTGCGAGGAGCTGGCACAGCCACCAGCAGAGCCACACCCAGGGTTCTTCGCCCACACTGCACAAAGTCCCGATGAATTGGAGAGCATTCAGCCCCCAGGATTTGCTCAGCCTGCATCTCTCCGCTCCCGCTGCCAACAAGGGCGCTAACTCGCCTCAGTTGTTGGAACGATGTAGCTATATGGCTTTGAGTGCAACTTGCTAGCACTGGTAAGAGCTTCTAGCCAAAAGACATTTCTTTAAATGATTAAATGTACATTTGCAGAGCCCTAGTGTGTTCCAGGATTCCTCCACTTCCTTTTAAGAAAACTCAAAATTTGATTTTCCCCTTACTAACTTACTTATAACAAAAGCCAAAGCAGCAAAGAACAGTCCCAAAAATGTGTTATACACTCTCAGAGATTGAAGAAATGAGACATTTGTGAATGATTAACTGGATTTGATCATATCCTGTTTTTTTATGCAGTGGCCAAGGCAAACAAAGGTCCCCATTCTGTCACTGGCAAAGTGACACTGAGGAACCAAAGTCAAAGGTATCAGAGTCCGAGATGTTTCTGAGTCCACTCTATTTTCCCTGAACCAGAGTCTTAAATGCCAAAAGATTTCTTAATGCAAATAATTGTCCTGAATCCAGCCAATCTTTGATACCATGACAGCACAAGAGAAACTATTTTTAACTCTTTTAAACCCAGGTAAAAAAGGAACTATGCAAAAGCTCTGGCTCCTCATCCACACAATGGTAGGTCTGTCAACAATGTCAGCTCCTCAGCAGAGCCTGCAAGTCCCTTCAGGTGATGGATGAAGACCAAAAGGTGACACTTCCTGGACTCCCCACTCCTGCCCTCTGTGTGGATACCATGCTGCCAGCCCCTGGGACTGGTGATCTGCTGTGCAGCATGGCAATCAGGCTTGCTCTTTGAATTTTGCCTTTCCTAACTGGAAGGAACACCAGCTTTCATTAAAAACCCCTCAACTTCAAATTCCTGAGTAAATTAAAATCTTCATTACAAATTTCCATGTGAACACCATAGTTGTTTCATTGTACGTCCACAATCCAACACATACTAAAATATTAGAGACAATTAAGCTGAGCATCAGTGAAAAACATCAAATCTCTGCCTCTGGCTGCCCATATGTGCAAATAGAGTATGTAGTAATTATCATATTTTTTAGAACATCAGTGGATTTAATTTTTATTTCTAGATATAAAATAAATGAGTTTTTATATATATATGCATGTGTGTGTGCATGTATGCTTCTGCTAAAAGATTTTAAGAATTTCTCTTCCTGGCCTCGGAAAAACCTCAAGAAAGTAAAATTACTGAAAATTTAGTGCATCTAGAGACATATCAGACAGGTTAGAGAGACAGGGGAATGATCTTGCATTTCCATCACTATTCCCTCTTCAGTCTAAACCTGAATAAACCATTCCTGAAGTATTAACCAAATTTATCTTGACAGCTGATGAAAACTGGATCCGAGAGGTCAGAACATCAGGTGCCTTGGGAAATCCATGGAAGTGGGAAAGGAGAGAAAGCAGACATAAAAGATTTTCTAGATAGGGACCTGAAGAGAAAGTCTGTACCTGGGCATGGAGATATGCAGAGCAGCCACCCCTAACAGTTTAAGATTAAAAAAGCCCAGGTGTGGATGCAATCCTTCCACCCTCTGAGGATAAGGAGATACTCATGGGATTTGCTTGAGGACAAGACCCCAGTCATTTTGCAGTTTGAACACAAACACAAACACAGTGGAGTGCTCAGTTTGGCTGCTGTACTTAAGAGGGGGTTTCTTATTAAATTTGATAAGGCCAAGATTATTCTCCTTTCACTCATGCCTTGTATTTTCGAGACAGAGGATCTGGAGACAGTGGAGGAATACATTACACAGCATGGTTGCTAACATTAATCATAGACCTTCCATCCCTGGTTTGCTTTTTTATTTTTAATTAAGAACTGTGCTTTGGACTACACAAAGCAGATCCATGTAATGTGTTTTCTTATCTCCCCAAGGTTTCATTTTTCACCAGAAGAAAGAAAGAATAAACCATCATTTCGGGTTTTTTTACTAAAAAACATGTAAAAAAGTAAGTGAAATATATGTGGTTTCCTTAAAGCACATCCATGCACAAACACACCGCTGAGAGAATGCATTTTCTTCCTTTCTTAGTGGAATATCCTGAGGCAGAGAGAAAGACACTTCTCAGCCAACTCTTGACAGCCGTGTATTTTCTAATTGACCACATAAACTAAAGCTCTCCTTTTCCATTTCAGACATCCCAGTGACCCTCATCAATAACCCAAGCATCAGGTTGCATCCCTCAAAAGTTAGATGAACTTGGGTGTTCCTACACAGAAAAATTATAACCGTGTTTTGATGACAGAAGCAGAAAAAATGTTTTTAAGCAAATGTTAAGTACTTTATCTAGGTTTGGAGATCTACTACAAATTACTTTGTCTATTCGTTTCGCAATTCTTTGTTCCATGGCTTAGAAGGATAATGGGGTACAAAGGAGCAGGAGATAATTCCCTCACAAAGGACCTCCATTGCCAGAGCCTTTGAAGTTGTGCTAAAAAAGCCTTGCTAGCCCATTAGCTGACACACAGCAGAAATCTGAACTGTTTCCATGCACACTACAAGCAGAGCTATTTTCTGCACAATTAGTCATAAAAAGGGCCAATGTAAACTGTGTCGGGAGGTCTCAATTCTTTACATTCTCCACACAGTGAATCAGACATTATGTATAACGTTTTGTTGCCATTTAGACCTTGGGCTGCTCTGCAATCAGGAGGCGGCAGCCTCTATTCCTCCTTCTCCCTCGATGCTGATTCCCAAGCCCCTTGGCAGCACCACAGTGTTTATGGTAGGAAGGCTTCCCAAGAATCAGTGTAGGGAAAAATGCAAATGGATGAGAGCTGCCCCCTCACAGTCGGGGCAAATACTTTGTGGTTCCTTTGCCTGCTGCCTCCAAAATTGCATCTCCATTTCTCTTATTCTACAATGGTCAAACTGAGTATTTTGGAAGCTGAATGATGAATTTGTCAAGATGAGGGTGTAGTAAGGAGCTACAGCAAACACTCCAGGCAATGACTTTTTATCTGAGTTTGCTAATTTCTCCACTATAGCATTCCAGTCTGACCCAGCAGTCTCTGGGTAACAGCAGGAATTTACTGGGAACCACATGCCATCCCACATTACTCTCTCCTGACACGACAGATGTCCCAGACCCATGATGGGGAATCAGTTTTGTGGATAAACCCTCCAAATTTTTAATTCCCTTTCGCTCCTTGTCCAGCACCTTTCTTTGCTAATAAATACCATGCTTTAAAAGCTGGAGGCTCTTCAGCCTTTCCATGACGACCCAGGTTTAAACCACTATCACTGCCAGAAAATTGCTCCTCTTTGTTCTTGAACCACTTTCTTCCTTAAAATCTCACTCTAGTGGTAAGGATGGTCTTGAATAAGTATCTGGAATGCACTTTGACAAGGAGCAAATGCTGGATTTGTGCAGATCTTGCTTTTGCAAGTTGGATCTAGATGTATCTGAAAGATTCCCCCAGCCTGAGTACTCCTCTGATGTGAAGTGTCTTATCAAGGAATGACACCAGGTAATGGATTAGGTGGGTGATAGGCAGCACCTAGGCATGAGTACGATGTTAGGACTGCTTGAATATTTTGATTTTAAATTTTACTGATAATACGAACAAAATTCAGGCATGTGGGGATCCAACACGGGAATTTTCCAGAAATGGCTTGAAGGACCCCAGTCTACCCCAGTTAGTGTGAAATAATGAGAGCCACACCATGACAGAGGATGACACACGAAGCCCTGCCACACCTCAAACCAACCAGCTCTAACAAAAGCTTCCTAGAGGCTGGTATTCAGGTTTGAAACAAGAGCTCTGTGGGCTTTCCAAAGAAAAAGGGACTATCAAAGACCCCACCTTCCAGAAAAGTCTGTCACCCCAGGTTGCTGGCTTTTGCTCTGCTTCAAGACACGGTTTTGCACTTGGAAATTGCAGCATTATGCAAAAAGCTGTGAAGGAGAGCTGGAGATGCAGGGAACGAGCTTTCCTCCTCCCCTGTTTGGCAGGAGTATCCGAGCCCAAAGCATGCCTTAAAAAATACTTTGCACAGGCCACGTGCAATGGTCTTGTAAAGCAGGCTTTCATCACAGACTCCTTACATCATGCCACCCCTTCTCCAAGCAGATGGAGAAATCATTTTCCCTCTCGTTTGATGTTGTTATTCTATGCAGTTGTGAGGAACTGACTCATAGCCACTTTTGGACAGTCACGGGAACCAGAGCAATAACACATAAAAAGCCAAAGCGTGCAGCATTTCCAACGTCCAGCAACCCTCCCATGGCTCTCCTTCATTCTTTTCCTGCATGTAATCACCTCTCTCCCCTCTCACCCAAGTGCACTTACAGAACAAGCTCTGGAGAAAGGCCACACCGTAGCCAGAGGGAGAATGGAGCGACCAGGGGCCAAAAGTTGAGGGGGTTATTCCAGATTGACGCCAGGCTAATAGAGCACAGATTTGTGCTTCCCTGGGGTGTCTCTGAGATCTGCAGTGCAATTCTATACTTGGAGCATCTCAATCTGAAGGACAGACAGATTCCCACAGACTTCTATTTCCTTGCTGCCCCCAAGTATAATAAACTCCCCCCATGTCTCTCCATTTCTGATCTTCCTTTCCAAGCAGCCCTCCTGTTAAGGGTATGGAGCTGTTGTTGAGGCACTCAAATGCCACACCATGGAAATCCTTCTCTAGAAGCAGCCTGGAGTGCAATGCACAGTCTTCAACAGGCTCAGCATGAGGTGGAACATAGTTTACCAGTTTGGAACTGACTCCTTGCTGGTACAGCTCTCTGTTTCCAGACTCAATGCAGTGCCATAATGTGAGCTCAGCAACTCAGTTCTCTGCTGTCTTGGAAGTCTTGGAGCACTTTCCTTAGCAGACTTGCCCTAAACATATGTGGCAAACAATAAATATATATATATTTTTTAAATAAGCTCCGTTTTCTTTCAAGTCTAAATCAGCTGTTTCACTTAGGTTAAGAAAAACAACACAAGCAAGAGCTGAAGTGAGGACACCTCCCAAGCATCTCCTCTGGCCTCTGTGTCAGTTTGTAGCTGCCTCAGGCATTTCCAAATGAAGCGACTGGTCTGTGCTAGTGAGTCTCACTGGAGAGGATGGCACCTCCACAGAGCAATTCATTCCAACATCTCAAATACCAGGTCTGGGAAGAACACGAGCCCTCTGCGCAAGTCCCTCTCCAAAGACCATGTGAGTTTAAGGAGCTCCTTTAGCCTTGGTGTCTATCAGACATGGCATGGTGGCCCACCGAGCCACCCTACCCAGAAGCTCCTGAACACTGCACACAGCCCATCCTTCTTCCCCATCATTCCCTTTTCTGCCCTGTCCCCCACCTTTCTTGTCATGCCAGGGTTTGCATGGGACAGGGAGCTGTGTTGATCAGAGCTTTGGTTGGTTACAAGGTCATTTGGGCTGTTTTGTATTCTTGCTTCACTTATGTGGCATTAGAGGAGTTTTCCACAGAGAGAAGGTCCAACAGAGGACGACTATTTCAGTATATCTTCTTAAAGGAAACACAGGATCCCTTGAGAGTCAAACAACAAAGCCTAAAGATTTGAAGTGTTCATTCTGTAAAATGTATTGGTTGTGTTTGCTGTTATAAGAAATATGTAGGAGGAAATTTGTGTGGGCAGGGCTGAAATAGAATTTTCATTTACTTTGTCCCCAGGTTTTACTGTGAGTAAAGGCAGGGCTTGCTGAGTCTGGGATTCTGCATGGAGGATGGTTATGGGCATTTCCCCCCCCTAGCAGAATGCCACGACTAGATGTGATTTTTTTTTTCATTGTTTTTATTTTATTTTTTTTAAGGTGCATACTCCTCACTGAACCATATTGTTGGGAATATACCTTTCACACAAGGGTGTGACTGGAGCTGTGCCAGTCATGGAGCTGTGTGACAGGGAACATTTCTCTGTGTCCCTCATGGGATCCTCTCTGATGGACAGGCTCAATGTACAAAATCTTGGGAACTTCACCATCCCTAACACTGTAGCAGAAGAAAAGGAGACGAGTCTGAGGAAAATCTAGAGAAAACCCAGCATCTCTAAGAGTCTTCCTAGGGTGCTGGAGGCATCTTTGGGATCATCAGATCCCCCAGGTGCAGACAGCGTGGTGTGAAATGTGCTGTCTTAACATTCTTTGCCAGTTGTCATCAACGCCTCAAGCAGTGAGGAAATTGGTGGGGAAATGCAGTCTCTTTTTTTACCCAAGGTGCCTTATTAGTGCAGGTACAGCCTTGCTGAAGTAGACAACCCTCTCCCACGTGGACCACAGTTATCAGCTCTTTCCATGGAAGCCGCTGCTGGCCCCCTGGACAGCTGGTGCAGGGCAAGCAGCCTCCGAGAGAAGTGTTTCATATCCCATCGCAAATCCCCTGAGCCATCCCCAGCTAGTCTGGAATGCACATGGACCTGCTTGCCAAAGCCAGGCAAAGGTCGGGGTAAGGGGGAGAAACTAGATTCTGAAATTCCCACCTTCTTTGTAAAGGAGGTAGCTGTGGATGTGGTACTAAAACACCTCAAGGACTTGGTGGAGTTTGAGCTCAGGGCAGCTTTGGGCCTTGGAAAGCTCCTCAGTCAGGAAAACAGCTTTTTGCATGCACAGTGTCTCACTGGACTTGTGGAGGCATCTCTGAGGCCCAGAAAGGACCAGGCCATGTGGGACCTCAGCTGTTCTCAGGATACAGCCAGTGTTAGGAAATGCAGCACCTCTGCCTGCCTTTGGCAAAGGCTTCTGGCAGGCAATAAGGATTTAAGTGCATTTTTAGCACTTAATGGCTTCTTATAGGAAGTAAACAGGGGTGAGGTGAGGGCCATCACTGCAGGCTCAGTAGCAAGCTGGACTGTTGAGTTTGTCCTTTTTCGGCCTCCTGGATGCATTTGGCTCCTACAATATACTGTGTCCACAATGTAATCAAGCCTGGTGTGAAACAGCACTTCACTGTGTTTGCTTTGAACCTGCTTCCCCCAGTTCCTCTAGTTTGCACAAGACAGCTCTACACTGAATTAAACAAAACTGTAATCTTGCTCTAGTGTGAGATCAAACCATTCCAGGAAAGTTATTTGGGGGCAATGTCTGTCAAATCTGTGAAATTACTTCAAAAGATTACAAGATGAGCTGTCATTTTCTGTTTGAAAAGCAGTTTGAAAACCACAAATCAAAGCTCCCAGTTGGCAGGACACGGATCCTTGCTTGTTCTTTCTGGTTTTGACCTCTCAGTCAATTATTCTACAGACTTAACTGCTTTCTTCATCTGTTCCAGGAGCCCCTTTCTGGTGGTTTATTTGGATTGGGGATGTCTCATAAGTGAAAAACGTGGAGATGCCTTAGCACAAAACACAGTGATTCCTCAGCAAATTGCCAGCCCCCTGGAGTTTATGGACACAGGACAAACTCCTTGCTGGAGGAGAGAGTACTGATGCTTTCTATCCTGCAGACATAGAAAAACAGAAACCATTTCACCAGACTTTTTTAAAAAAGGAAACTCTTCAAGGAAACCAAAACTGAGCCTCCTTAGTCAGGATTTTTTTATCTATTAAAAACTTCACATTGTTAAGACTGTCTGTGGTTTGTGCTTTTCCCAGAAAAATCCAGCTGGCCACTGGATGTCACTGTTGTTGCAGAAAAACACCCCCGAAGGTTCACAGATGAGGCTGTGAAGAAGGTGAGGTGCCACCCCAGCCTGGAAATGGCCTTTTCTTCCAGGTTAGTCAGCGCAGCACTGGAAGCATCTGGAGGCTGCCTGGCCAGTGCAACACCTGGGGGCAGGACACCCTTGATGGTCTCATTCAGCAGCTGAGGGCAAGTCCTCCAGGGAGCTCATGGACCCTGATTCACCTGTGCCCAGGTGTGTGTCCCCTCCTCTTGCTGGATCCCCTCAGGTTTCGCTGAGACATGTCCCTGCTGAGAACAACACATCTGACCTGGTCTCCAGTTTGGACTCAGCCCTTTCTCTTCTGCCATCCAGAGGAGCACACCGCAGCGGGCACGATTCCAAGCTTGTCCTTGATCACGGATTAAAAGCAATTACGTGTAGCGCTGCTCTGTGGTTTTAGCTGGCGCTGCTCTAAAGGCAGTTTGGCGCAGCTGCAGCACTTGCAAGGTTTGAGCTAATTGCTCCATCCAAAACTGCTTTGTGCTATGTAGATCATTTGCCACCTCACAAGTTACACCAGGCATCTCCAAATCCATTCAACCACAGAGGAAACCTGCCCTAAAAGACCATCCTTATTTAAAATTCAGCTAAGGATTCCTTTGCAGCATTAGAGTGAACCTTTCCAGTGCAGGCAAGGGGCTTCTTCAAGGAGTGCTTTGAGGCCCTAGGCTGAGGTCCTTCCCACAGAGGGACAGCAGCAGAAATAAGCACCAGGAGTCCACAAAACACTCTCAGATTGGAGTCAGATGCTGCTGCTCTGGCATTCCAAGAGGTGCAAACTGGGACTTGTTTCCCACCTTATGCTCCAAGCCCAAGGCTTTCTGTTTGATTCATGCCTGTCCTGACACTGGGAAGCAAACCGCCAAAACAAAGCAGATCAAACCAACACACTATTGCCCCTGAGGAGAAAGGGAAGGCAGGAACACACTGCAGACATTTGTTAGGCTGCTGAATACGGTATTACAAGACCCTGAGATACATCTGGTGTGGGAAGAGATCTAGAGCACCTACATCTGGAGCTCTGTCTCCTCTGAAATGCAAAGCACGCCAAAGACGTGGAATAATAGAAAACTGGGCTAAAAAGTACTCATTTTAGTGCATCTAAATGTCATAAACCATGATCAGCTCTGCCTAGGCATGATGGATCAGATCAGCTTTGACACTAAGGATGTTGGTATAAATTAGAAAAAGGACCTCCAGAGGACACTTGACAGCACTAGGAGATTCCGTGGCTGTGTCTTTTATTAATTATTTCTTCTTTCTTAAAAGCAAAACAGAAGAAAGAAATGCCTTGTGAAGGACAGACAGTCCTTTGGCTAAAGGTCCTGTGGTGGAAGGAGGGGGAGTTTCCAGCCAGCAATGGCAAATGCTCTACCAGAAGGGTCAGTAAATCTTATCTGTCAGAGAGACCATCTGTGTAGTGGGAAAAGAACAGAACATAGTCCTGCAGTATTAGAGGTTCTCAGCTGCAAAGGTGCTGTATGAATACCTATCACAACCCAGCAGAGATGAGCTTCATCCTGCAAATACTTCCATTTGTAAACTACTCTGGGCATGCAAACAGTTGTATCAAGCCCCCACATCGCCATGGACAAAGGGTATCTTGCTCAAAAATAAAAAATTTAATAGACTAAAAGCCTTGGAAAGCTGTATTCCTCGTGTACTAATTCATATATGCTATGCCTATGGAGAAGTTCTTATTACAAATTTATTCCAAATTAGACTATCAAATGTATCTCTGCATTCCACTCATCACTAGTTATTTTTGTGAGTTTCACCCACACAGATCTGTTCTCAGCCACATGGCCAAACATCCTGACTCATTTCAATTTAGGGTTTTTTCTATATAAATACACAGAATTTCTATATACACCCATGTTTTGAGCAAGCAGAAATATTTGATTTGAGTCCCCACTGCAGTACTCTGGTTTTACACTGGTATAAACAGTAGTGGTTTCCACTGTTATCTCCTGCTGCCCAGCTGTTAACACTGGGGAAAAGGAGCAACAATTAAGGCAAGCACAATTTATCTGAACATCCCCTCGTAATATTGGCCCAGGGAGCAGACTTCTAGTGAAACCAAAAAGAGGGAGATTCAGTGCTCCTGTGAAGTTTTCCTGACACAGCTGTCCACTCTGACACATGGTCACATTCAAAAGCTGAGTAAGTTATTATGGAAGTTCAGAAACCTCAAAATATACACAACAGATTTCGAAAAACATTGTGGTTGTGTGGCTTCGAGCGTGCTTGAGGAACATGTTAAAATCCAAACAAACTATCCCCCGCCTTCACCCCTTTCTGTTAACACACGAGTGTGTGAGCACATCACCAAGCTTGCAATTTGTAGCTCTGTTATTCACAGCCTTCATTAAAGAATAACAGCCCCTGTTTGAGTATCACGAGGCAAAATTGTTCGCACATGTGGACCAAACAGACACACCAAGGCTGCACCCTTATGGTTTGTGAGTGACAGGCTTAATAAGATTATGCTTGATCTTTCTCTTAATAAAGCTGGATGACATTCAAGCAAAGCCTGGGGTTTTTTTTAATGGTACATTAAGGGAACCCAGAGTTTGGCGCAGCTGGAGGCCTGAACCATCGAACAAAACTTGGCACTGCCAGCATTCCCTTACGATCTCAGACCTCACATAATGAATATTTATATCTATATATACAGACACGCACATATATTAAATACCTATCATTAGCTGGTCAAGGTCAATGCTCTGGGTAACAGAGCTGGATGTAATACCAAGAATGATGATGGCTCTTTTTTTTTTTCCTTGTGTTATGAATCACACAAATTAAGCAACCCACAGTTTATAGAGTCTGCAACGTGATGGACTGCTTTTAAACCACACATACCGAAGGGAAGGAGAACAACTCTAAGAAATTACAAAAGCAAAAGAGAAGTGTCATCACCTTACTGTTTAAACCTGAACACAGCAGAACACGGAGACTCCTGCTCAACTTTAATAACACCAGCAGCCTCAGCCAGCTCCAGGGAAGCAGTCATTTGCTTGAGATAAGTCAGGGCTCGTGTGTTTGAAGCTTTATGGGTTAGAAGCTAAAGAGTGTTAGCTGAGTCACACTGATTTAAACCATCACTGCAACTGGCCCAAGGATTACAAAAGACAGTTCACAAAGAAATCTCTCAGAGGAAGAGGAATTACTGAATTTTTACTGGGGAAAAAAGAGATAGATAGATATAGATATAGATATATATGTACATATATATAAAAGAAAAATAATCCCTCCCCAACTAAGACTTTATTTTTGGAAAAGGAAAGCTTCCTTAAGGACAAACTGAGCATTCCCATCTTCTCTTTCCCTCATCTCCGTTGGCTATGCCCTCATGCTGAGTGTCTGTGTATTAAGTACCAGCTCCACAGATCAATCAATGGATCTGAGGATTAAACAGAGAGTTCATGATGGAGCTGGTACCTAGATGCACATGGGGTGGGGAGATGGTTTAGACTCTGCAATTTATCTGCCAAAAAAATCACTTTTTTGTGATAGCCAAAATAGTTCCCAAATTACATTAACTGAGGAATACCGATGAGGAATTTAAGAGTATACTGGAATACTGTCCTTTGCTGTTTCCAAAATAAAACAAAAAATTTTTAAAAATCACGGTTTTATTTCAAAGCATGCAGCAATGATTTACTGAAACGGAATATGCGTACATCTAATTTCAAAAAGAACACAAACACAGACATTAAATTAAACACTTTGCAGAGCCTGAACTTTCTTCCAGGCTTTTGTTTTGGTGAGAAAATGAAAACGTTTTTGTTCGGCATTGACCCATTATAACTTTTCCTTCAATCATCTGGTTCAGCCGACAAAACAAGACATAAATCATTTCCACTGCTCTAGACTGAGTCCAGGTCTTGTTAATGTGGATGAATTCCTGATCCTCAGCATCTCTCTTTTTCTCGGGATCTGTGTGCAGTACCTAAAGCCTGAACATGGTGGAGGGACCTTCCCTGGCTGTTAAAGTCATACCTACAAGGACAAGAGGTTCAGAGCCAAAATACCTGTGTCCAGTCCCTGCAGAACTTTTCATCCAACCGAACTCCACCTATGAAGCTCTCACACTATATTTTGGCTGACTCTTCTCAGCTATTATATAAGCCCTTTGGCACTGGCCTATCCCAGATTTCCCCCAACCTCCACACTTTTTGTCACAGCCAAGTTTCTGCAGGAAACAAACCACTTTTCATTGAGGCCAATTAGCTCAAGAACGTCAAAAGAAAAAAAAATCAAAAGGCTTTGGGTCAGTGACAAGAGCAATAGAGAGGCCAAGAAAATGAAAGGGACTCGTTCTGAAAATGTTTTTGACTATGTCAGAGCCAATTCCCAATGGAGTGAAACAAGAAAAACATTCCTTGAGAGATTCGAGATCTGTCATGAATTCCCGAGGCACACTAAGCAGTCTCGCTCTCCCCTCTGTCTCTCATTCCTCTCCGAGGTACATCATGGGGCTCCAGAAGGAGGATGATAGGTCTATACATCACCCACCCATTATCATACAGAGGATGATAAGAGACCTGTACAGTGGTCCCAGACATTTGAAGTCACAATGAACCAAAGGTTAGGGAATCCTACAATAATATTCCACAGTTTCTCATATTTTGGGGGATAAAACAATAGAAATCAAAATTCTATTTGATAATATTTTCTTTGTGGATGAGATACTGGGAGTCCTTCTCTCAAGAAACACTCATTTGGATTCCTTGCAAAGTAACTGTTCTGTGTCCCTGCTGCTCCATCCTTAAAAGAAGCATAATCCGTTTTCCTCCCAAAAGGACATATTTGTCCCATTACGTGCCTGTATATTGATAAATTTGGTGATGACTGAACTTTGGAATGAACTTCAGGATACTGCAGCCTCTGTCTTTCCCACAGTCACCACAATGCTCATCACTGACTCCACGTCCAGGGTGAGGAGCCCCACCAGAGCAGCAGACACCTCTTTTTTCCAGACTTGGAGACATCAGACTCACAGACTTGTCAGTATTAGAACCAAAGCTCACCTTTCAAGTTGTTTGAAGTATGAATTCAAAGGACTACTAAATATCAGTCTTAGAAGGCATAAGGCTTCTATAGTGGGGAAAAACATCACTGGTTTCCAGCTGAGCTTTATTTAATGACAGACTTTGCACTTCCTAATCTGTTTGGAAAATAAATGCCACATGGCATCTTAATATACTGAGCAAGGGACAGTCAGGCTCCCAGCAAATAATTCATAATGACATCTTTTGGGTTAGATTTTATGACGTTCTTTGTAGGACAATGCCACGAGTTGGTCTTGAGTATTTCACCATGAGAACAAAATATTCCTCCTGACATCTAGCTCTGTGTTCATGGGTTCATTTTTTCTGATGATTAATTCTGAGTTCACATAGAGTGTGTTCAAGATTACATGGATTCATATTCAGTTGACCATATCTGAGAGGATTATTTTAGTGTGCCCCAGTTTATGGCCCATGAAACATGATCCCTCTTGTCTCTCCACGTCTCTCACTCTGCCAGCAGTATTATTCTAACCACCAGTGCTGGGAACTTATATTATCAACATAAAAGCAGAAAACAGCTATTTTTCTCTATGAAAACCAGCTCTCATTCAGAGCCTTACACTTGCTCTGCTCTCAGTGCCAACAGCCAAGCAGAAGACATCGAAATATCGAAACATTTTGAAGGAAATGCCCTTAAGAATAACTCTACATTTCGTATTTGCCACACTTTTGATCATTTTTGGTGCATCTAGCACATATTACTGCTGTAACTAGTGACACTAACCTGAACAAGATGAAGCACAGTGGAAACACCCCAATGCCATCTGAAGCAACTGTTTGTGTCTCTGAAGAGCTGTGACACACGTGGATTACACTGTAAGGTGTTTCCATCTCTACCCAAGAGACGGGTGCTGGCAGCTCAGCGCAGATCCTGGCACACAGCAGGCAGATGTGCTGTCTAATGGTTTTGGCAACTTCTGACTATCTTATAATGGCATCGCTATCTTGAGCCGACTGCCAGCTGGCCTGAACGGTGCTGGATACATGAAACGCAGAGAAGCTTTCAACTGACAACACCCTGTAAACTGTACATAGCACTGTTATTTCATGTGCAGCCCCCAAAGATCTCAGAGCAGCTTAAGGACAGAAATCAGGTCCAAAGCTGTGACCCTTACTTAACAAGTGTGAGCTAATTAGAAAGCTGTCCCATTGAAATAAGCAGAGTTCCTTGAAGAAGTCTGTTTAACGTGCAGCTGCACAGTTTAGAAAATTAAAATAAAAGGATTGCTTACACTGGGGTTGTTTCTCAAAGCCACAGTTCTACTATATCCCCTTGGTGCTGTACCAAAGTAACAGAAACATGGAGCATTCCTATTCAAGAAAACCCCATTCCTGGTCAGTAACACAGTTACTTTGGAACCGACAAATAATCGTTTCTCCAGATCTTCAGGCAACCTACACTTATGTTTTGGTAAGTGGCCCAAGTTCCCACAACTCCATAGCTGAACCAGAACTTCTGCTGCACACAACCTCGCCTGAACCAACAGGCAACACAACTTGCTCGTGAGAAAAGAGTAGGATTTGAACTACAACCTTTTAAGTAAAATCCCTCCAGCAATGAGCCGTATTAAGCTTCTGTTTTTGAGTATCATTACTGCTGTGACCAGAGCTGCTGGGATTTTCTGTTGGTGTTATCATGCATCCCTTCCCTCACGTGTCACTGCGACTGCTCGCAGAAAGCAGAGGTTATATACACCGTTCTCTTGGAACAGAGAGCGCCTTTCACAGCCCCTCGGCAATTTTATTTTCCTTTGACTGATGCTGTCAGCACATTATCTGAAGTCTGCCTTGAGCACAAGGGCTTGGTGAGAGTGTTTGCATTGCACTTGTGCGTTACGCTACACCCTGCTCGGGCACCCTCTGCCCGTCACTCACCGAGCCCACTTTGTGATCACTTGACTGCCATTTGGACAAAGCCCAACTCCAGCCCTCTCTGAGCACACAACAGTCAAAGAACGAAAGATAGTCTTTTTCAGTTCAGTTTTCAGCTGAAAGTCAATGAGTTGTGTGGTTATTGGTCCTTTTTTGAAAATGGAGCTTTTCTGTAAATACTATGCTTGTGGGAAAGATCAGAACCCACATTTTTTTTTCACTCGTTTCGGGGAACTTCAATATGCAGCCTGCAGAACACTTCTTTTGTAGGAGTGAGACTATCTTTCAGTAACTAATAAATACAGCACATTCTCTTTACCAAAAGATCCCGAGTACAGTACTGCTGTGCAGTAGCAAATTAAGCTTCCTTTTTGTTCTTGTCTCTGAACATTATTACTGTAGTTGACATATTCATGGAATCCCTTAGCTGATCACAGAAAAGAAAGCACACCTTAATGCTGACTAGCTGACAGTCTATGACAGTGAACAGCAAGGAATACTCTGTGCATCTGGAATCGCAGTGGAAATGCATCTCATCCAATTTTCCAGGAAAGAATTTGGCCAGGACATCAGAGCAGAGAGTCTCTCTGCTAAGCCTGCTACTGGAGCATTAGTCACAGCAACCCTTGCCCAAGGCTTGTGAGTCACCACCAGAGAGAGAAGGGACCTCACCGTCCCCTGAGAGTGCATGGGGGGACAGCCAGTGCAGATGTACAAGGTAAAGAGTGACCCCTGAGCTGCCAAGAGCTTCAACAGCACTTGGTTTTCCCTGCCATGGCTTGCTTCCATCTGTGGGTTGTGCCAGCTGAGAGCAGTTAATGAGCAGCATTAAAGAGATTTGTCAGTCCATGGCACGGGAGTGGCAGAAGTGAGACGCAAGGACAGGACGGCCACAGCAAGGATTGGTGTCCTTTCCATTGCTGAGCTCCTTTTCCGTAACACTGCCTTGCTTTATTCAGCATCCAATACCTGCGTCCTGAAAACTAATAACACCAACAATTCCACATCCACACAAATGCAGATGTACTATACACACAGATACAACAAGCATGTATATATTTTCCTGTAAAGGAAATATGGTATTTATGCTTTATAAGATGAACAAGGAGAAGAGAAAACCAAGAATTCTGGGCTACTACCCAAACCACACAGCTTTGAAATCAGCGGTGCACTGAAAGAGAAACCCACACAACACAAAAACCCCTACTCTTCCTTCCAAGAAAAGTGTCTAAGTTTTCCAATTTGTTTACGACTGATGTCTACCCACAAGAGACTGAATTCCGGGCTGGATGAGACTGGACTGGCATACAACACCAAAAACCTCTCCTTCCTGAACTGGGGAACAATATCTTAAGTGTTTGTGCATGGAGGCAGACCTGGTGTTGCAGAACTTTTTCCCCAAACTGTTCTGTCTGCTTTTAATTTCCAATGAATCAGCAAACACATCTGTAGGCTACTACTCTTCCAGACCAATGCTCTTTATATTTTTATTCTCAGAACTCATCTCTCTTTTCCTGACACCTGCTCACTGCTCCCTCTGAAATACAGTCCAGAAGCATTCAAGTACTCAGAAGTATTCAAGTTTCTTTCTCTGGAAGTCTCTTCTTAGCTCTGACTTTAATTAAATTGTATTATATGTGATGTAGGAACAAGTGAAGTTAAAAATATAGTAATTAAGGTAACTTGACTCTCTAACAGAGACAGACAGGATCTACAGCAATCTCCAAATGCTGAATGTAGGTGAGGAATATGATACAGTTCTGCACAGAAACAATATCCAGATGATACAACTGCAATATATCCCTAATTGCCCCAGTCTTTAAGTAGTATCTAACTCTAAGAGCCTGTACTAGCAGTAGTGTCATTCCTCTGGAAAGCTCAGTTATTGCCTACCACAATGGAAACAATCCTCAGTATCAGCTACATCATTGCTCAGCTTTGAGCCAAGGAAACACTTTGGTGAATCCTCCCTAAGTCCTACATCTGTCCAGGTATTGAAAATAGACCTAAATTGCAAACACCATCACTTCCCACTTCCAGGCTGCAGGCACCAGCCCAGAGGCTGGGTTTGGAAAAAGCCTGGTCTGTGCCCCAGGAGCTTTGGGGGAACATCACCTACTCCTCATATCCCACTACTGTTTTCAACTTAAAGCCATCAGGGAGTTGTTTTTCCTCTGAGCCAACACCAGAGGTGTGCTAGGAAGTCAGGGCAGAGACCAACTCCTGCTAATGGCTTGTTCTTTCACCTGGGCTCGGCTGATGATGCTACTACAAACTCTTCTTTGGTCAGGATGCCAGGGCAGGTTGCATCTGAAGAAACGACCTGGCCTTTCACCTGCCAGTCATTGTTGGGATCATTGCCCAAGATCTTGTAACCTCCAGATCAGAGGTGGGACTTGCTGGTGGGGAGGTCTCCATGGCAGGACAGAAGCACTAGGTAGCTCCCTGCCACCCTCCTTAATGCAGTCTCCAAACATTACTGTGCCATTCATGGTTTGGTTTTTTTTTCTTTTTTTTTTTTACAGCAGAGTAGGGAAATGAACTATCCTCATTTACCCAAAGCATAAAGAAGCTAAAAACTTGGCCCAGGACCAACAGGTGGCCAGTAGCAGAGCAGGAGTAGGAATACAGCTCTCCTGAGACTGATGTCCTGAGCTCTCAGAGGATGCTCTGCACGCTCAGATGAAGCATAGCCTGATAACATTATGTATGACCATTTCCCCGCTTATGCTGGGGCCTTTCATCTTTGAGATTTCACAGCTCTCGCTGTCCTGTGTTTAACCTTGAGCTAAGCAGATAATTTATGACCATACCAATTCCAAAAGAGAAAAGGAAAAGCTGCAGCACTATATTTGAAGTGAAGTCTGGCAAGACGTCCCGCTCTCTCTCCACAAGTACTTTATGGCAAAGCCTGAAACGGTTTCCCGGGATGCAGTATATCTGGCATGAATCCCTGCCAGGCAAAAATCTTGTCTTGTTTAATTAGCTCTCACAAATTTTCACCATCCAGCTTTCTCACTGAGGTCTGAACCACAGCTCCTGCTGTCCAGACACCATGGGGAGCGAGACACCACGTCCAAGGCCACTGCTGGTGGCCCGGCTGTGAAAACGCCTGATGGAAACTCATCTCATTAAACTTTCGAAAGATGGATGCTCTGGCATTGGACCAGCTCTGAGCTCTCAGCTGGAGTTTCTGCTGGCCTCCAACTCTCTCTTTGTAATATTCTAGGGTTTGCCTGCTGGAAAATGACTTGTAAGAATGCTCTCCAGTGCCAGTGTTTGGAACCAGAGCTGTTTCCAGCATTCCCAAATCCTGGGATGCTCAGAGCTGATGTGCTGACTCAGACCACTCGAGACAAGCAAGTTAGTGAAAAGTTCAATCCAGTGGTAATGACATCTGGTGGAATTAGACATTTGTATGATTTATTCCGTGTTCTGTAATCAATGTAGAGTGTTAATGTCATCCATTTGCTCCCAAACCTCGGCTTTGAAAAGAGCAAGGCTAGTCAAAGCAAATGGCTCCAAACCTTCTAATGTCAGCCTCTTTGCTTTGTGAAATGAGTGGTTCCAGATCTCTGCAGAGATGTAGTTTAATCCTGTCCTCTCAATTAGTATTTCTTATTCATATTGATCATTAATTGGTTCAGCCACATGATGTTTCCCAGCTCCCTGCTAGAGACTGACATTTTTTATTGAGCGTATCAGCCAAACTTAACCCAACAGGTGTTGAGATGAAAGCTACGATCAGGAAACATGGACATTTTGTGAAAAATTCACCAAGTTCAAAGGGTTTTGAAGATTCACTGACAGTAAATGATAGGATTTGGTGGACCCAAAAATCATCAGGGTTTTCCAGGGCCCCCTGCCTTCTCAGTTGCCTTCTGCACACCACAGAATTTTCACCAGTAATTCCTGGAAAACACGTTCTTGTCTCCTGAGCTCTGTGGTCTCCATTACATAGCTTTCTCAAGGCCCAATCTGTCATGTTTATAACCCAGAGAGAATATGTGATGGAGCAAGAAAGCTTATGGCTGTGGTAATCTGGAAAGCCCTCTGGCACATAGCAGGGGAGTAACGCAACACCAGGGCTCGCCACAAGCGTACGAGGAGCTGGATGTGTCTGTGCATCAGGGAGTTGAGACTTTGCTTTGTTTCCTGCAACTCAATCAGAACAAGAGCTCTTCAAAGGACACCTTCTTTCTCTTCAGTTTTCATAGAAAGGCAAAGTTAATGCTGAACGACAATCCCTCCAACTACTCAACAGGTTTGTCTTCTCCATCCAGGCAAAGATTTGGGGCTTCTGAGGTGATTTATCTTATTTCTTTAACTGAATCCTACAAGTTATGGCCCAGTTTTTGATACAAAAACTTTTATTTTTCCCCCAAACTGCTTGTGATCAAGTGGGAATCTTTCCTTGTTCCTGCCTGTACTGTTAGATATTTCCCTTGTATTTTTTTTTTTTTTAACTGTGTCCAGCACTTTCATAGGAAAAGAACGACTGCTAAAAAATCCATTAGCATGGTTTGGCCAGAGTCCAAAATTTCAGCTACCAAGAATGTTAAATCCTCCATCTGTTTGCTAGTTAGATAATGTTACCTTTGAGCTTTCCTTTGGCTGCTAAAGACACTTTATCTGCCTTAAATGTTGCAGAAAATTACACTTCAGGTCAAAGCCTGTGTGCCATTAAATAAGGTGGGGGAGGGAAAGGTTCTTGCTATAAATTTCCACCTTTAGTTCCTCCTAGCTCTTGGTACATTCAGACACAGAGGAGTCCCGAGCTGAGCGTAATCATACTAATGACCTGGATAATTGATGGTGAATGATGGATATGTTGAGCTAGACTCTAATCCACTCTTAAATATTTGCTTGACTTTTTAAAAATCAAGGGAATACCCCAAAGGGAAGGAAGTTCTTTCGCACAGGAGAAGCCAAGCAGCCACGGTGTGCTCAAGCGAACATTTGGCTAAGACATTACTCGGTGCCTCAGCTGGGGATGCAGCCTGGGCAGCGAGGCCCAGCTCGCTCCTCAGTGCCAAGTCCTGGCTGTAACATCCATCAGACACCTCCAGGGAGAGGTGACTCAACCGCTTGCGCTGACGTGATCCCACTGAGGGCAGGCCAGGAGGTGAGCTTGCACAATCCCTGCCTCCACCATTTATCTCCTCACTTCTCATTACGGCTGATGGGACACACAGCCAGCCACCTTCTCCCTGAGGAGTGTGCTGGATGTGGAGCTCGCACGATTGACATGCATAGGAGTTTTCCTTATGGCTTCAACCACAACCTCTTTCCACCCACTATATCACCAGAGAGCAGGGGTTGCTCCCAAATCACATCATAACTTTCCATCTGTTCGTGACCCCGCTCTGGCTCTCCGGCCTGGTGCATCAGGTGCCTCCCAGATGAGCACTGGAGCTTCTCCAAGCTGCCTCCTGTGATCTCAAAGGAGGGAGCAGCCCCTGCTGGGAAAAGCCAACAAGGAACCACTAAGTACAACTGCACCGGACTCTGACAGCTACTTATCAGGAAGGATTAAAACACGACGCCAAACCCACAGAAATTCTGGCACTGCCTGTAGCAGATCCAGTGCACATCTGCCTCTGCTTAGATCTCCACATTCTCCAGGGGTGGGTGGCTGGACAGGATTGCTCAGAAACAGGAATAAATGACTGACCAAAACATAAAAACCTGAGGTGCAATTAGTCAAGACCAGAGGCAACTGTTTTAGGTCAGCACGAGGATCCTTGCATCCCACGGTCAGGACAGCACTATGAGGCTGTATGAGTAACTCCTCCTGGGGTAGCAAGGGGAGCAGGGATAGGACTCCGTGCCTGAAATGGGAGGTACAGACCAGCCTGCTGCCTCTCTGCAGCGGGGAGAAAGGTTTCCATGCAGCCCTGACATGAGTCTCCCACCATCCAGCCAAGTTTCCTTAGCAGCAGCAACTTTTAGGGCTAGGAAGAGATTTCTAGGCACAGAGCCCCATCTGCAGCAAAGTCAAAGTGACCCTGACAGCCACTGTGGGAGGTCAAGAGAAAAATGCCTGCAATACATGGAGTTGTCACTCCATCTTCCCCATCAAAGAACGAGCTGGCAGGGAAGAAGACTGGCCTGGCTGAACAGTGAGCTTTGGCTGGAATTCAGGAAAAAAAGAAAAGTTTATGACCTTTGGAAGAAGGGACAGGCAACCCAGGAGAACTACAAGAATACTGTGAGGTTATGCAGAGAGAAAACTAGAAGTGCCAAAGCCTAACTAGAAATTAATCTGGCTCCTGCAATAAAAGACAATTAAAAAAACCTTTCTATAAATACATTAGCAGCAACAGGAGGGCTAAGGAGAATCTCCAGCCTTTATTGGATGTGAGGGGCAATGTAGTGACTAAGAAAAAAGCTGGGGTACTCAATGCTTTCTTTGCCTCAGTCTTTAACGGCAAGACCAATTGTTCTGTAGGTACCCAGACCCCTGAGCTGGAAGACTCAGAGGATGGGGAGTAGAATGAAGCCCCCTGAACACAAGGGGAATGGTCAGTGGCCTGCTACACCACTTTAACACACACAAGTGTTAAAATGACCTTATCACTCTCTACAGCTCCCTGGAAGAAGGTTGAAGCCAGGTGGGGATTGAGCTCTTCTGCCAAGCAGCAAGGGATAGAACTCTTGTTAGAACAAATGTCCTCAAACTGTGCCAGGGGAGGCTTAGATTGGATATTGGCAAAAATTTCTTCACCAAAAGAATTGTCAAGCCCTGGCACAGGCTTCCCAGGGCAATGATGGAGTCACCATCCTGAGGGTATTTAAAAGACGGGTAGATGTGGCACTTTGGGACACGGTTTAGTGCTGGACTTGGCAGTGCTGGATTAACAGCTGTGCTGGTTATCTCAAAGGTTTTTTCCAACCTAAACAATTCCATGATTCATTAAGGACTAGAGAAAACACCAATATAAGCATGAAAGGCATAGAGGTGGAGGACTGGAGAGATACTAAAAAGGTCATCCTGCAGCTCAGAGTCACAGCTCCAAATCTGGCCTTATACAGAGCAACCAGAAATCATTAGCCATTGCTGTAGTTGTGATTGCCTTAGGGAAAAGTCCCTGAATAATCTGTGATGGAGAAACATCTGCAGAACAGTTGTGCAAGAAAGGCAGCTCCCCAGTCTGCACGAAACCCAGGTATATACAGGGTCTCAGGGATTACCAGTCCTCTTGAGGATATCAAATGCATAAAGGAGGAGCAAAGGTAACGCGGGCCTGGACTGTGCAAATCCTTTCCTCAGTAATAGACCAGCATTGTGTAAATGACCACGACCAGTCCTGCTCCTTCCATGGAGAAACCAAGCCTGGTTGCTACCACTGACCTAGGAAGTGTGAATGAACCGTTTGTTTGGAGAAAGATGAAAGGAAGCGTGCAAATGAAGCTTGTCTCCATCACCACGACAGATTTACTTCTTCAAGTGGCCTCAAGTAGCCTTGGAAAGGAAATCTGGAATGTTGTAACATTCATAAATATTTGACTGTTCTGTCTTACCTTGAAAACAGGCAGAAACTCTATCCTAAAGAAAGCACTCCCAGATTGAACAGTCATTTTGTTAAGCAGGGCATGACCTGGGGAACTAGGTACTGGTGACATTTAATCTGTATCTATATCTATGCACATGTACAAACACACACAATAAAATGCAGTGGTTGTCCCAAGGAAAGCCTGGCAAGCATTTGAAAACAAAGCTAAATCAAAGCTTGGCTACTTAGACTTACAAATGAAGTCCTGTAAGTTTTAGAAGCAAATCAGAAATATTTTAAACATGTTAGAGGCAATAAATCATTATTTCTCCTTTATTTTAGTTACCCTCAGAAATCTAAAATATTTTATTATTTTCATTAGAGCACAATATGCAGTGTTTTAGGTGTCTCCTATCTGATCTAACACCAATCAGTTATGGCAAACTCCCACCTTTCATTCAGACTTTCCACCTCGTCACCACAGTTGAATTTGAGAAGAAACAAACAAGAAGTTCTTGTGGAGAGAATAGTGACTGGGTATTTTAAGATGCACCATGTAACGTGATCTACAGTTTAAAATTTGCACCACTGAGCAGATCCAACACAAACCCCTTCTGCTCCTGTTGAGATGGAGTAATTCAGTACCTGTGGTGCTGCTGGCAGCTACAGAAAAGGAGAAAAAATAAATTAACTCAAGGAGTTTCCTTCTTGAGATACTAAAGAATCTGAACACACTCACCCGATACAAAACCCCCTACTTTCAGTGGGAATGAACTGTATTTAAAACTGTCACAGTTTGGTTGCTCAGCTAATGAAAGATGCTGATTCTTTAACTGAAAAAGATGTAATTTGGATCCACAGGAGACTTCCCCTACCAGCTGGTTTTGAATGCTGTGGTACTCTCTCCTCTGGGTATAATTAGATTGCTGTAACCTAAACAGCCCTTCCACTCCCATCACTTTAATGTCCCCCAAGATGATAAACAGCATTAAGGCCTCATTTCTGCAGCCTCTAGATCAAGAAATACGTATGATTATATGTATATCTTAAATGCTTTTCCTTGTGACCACAGAATGAGCAACAATTATTTCACTGAAATGAATTGCAAAATCTGACACACTCTGCTTTCAGTCTTTCAAAACCATATTAACACAGGAGCCACATCTTATTCAGCATAGTGTGATACCAAGTCCAACGGAGCCAGGAACTAGTCTAGCCTTCATGTCAATCAATAAGAATAATAAAGAGGAATGCCAAAAAAGAAAAGCATTTGTCATATCCTAATTGCTTCTTTTATGAGAAAATATACTGTGCATTGAGTACCCTGACAGATGTGCACAGATACTGATTCTTCTTTTTCCAGTTCACAAACTATTTCAGTAAATCAATTAAAAAAAAAAATTGAAATAACAATTTAAAAAAGAAATAAAACAGAGAACTGTTTTTTGTTTATCCAGGACAAATGTTTTGAAATGTATTTGCAAAATTATTTTTCATCAGCCAAATCATAGATTAAATATTTTGTTCTTGCATTTCTATATTCTTCTGTAATATACTCAGAAATTTTCTTTTGTAAAATAATAAAAACCAAAGTCCCTCACTTTTAATACATCATAAGGTATATTTGAATTTTCTGATATACAGAAAACACTGGAGAGGGAAGATACTTTCTTGATTTTTTTCCAGCCTTGACCCAAATTACTATGGCATTGCAAAACAGCATTTTTAGGCAAGAGAACTAGTTCTACTTTTAGCATAATTATGTTGATTGAGTAGCACTGGAATTGAATCTGGTTACTTTTCGGAATTCTCTCTGGAACAAAGTGAAAATATGAGTTACCTAAAGTACTGACATTGCGCATCAAGAATAAAACATAATGAGCACTGTAAATCTGTAACTGATGGGAATCATTTAATGACACTGTGGAACAAAACCCCCAACATATTAAAACTTGAACAAGCATGCCATTACATTAGGAACTTGAATAGGGTTCCCTGAAAATTTTAGAATTATGTTTTGCTGTTCTCTGGAAATGCTTTGCTATTGCTTTCTGTTTGAAAAACAAGCAGCAAAGCTCTTCAGACCCTTTTAAAAAGGAGCAAAATAGCAAAGGAGTAGTAAAAGTGGGAAACAAGAACTTGTTCTTGAGACTCTGTCTTGGGGGGGTGAGATAATAGACAAGGTTGAAATACACCAATGTGGGAAGATTATTTTACAACTGGTTTTGCATGGACACATATTTTACACAAACTATTTATACATGGGTATAGACAAATATATTTTTTATATATGCACGTGCAAACCCACAGTTTATACAAAGGATCAAGCAATGTGAAGACTGTCTCTGAATTTTAACAGCTATTTTTTCAGATATTTTCCTTCGCTAAAATTTCACTAATGGAAAGAGAAAACCAACTCCTCTTTTCTGTTATTTCTAAGATACATGGCATCAAAGGCAGGGGAGGAGACTGAAGAAGAGGTGGAAAAGCTTCAGATGAAGATTAGAGAATACTATATGATTCTTCCATCTGAGCAGGAAAACTTTTAAAAAATGGTCTTCATTTCAAGGGGAAGAAGCCTTTCAGATTAGCAAATCTGTATTTGTACCATCAAAGAATTGCTTTAGTGGTCTTTTAGGTCTTCAGAGTGCTATCCATCAGAACATGCTCTTGGATTGAGTGAACTCCACAAACACTGGACATGCAGCTCAGGCTACACTGCAGGGTTGCAGAGATGAAGTGCAAGTTCTCCACCAAAATGCAAAGATTATTCTGAGAAAGGGCAAAGACAGATGAAGATGGAAGTTTGCTCCAGCCAGACCTCCAGCCCATCACGGAGATGTTGTTTCTTATTAGCTACAGGGGAATATAAGATTTATGAATAATGCTATTGATGAGACATACAGTAAATTTCACATGAGATTAAAGGAAGCTGGTTCATTAACTAGATTTAGGTAGAGGAAGAATCAAAATAATTAATCAATGGGAAACGAAAAGGAAATCACATTTAGCCCAGGAAACACGTACATATCCTGAAGGCATATGTTCGCTCACTTAAGTAATTTTGCTAAACACTCAAAACATTTAATTGAACAAGTGAGAGATTCTGCAATAAATTAGGCATGTAATCAGAAATGAAGATTAAATCCGGACCTGAGAAAAGGAAATGCATTTAAGTTTCAGTTTCCTTCTGCTGTTAAAGTACTTGGCATCACAAACACACTTTTTTTCCCCTTTTTTTTTCCAGTGCCACCTACAGCATTATAGAGTGCTCAGGATACTGGAGAAACATAGCAAAAATTAAAGTTTAAGTCAGTTTTTTTATCAGTTTAGGTGACTTTGGTTGAAAGAGGTAGTTTGGAATAGATCCTCGAAGAAGAACAGGATATGCTATAGAATACTCACTGAGTAGAGAAGATCCTTAGGAAAGAAGTAAGATCATCTATGGTGGTCAATATGACATTAGAGAAAATAATAATGTCAAAAAAAAAAGTTCTTTTCTTTTTGACATTATTCAGCATTAGTTGGTAAAAGGGCTATTTACAGTAGTAAGCCAAGAGAGATAAGGTTTCTGCTTATAGAACTAGAAATATTAATAGAAAACACCTCAAACAGTTTGAAAATTGACTATACTGAAAGATGTCAAAAAGTAGCTGTAAAAATGGAGAACCATCTGTGATGGGAGCTTTTTCTAGCAAAAAAAAAATTATAGGGATTGGTAACGAGCCCAACACCAGTCAACATTTTCATCCATGATTTGGAAGTTCTCAAAACACTGACAATAAAATCCACATGCACGAGACAGACTGTCAGCATGACGAATTCTGAAGACATGGAGGCATCTGAACAGATTTGCCTCTTGAAACGAAGCAGGCAGGAACACACCAACACCCAGAGAGACTTCTGCAGATGGGGGATACTGAGTAGAGCTCTCGGAAGATGAACCTGGATGCTCATTGCTGAGCACTGACCCCGCTCTCGTCACGCTGCTCTCCTGGGCTTGATGTACAAGACACCTGGCTCAGTATCTGAGCGTGGTAAGACTGAACTGTGACCATCATGCACAGGTCCAGAGATGTGCCTTCAAAAGAAGCATCTTCAGGAGCAGCTGACTCAAGAAAACTTGCTGCAGCAGGGAGCTCCAGTGTGGATTTTTTGATGTGTAATAGCAATTGAGCACACACACTCCCGCTTTTCCTTCATTAGGGCACTACCAGGATTTCCCTCCTCTTCCTGGCTGCGTGTCGTCAGGGAAAGTGCAGCTTAAAGATCTTTAAGACTCTTCCTGCCCTTATGAAATTAGTCAAGTGTTAATGGGGAGGGAGGGGGGGGGACCAGGCAGATGCCCAAATCCATTTTCAGTAGACCTACATAAGCCTTGTTTTCTTAAGAAACCACAAACAGAAAGAAGATCAACAGGATAATTCAAGGACCAGGAAACAAGCCTCGCAGTAGGACATTTAAGTAGCTTGGTCAAAGTAGCGTGAGATGGAGAGGGACTGACTGCAGTTATACACATCTTCGCTAGGAAAACTTGTGGAAGTGGACAAATTCCTAAGTTTAGCAGATAAAAACACAACTCAGTCAGAAGTGACATGAGACACATGCCAAACAGAAAGAAGGTACTTCATCTATTTATTTATTTAGACAGTTGTAAGCAAAAACTACTGGAAGAGCACATCAAACCGGAAGCGGAGAGAGCTTCCTCCATGTCCTTAGGATGACTCCAGATGCCATGGAGATAGATTTTAATGGACTCCACATTACTGGTTATCTGCAGGGCGGGAGCAGGTGACACTGCCCCACCTGGTTCTGGTATTTTTTGTGACATCTGTTCTCCTTAGGGCCACACTGACTCACACAGGATGCAGCTCCACAGGGGACTCCCATCAATGATTACAGGTCTCCTTGTTGAGGACTGGGACAGGGAGGTGAAGAAAGTAGGACAACCTCTACAGTGCCTCTCTGAAAGCAGCAGATCAAGGTAGTTCAGCAGGTGAGCTGGATCTTCTGTGGACCTGAAGGCAGCTAGCACCCTCCAACATTTGGTCTTTGACACCTTCCTAAGTCTTTCTATCCTTCCCCCCTCATCTTCAAGACAACCTGACCAGTGAAGCATCAGCCTGGGGATAGAAGGCAACTGGGAAACATCCCCACTCCCATACACAAAGCCCTGCTAATACTCAGTGCTGCTCCTGTCAATACCATTAGCTCTTTTTCTGATGTTTCAGTGGGAGGAAGATCGAATCTGCACTATTTTTCCAGAGTAACATTGCAGAAACACCACTCTGCTAAAGAATGGCTTTGATTTGTCACAGAAAAGGCCTCACAAACTGACAGTTTTTGTCTGATTTTTCTCTGGGCAGTGGGGGAAGGAACATATTTTCTCTTCCAAAAGCATTCAGCAAATTTGTACTGCGGTCAGCTAATTTTATTACTTCTCATAAATGTCTGTTCCTGTAATGCTCTCAAGGTATTTTCATAATTCTACCCTGGGAATTACAAATCAACTTTCTCTTTGATAAAGTAACCTGCAGTATTTTATTTTATTTTTTATGTTATGAACAGCTGAAAATGTATGACATCCCATAAAATGTCTGGGTTAGGCCTTTGAATATTGCTTCTTTTAAGGAGTCTTTTAGCATTGAAGCAGAGAAATACAATCCTAGGATTGGAGTCTATTAAGCAAAAAGAGGAAAGGAAATCCTTAAAGCCCATGTCTAGAGTGTCTTTAAAGTTGCTTTTCTGTATTCCAAAGGGATCTAACTTCCATTTAATTAAATTCTTGTTTAAGAAAAAGGAACCTGGATTATTTTATTTATTTATACATTTCTGCAGAAGTTTATGATGAAGTATATTAGGGAGGGGAGAGGAGAGACGTGCTCCCCAAAGACAATACATATTTAAGTAATGAAGTATTTTACTAGAGAGCCTAAAAATTGGCCTCATGGCCTCAGAGGCAGAGCCACAGCGTCTCTCACATAGCAACAACTGCAAGCAGAGGAAAGAGCCCTCTGCACTTAAACAAGCCAGGCCGCATTTTCATTTAATCACCTCTGAAATCACAGGCTGGGGAGCACTGCTGAGGTACTCGGCCAGTTTTCTGTCATGCAATTGTTATGAGAATTTTACAAGGCTAATTTTGACCTTTTTTGATCATTTTATATCAAATTCTGACTTCAGGCAGTACCACATCTGTTTGTAAACAGGAGAGGCTGTATACAGAGACAGCCAGCATTTCTTTTACTACATTTAGGAATATGAATGACACCCAAAGGATTTTATATTTTAAATTCAACAAGCAAGCCATTTTCCCCAGTAGTAACTCTGGCTCAGGATTGACTCAGTATCTCTGCACTTAGAGAAATAATAGAAAAAAGACATATGTCCCAGAGGAGCATTTCTCAGCATATCCTTCCACTCTCCCTGCTTTAGGGAGTTGCTGAACCAGGGGTTACACCTCAATCATAACTTTAATGAGCCACTGGTGAACTTATCTTCTATGCACATGTCAGAACTTTCTGTGCAACCACTAGAAAGAGCAATTAACAGAAGAGGGTTCACCAGCTCCCTCCTGTCTTGACACAACTGTCCCAAAGCAGCAATGATCTGTGACTGCATGTTCTCCTCTTTTGCTGAGGTTTGCACAAACAGTGTAAGGGGTAAAACTTCTTCAAATTCCTCTACAAGATTATTCTCTTCTGTTTAAGACTCAAGATGTTTCATGATATCAGGTCTAGCAATAGCTCCCTCTGTCACCTACATTTAGGGGGACGGTGGTCACCTGGTTCCTCACAACACAGTCCCCCAACTAGAGCAAAGTCCAAGGATGCTTCACCACCCATGACCCTTTCCCCAGCCCTAATGAATGTACTGTAGACACAGTTTATCAAATATAAATACCTTAATCGTATCATTTCTGGTGCAGGACCTACTTAAAGGTTCACAACTCCCTAAGAATAATTTCCTTTAAAAATGCCATGAATCCAACCGAGTCTCCTTGGTCTGGCATCATCACCCTCAGTTGCATCGACCATATCAGAAGAGAAAAAAATGCCCATTTGTTCAATGCTGAGAGTAGAGACACACTGCCATCAAGCAAATCTTTGATTGAGTGATGATTGGAAGATTTCTGAAAGCCTTTGGACCAGAAGGAAAACTAAGGATACACACACACTGAATTTGAGAAAAGGCAGGGAATGCTTTCAACACCCCTGTTCAGAGGCTTCCTCTCGGAGGCTGCAGACACGCCTGCACATGCCAGGCAGGTTAACAGGGCAGTTAACAGGACATCAGGTACTCAGCACCACGACAGACCTCAGGGAGACTGAGAAGCCAACACGCTCTCCACTGCTCTCAGCTTGCTTTTTAAGAGCGATGTAGACATTTCCTCTAAATCTGCGTTAACCCTATAAGCCTGGGGAGCCAGAGTCCCAGACTCGGCTCAGGACTAAGAAGGTCTTTGCAGCATTAGCTCATTCTAAACAATCAAACCTGTTTCTTGAAACATTTGTGTAGATTTATGAGGCTCTGGTGGGTGGGAGCCTGAAATAGATACTGTGCTCTTCTCTTCAGTGCAAGGATGATTTATGCTGCCAGGCAGCTCCTTGGCACAAAGCCAGAACAGATCTATCAGATGCGACTAACAAATGCTGTAAAACTGAGTAAACCAACTGCAACGTGAGCATCGGCTCCCCGAGCACGTGGGCCCCGGTGGGGAACAACAGGTGCATAACATAATTACAAGCAAGGAGAAAAACAAGAGGTATGTACACAGACAAACCTCCCAAAGTTGCATTCATTCCTATAAATCACTGTGACAACTACAATACCAACCAGGAAAAAGAAAAAAAAAAAAAGGAAAGGAAAAGAAAAAAAAAAAAAAGAGGGAGATACATGCATGGAAAAAATGTCATAGCAGATCGAACAACAGAACAACAGAATTGGAAGCAGCCGTGTTAATCCCTCATGGACTATCTCACCATAATGATTATTTATTCCTTACAAATGGGAATTCTAATCTGCTGATTTTGTGGTTGCATTTTTGTGGCTTAACATTCCACATATCACAAGAAACATCGGCCTCCCCACCCTGCCTAAATCCTCCCCTGGTTAAATTGATCACACGTGTGGCACACAAAAGGAATGGTCACATGCAAACATCTCATCTCTGATGGGCTGAATCCTGTTTATCCTTAAAATAAAAGGGAGTCTAATAATCCTATCCTCACTTCTGCAATGTGAATTTCTTCCTACAATGCCACTGGAATAATTTTGTCCACCACAAAAAAATCCCACAGAAAAAAACCCCAAAGAAAACAACATAACATTATCCTGGATCTCAGCAGCTATTTACTAAACAGTCCTTTATCTAACCAAATAAAACCCCCAAAACCACTCCCTCCCCGAACACACACATGCAAGAGATTTGGATGTGATTTGAGTTGGAGTGGTGCTCTACTGCCCATTGGTTTGTAGCCAGGACAGCACCCTGGAGCTCAATCCTTCAATGAATCCAGAATTTGCCTGTCTACAATTAGACAACTGGCTTAGCTGATTCCAAAATGATGAGAACCAGAGGATCAGCACCATTCAAAACCTTTCTAGCAAGTCATGATACCAAGCTACAAGCACCACCAACCTCACCAAGTCCTACAACACCAGAGATTATTCCATGGTAATTTCTCCTACCAGGAGTAGACAGGTTTGTCTCAGCAGAGGCTGGGGGATGCTCAGTGCCCTAAGAGGGACTTTAGAGATAAATTAACTTTCTATGGGGCTTGTTTGGATGGGGAAGGCTTCCATACATTTTGCTGTTGATGATGGATAGCAAAGCTCACTCAGATATCCCACTGCTGAAGAGTGGCTTGCCCTTCTGGGATGAGCAGTGCAATGCCTGGCTCTGCTTTCTCACACCCTCTGAAGCGTGAAAGAAAAAAATATCTCTACTGCTCTCAGGTTTGGCAATGTAGCATAATAAAAACCATTTTAATGGAAAGCAGCCTCCCAAGAATCACAGAAGATCCATGAACTGACTTCCCCACACGTGCTGCTCGCACTTCTGGTCTTTACCACACAGTCTGGTGGCTTTCCCTGAGCTTTGAGCCACATCAGCTGCACAAAAGCCACAGAAAAGCTCCAGCTCTGTGCTTCCCTGGGGGGTGTCATCTTGTGAACCTGCCTTCCCTGAAACGAAAAGCTGCCAAACTGATGGAGAGGTCTGACAAAATTGACACCAGATGCCTCCTCTGCCCAGGTCAGCTGGGACAGGCTGATGGGATCGCTATCCCGCGAGGTCTTACACTGCAGGCTCCATCAGCACGTGACGTAGAAGCACATCTGATCACACAGAAGGGTGTGCCAAACAGCTGAACTGTAGCCTTCCTCTAACATACCAAATAACAAGGCAAACTCAAACTAAATTAGAAGGCAAACGGTGGATTAAGTAATATAACAATCGTCATATGTATTAAATTTGGTATTTTACTACACCAGGATGTTAGTAATGAAAACAATCCTTTCCCTGCTCAGCCTCGTAAAGCCACAAAAGAAAGTGTGCTCGTCAGATCCCTGTGTCCTATCATCCAGGGGATGGTTTGTAGCAGGAGGCCACATGAAAATGAGAGTAAAGATAAAGACAAGTACAAAGTAGGTTAAAACACTCCCAAATTAGCTGTCTGCATGCAGTTATATCAATGAGAGCATTTCCAGCCCAGCTGGTACTCAGCTGCTGGAGGACGTGGAGAAAGATGGTGAACCAGAATAACAGCAATTTATTGATTAGAAGTTGCACTTCATTGGAACATTTTGTTATTAAATTCCACATCGCTTTTCTCTTCCAAACATAAACAGCTATTAATTTTCATAATGCACATTGAATGTGCCTAATTAAATAATTTTTAAAGCGATATTTTTCTTCTGGGAAATGCTGTCACAGCTCCAAAAGATTTTGCAGATGATGTTAGTTTTGAAAAAATTATTGAAAGGGAAAATTCAACTTCTATCAGTTGGACACTCGTAATGTCACTGTTAGAATTTTCATAATTTCTAAAAGCCTTCATTTACTTTTTGAATAGCACTCACTTTTGATGGACATGTTATTTTAAAATATTAATATCAATGTTAAAATGATTCCACAGATCATACTGTTTCATGATGGCCAATCTGCTATCTTCAGTGCTTGGCAGCATTTGGTCATCCTCAAGAGGGAAACAAAGTCAGGTTTCCACTGAGGTTCATTTTGGAGCAGGCTGGAACTTCTGTTCCAAAACCTTTTAAGCATTACTTTTTTGATTAATCTCAGAGTGCAAACACATTTCTTTCTCTGGAAGAGAAATCCCGCTTTTCAACATCCTGTGTGTGTGGTGATGATAACAGCATTCATTTTCACTGACTTTCAACCACTGTTTTGGAAGGAGCTGAAAAAAAACCACGAGGAGAGTTCTCCTCTGGTGCCACAGCCATCGAGATTCCTGCAGAATACACAGCACAGTAATGGACACCTGCAGTTTTACCTCCTTTGACAGGCACGGCCTGGGGGTTTGCCCAAAACACAGGAATTTTTCCCACACCTCCTGCTGACTAAACCATCTCTCCATGGAGGAGCATCCCCTTCTGGTCATGCTTCTGCAGCTGGGCACAGGGATCCTAGCACCAGGCATGTGGGAATTATGGCTGCTTCTTCACATTGAATTTTTGCATCACGTTTTAGATGTTTCAAAGTGAGATTCCTGAGGCTTTGCAGCCACTGAAGGAGAGTTCAACCATGGGCAGCCCTGGCAGACAAGGCCAGCTACAGGCAGTGAAGAACAAGCACATGGAAGAATGAGGCTTTGCCTCTTGATGTAGCAGCTTCCCTTCATGTCCTACTGACAGCCACCAGGTCATGAAGTCTTTTCACCTTCAAGGAGGAGAAAAGCACAGTGGCCATCTCATTCATACTGAGACAGTATAGAAAAAATGAAGTCGGGCAGCACTTTTAATTCAGACAGTGATGAAACTACACAACTATCCAAGCAAGACAGAGCTTACAAACTTCTTTATTTGCCCTGACATCTCTTCTACCATTTCATGTAGTAGAGCTGTTTCATAAATGGAAAGAAAGGGTCTGTGAATGAATCTGAAAGCTGCTACCCTGGCTGTCAGAAGACGAGTAAACTCCAGAGCAGCTCCAAGAAAACTTACTGTAATGCTACCTTCATATTGAAAATGCATCAGTCATAGTAATTATGCTTTGACATGTCACCTGCTTTATTCTCTTTATATTGCTTCTCTTTTCATATTGCTTCTCTTTTCAGTAACTTGTATCATTGGTGGGGAAGAAATACCCCTGAACAACCTACCCACTGCAAAAATCACACTGCTTGATTATGCAGGAGGAAAATACCTGTGGTGAACACAGCAAAAGGATGGACCCATTTACAAATGGCCCCTTTGTGAGGTAAAAGGGTGATAAAATTTATTCTCAGCCGTAGCACCACAGGAAAAAAACTCAGTATAATGCCTATGTTTCAAAATGGGAACTGTGGAAAGGGAACTGGTGCAGAAACAGTACTGAGCAAATTATGAGGCTGGGTTACAAATGAAGAGTAGATACTTGTAGAAGGTAATTTAATGCAGCTACAGTCAGCTATTTGCCAGATACTCACAGCTCAATAAACCACCCTATATGGTTTATTGTTAACTTCTTTTCCTTTTTTTTTTTTTTTGGCCCAGGTGTTTGGTTCACCCGCTCAGCCTCCAGCAACCAGGCAACAAAAACACTTTAAAAAAAAACTAGTCACAATCCCATCTAAAATTGTAAAAAAAAAAAAAAGTCCAGGGAGTTCACTGGGTTCGTGGGAAAAAGGTGAAACACATGTAGAGACACTGTGGAGATCTGTAGGAGTAAACTGGCCATCACCCTACAAAATTAGATCCAGGCAGCTCCCACTGCAGGCCCTTTTGTCAGAGTGTGGAGCAGATGTTGGGAGGAACTCAACTGGTGTGGTGCAGCAGTGAGGGAGAAGCTGCAGAAAGGAAAATAAGTCTACAGCAAAGAAACAACAAGGCTATGAGGAAAAAACCACAAACAACTAAACCCCAAATCCCAACCTTTAATCTGTAGCTGGCCTGAAAATGATTTTTCCAAGCATTCTTTAAACAAACAAATATTCGTTTTTAGTTCCAGGCACAGGTGTTACAGAGCAGGCCAGTTTTTAGGAAAAGATGTTAAAGATATTCCCTATGCCCCCATGAAAGCTTTCCTAAGAATCTCCCCTCAAGTTTCTGTTTAATGAGTTATTGGACTTTCCATTTTCAGAAAGGGGAGGGGGGGGAAAAATCTAAATTATTTGTAAAAAGAGGCTTTTGTTACTCATTTAGAAAAGAATATTTTTGTTTTTACCAAAAAGAAAAAAAAAAAAAAAAAAGGCATCTTTCTCTTCTCCTTTCCTGACACTACAGGTTCAAAACATCAAATGACAGGAGAGAGAGGCTGCTGTATGATTTCCAGAGAAAGCTTTGGTTTTATACTGATGGGGCCACAGGATCTGGACAAGCAGAAACAGGAATCCCAGAGCACGACAAGGTATCTGCTCAGTGTCTCACATTCCCATGATGGGCTGCCTGGCAGGTAAGTGGCTTCTTTAAGTAAATCGTGCACAAACACCTGTTAGCAAGAAAATAAAAGCAACAACAGCAAAAGGATCTTCATGAGGCCTGAAAAAAAAATGCTTTAAAGCTCTTCTTTTCTAAGATTTTCAAGCACTTATCTATTGTATATTAGACTGTGAGAGGCTGGAGTCACTCAAGGCATGCTCCATTGAGGCCATCACGGCAGACTGACTGGTTTGGGCCAGTGACTGTCAGCGCAAGGGCAGTAACACAGGGCTGGAATTCTGTGGCTAAGTCATAAAATGTGAAATGTAATCACTGTTCAGGATGAGATCCTGCGCCTGATCCAGCCGTCAGCGCACTGACGGGAGCTCAGAGGCTTTGGGAAACCCTGCCAAGCCCAGAGCACCACTGCAGGGCTTCCCATTCCCTCTGGGAGGAGGTTCCAGTCATCCCCCAAGAAGCCCCCGTGGCCCTGGGATGCCTGTGCCCAGCACAGCCGTGGTTACTCCCCCCATCACACCACAGCCTGCTGAAAAGGGAGCCCTCAACTGCTGCCAGAGATAAGAACATAATCCATGTTCAAGTGTGGTTAAGACATCTCTTCCTGGCAGGATTTGCTCCTCGGTTTTCACACAACAGGACAGACCAACTCAGAGAGGTTTGAGGCACTGGTGATGAACACAATGAAGGTAAAAATCCCAAATGTGATGAACGCCACCTGTCCTTACAATGATGTTGGGACATCTTCCCCTCTGGCAAAGGCTCATACAGTGGGGCCTGCTCCCTGGGGAGAGGAAACACCTTCCTGCACCACTACACCTGGGCTCAGGGTCCACAAACAGAAGATAGCACAGCTGGTCCAAAATGAAGCCTACAAAGTTTTCAGCCCCACAGCCCAAATCCCTGATTTTCACCAAACGCTCATTTGCAATGGTAAGGGAGGAAGGGAGGATTAAAAACAAGCAAGAACTCTATTAACACATGCAAATGCCGGTAAACTAATGAGATTCCAAAACCATCTCACTCCCAGAAAGAAATTACCCAAATCAGGTCAATCTGAATAATAATGAGATGACATTTTCTCCTCATGGAAGGCCAAGCCTACACACGTAAAGCCGCTTACAGCCCTCTTGTCTGAATGACCACATCAACCTAATAAACTTCTGTTACATCAATATTGTTCCTGTCACTGCACTTAGCATAATTAATGCAGATGCAATCAGGATGGAGAGCAAAACACTCCCTGCAAGTGCCCCCCCCAGTGCTGCAGTCATGCTGGCACTTTAAAAGTGGATTTAATCAAATGTTAATCAGGAGAGAAAAAGTTCAGGCAGGTGCAGCTGCAAATAATCCAGCAGGATTAAGGATGTCTGGGTGGCTGATTACCCTGCAGCACAGGAAATGCACATCGTGAGGAGGATGACAATATGTTTCCATCTCCTCCTTTAACAAGGGGCATTGTAAGTGCTTGAATATTTATTTTTCCAACTGGAAGCACCTGAAACATTCTGCAACATGTGACCTACCACCTCTCTTCTCCTTGTCTGTGCAAAACAACCTGAAGTTGGAGTGACCCGGTCAAAATGAATTTGTATGAGTATTTTCTCCTGAAGTCACTTGTTTGCATTACCATTAATGAAATTCTATTATTAAATGTACGTTATTTTCCCCTTCAGTAACTTACTATCAGTAATGTTAAGGTATAGCCACATTCAAGGGTCTTCCTGCAAGTCTGGTGCTCCAGGAAACATCGTGGATGCTGCCACAGTTTTGCTGGCACCCAGGGAGGAGTTTTTAACAAGTCTGAGCTCCTACAGAGACCAGGGCGAGTGGAGTGGTACGTGCAAAGCCCAACATGCAGGTTTGGGCAGCCCCTGGGTCCCTGCCCAGTGTTTATCTGCTGCACAAGACAGGGCTCGGGGACCTTTTAGCTCCCGGACACCACTGGGGCTGGTCTATGTCACCAGCTTTACAGCCTGCTCCTTCGGCTCGTTATCAGTCCAGGAGGGAAATGCCAATGGAATAACTCCGGCTTGAGCTGAAACGGAGCAAGAAAAGCTCATTTAGCAAAAGCACCGAGGGAGGGAGGGAGCAGGGCTGGTGGGGGCACGCAGACAAGTGTTCCCATTCAGATGCCAAAACACACGTGAACAGACAATTTATTTACATTAGCCATTTTCTGGAAGAAGAAATGGGAAGGGGGAGAGGCTGGCTCCTCTGTGCATTCTCATGTTCTGTCTCAGCAGATGGAAGCTGCTGGGCCCCGTGCTGTATCCCCTTGGCACCACACCACTGCCTGATGGTCAGGGGCCAGGGCATCGTGAATGAAACATCACAGCTCCATGGAGCCCTTCCTCTTCCCAGGCCACTTTGCTGTTGGTCTACCCAGTCCCATCCATCTCCTTCCACTCCAAGTCCCACCACTGCCTCTCCATGGCCGGGCAGGCCGCTGCTGGAGGATCAAGACCTCCTTCAGCTCAGGTGGAGCTTGGCTTGCAGCCTCCGTTTGCAGGGTGGGATGCAAAGCTACCAGGATTAATCCCAGAGGGCTTTTAGATGCTTCCAGTGCATCCCTCCAGGCCATGGACAAGGGGAGCAGATGAAAGGAAGCCCTGCAATTGGAGGATGCAGCACTTACTGAATGGGAAGTCACAAAGCTGTGAGGGTGTCAGCACCCTCCCACAGACACACAGCCTGCACCTGAATGAGCACCCACAAATGGCCCCAAAATCACACCTGAGCCTCAGTTTCAGACACATCTCCCAGGGCAAGGAGCCACTGTACAGTGAAGGTATGACCTGGAGTACTCACTGCATCCCTCAAGGGCCTCCTATGGAAATAGGAGCTGGCTCTAGAGCTCAGCTTCGAGCTCCTTTCAGCTTGAGGGTGCTCAGGTTTGCAGCCCCAAGCTTAGGACTCTCTGGGCTAACGAGAGCCAAGGTAAGGCACAGGTAAGGCACAGACCCCCCTATCAGAGCTCGTACATGTGGGATGCAGATGAGTCTTTCAAAGGGAAAAAAAGAGCCAGAAAGCTCTCAGTGTGATCTGGAGAAACGTGCAGTGGCTACATTTATGGAAAAACCCCTTACACAAACTTTGAGGACACTGCCCAGTAGACCCAAGACAAGTTCAGACTAAAAGAACAAGCTACATTTCAAAGATGGTGGGAATCATGCCATTTCACCTTTCTAAGGCACGAACTTATCTTGGATGCATTGCAGAAGGAAACAGCTGACTAAACAGTGAAATGTGGCTGATAATGAAGAGCCAAGAAGCCAGACTGATGTCTGGATGCCAAGCATCTCACAGGCCCAAAAGGATGAAAAATAGCTTTTCGTGTGGACTCGTGAACTAATTTTTTATATGCGATGCTGTAAAATTGAAGTTTAGGATAAAAATCCTCATTATACAATTATAAACTAGACCTGTTTATCTTGGTATTCCAGTAAAGGAATGTAAAATTTTTAACTGAACTTCCTTCACAAAATACATTTTTTACCTATAAATAATTTTAATTTTAAACAAATGAAATTTTCCTAGAGAAAATTATTACCTGAAATTTTATGCATCAGGTCTTGTTTTCAGTTTGAATTTTTTTTTTTCCAGAAGAAAAAGAATAAAACAACCAAAAACTCCCAAGTTCCCCATCAGACTTTAAATTTAGTATCTGAAACAAATTCAGGACTTAGTGCTCCCTGTCTGATCTCACAAACTGCTGAACTCAGCTCCATAAAAACCAGGATGTCTGTTCCTGGGAGAGCTCCTTGTAAATCCTTAAACCTACTGGGGACTGGACAGGTGAGGTAAGTAATGAGCATGGAGTTTTTTAATGTAATTTTTCTCCATGTTTCCCAAACTCAAAATACCTCAGGGCTCCCAATCTTCTTTGTCAGCTCAGACACACACAAAGGTGCAGAAACAGCTGACTGGAGAGAATGGGAACCAGAACAGACTGAACTGGAAACCGATGCCATGAGGCGTGCCATGATCCATGGCTGTGGTGAACCCTGTGAGAATTCCCTGGGCCAATACTGGCTCACACCAGTACTGCCCTGTAGAGCCAGCAGCACAGGTACTGGCTCAGAACCTGTTCCCTGGCAATAATGCACATCATAAATGTGAAATATTTACTAGGGTGACCAGGCTGAGAAGGGGCTAAGCTTCCAGCACACTCAGCCCCTTAGAAAATCAAGATCAGCAAGTCTGATAGCAGCAGCTCTCTCACCAACCTTAAAAGAAACCATTTAAAACTGCAATTTAAGGAAGTTTTAGGCACACACCTGTGTCCATCCCTGGAAGTGGTCAAGGCCAGCTTGGGTGAGGCTCTGAGCAACCCGATCTACTGAAAGTTGTCCTTGCCTATGGCAGGGGAGCTTGGGACAAGATGATGTTCAAGGTCCCTTTCCTGAACCACCCTGTGATTCTATGATCCATCTTATCCAGCAAAGCTCACGAGCACATGTTAAACTTTAAGTGATGTTTATGTCAAAATGAAGCCAAGTTGAAGGTAAGCATGTGTCTAAAGTGCAGCAGGTGTTGGGGAGAGTCAGCAACGGGGAAAGGACATCTGTCCTGGGAGTGGGATGTTTCTCATTTTATAATCCCTTCCAACATCCAGAGTTGCAGGTCTTGCCTCTGATTTTAGCTACTCCTCTGCTCCAGTTTATAAATGAGTAATTGCTACTAAAATAGAACTGCTGATTTTTTTTAAATCTTTTTTTTTTTTTTT
>VZTH01001708.1:120635-305509 GCA_013397815.1 Aleadryas rufinucha
AAGCATCTCACAGGCCCAAAAGGATGAAAAATAGCTTTTCGTGTGGACTCGTGAACTAATTTTTTATATGCGATGCTGTAAAATTGAAGTTTAGGATAAAAATCCTCATTATACAATTATAAACTAGACCTGTTTATCTTGGTATTCCAGTAAAGGAATGTAAAATTTTTAACTGAACTTCCTTCACAAAATACATTTTTTACCTATAAATAATTTTAATTTTAAACAAATGAAATTTTCCTAGAGAAAATTATTACCTGAAATTTTATGCATCAGGTCTTGTTTTCAGTTTGAATTTTTTTTTTTCCAGAAGAAAAAGAATAAAACAACCAAAAACTCCCAAGTTCCCCATCAGACTTTAAATTTAGTATCTGAAACAAATTCAGGACTTAGTGCTCCCTGTCTGATCTCACAAACTGCTGAACTCAGCTCCATAAAAACCAGGATGTCTGTTCCTGGGAGAGCTCCTTGTAAATCCTTAAACCTACTGGGGACTGGACAGGTGAGGTAAGTAATGAGCATGGAGTTTTTTAATGTAATTTTTCTCCATGTTTCCCAAACTCAAAATACCTCAGGGCTCCCAATCTTCTTTGTCAGCTCAGACACACACAAAGGTGCAGAAACAGCTGACTGGAGAGAATGGGAACCAGAACAGACTGAACTGGAAACCGATGCCATGAGGCGTGCCATGATCCATGGCTGTGGTGAACCCTGTGAGAATTCCCTGGGCCAATACTGGCTCACACCAGTACTGCCCTGTAGAGCCAGCAGCACAGGTACTGGCTCAGAACCTGTTCCCTGGCAATAATGCACATAATAAATGTGAAATATTTACTAGGGTGACCAGGCTGAGAAGGGGCTAAGCTTCCAGCACACTCAGCCCCTTAGAAAATCAAGATCAGCAAGTCTGATAGCAGCAGCTCTCTCACCAACCTTAAAAGAAACCATTTAAAACTGCAATTTAAGGAAGTTTTAGGCACACACCTGTGTCCATCCCTGGAAGTGGTCAAGGCCAGCTTGGGTGAGGCTCTGAGCAACCCGATCTACTGAAAGTTGTCCTTGCCTATGGCAGGGGAGCTTGGGACAAGATGATGTTCAAGGTCCCTTTCCTGAACCACCCTGTGATTCTATGATCCATCTTATCCAGCAAAGCTCACGAGCACATGTTAAACTTTAAGTGATGTTTATGTCAAAATGAAGCCAAGTTGAAGGTAAGCATGTGTCTAAAGTGCAGCAGGTGTTGGGGAGAGTCAGCAACGGGGAAAGGACATCTGTCCTGGGAGTGGGATGTTTCTCATTTTATAATCCCTTCCAACATCCAGAGTTGCAGGTCTTGCCTCTGATTTTAGCTACTCCTCTGCTCCAGTTTATAAATGAGTAATTGCTACTAAAATAGAACTGCTGATTTTTTTTAAATCTTTTTTTTTTTTTTTTGCCACAGCTGTATCTATTACCCAAGTGTACAAACATTGTGCTAACAAGATCACCTGACTCAGGTCTGTTTTTTATCACAGCAAACATGTTACAGATCTATAATCACAACCATGCCTCTCAACATGATTTGTGGGAACTCTGTTAACTGTTCATGCTAAAAATAGTCTTATTCTTTTAAATTTAGCAGCATCACAATATCCTATGAGATCCTCAATGTCGGATTCTTGCGCATTCACGGCACTGCACTTACTGGGATGTTGAATGGAAGTTTGGGTTCATGTTCCTTGATACACTGCAAGAGCCCACCCAAGCTCTTCTCTCTCTTCCTGGGCTAAGTTGTGTCATCAGCTTTTAGCTGATTTTGGGTACATGGGAAGGGTCCATCAGGAATAGGCTGAGCCCACCAGACAAACATCAGGGCAGCTCTGTAGGGATCCTTTCTCCTGATCCCCTCCCAGCCTCCAGCCTTTTGCAGCTCAGGGGCTTCCTGAGCCACGTGAAATCTTTGGATATGGTAATTCTCAGTGGATTTATTTCCAATCCAACACCAGCCAAAGCTGGGTTGGACCTAACAGCCTTTTTTTTTTTTGTGAGAAATTGTACACTTCAATAACACCTGGTAACTGTGGCATTAGGAAATGCAGGTGTATCTTAATTTTTATGTAGATATATACACACAGAGAGAAATACCTTAACAATATGTTAGAAATATGTGTTTTATTTGGAGGGGTGCAGAGCCTCAGCTGTGAGCAGGAGCAATGGCACAGTGCTGGAATGGAAACAGTTAAGGCCATAACTGGACTTCAGAACACCCACGATCAGTTCCTAAATCTGCCACAGACTTTCTGGTTAGCTTTGGGCATATTAGCTGAGTCTCTTATCTGTCAACTAGGAAAAATTATGCTGATCTGTTCCCCTCATAAGGTCTGTGGGGTGTACCAATTCCCAGCCCAGATTTTGCCTAACTTCAGGTATTTAACCACAGCACTTTACCTAAGGTTCCATTAAAGTCAATGCAGAGAGACAGATGCTGTGAGAGTGAGGCCAATCTCCTAAGAGAGCTGTTGTTTCCTCTGGAGAGGTTTACTCCCTACCTGACATATTCAGGAGAAATCCTATAATGTCTAAATAACTAATATAATTACTTTGCTGAAGTACCTGGAGTCGGCTACCATGAATATCCAGGTCTTGGCATTTAAAACAATGAGCTGATACAAAGAATATTTCCAATACCAGCATGGAACAACTGCATCCCACCTGCTGAGCCACAGCCCAGGGTAACTATCACTTGGAAATTCATTCATGGCAGTGCCTGAGGATAGCAGATGTGAAACCCAGAGGCCAAATGCATTGAGATGCAAAGCACTGGCCTTTCCAGCATCACACTGACTTTCCCATTGATAGTCCCATCAAACTTTTGCCCTGCATGGAGGTTATAACCTGCAGCTTCCACATCAGTTATATTTATATTACAGTAACTCAACTTCTGAAAGGTTTTTGTTGGTTTAATAATACTTATAAATAAGCATTTTGGTGCAGCTTAGATTCATTCCAGCTTATGTATACAGTCAAATCCTATACATACAGTCTAAGTGTTTGTTTTGTTTAAATTCTCTTACACACTCACACATACCCTTGCACACCCTTACACAATCTCTTGCTCTAGCAAGAGCCCAACTACTTTCTGTACAGCCCATGGCTAAGGCACAGATTGATGTTACATTCTGGGCTCTGCTGTTCATCTGTAGCATAGCTTGTTTATCTCCCAGAGTATGTTTTGCTACAGCCATAAACCTCACCTCAGCAAGGAGCATCTGAGCAATGCATGGATGGGGAATTGTAAGCAGCCATGGCAAACAGCAGCCACCTGGCTCACGTCCCAGTGCTCTTCCACTCAAACAGCTCCGTTCTTTGGTGGCCACTTAGAGTTGTATTTTATTTATATAGTGCTGCTAAACCTCATCTTTATTTGTTCATGTAAATTGCCTGAGTAGCCCTGGACTTGGAAGGGAAACACGTTTTCTTCCCTGACAAAGAAACAGATGATCTCACTGGCAAATGGGACACATACAGCATTGTGTTTACTTTAGAGTAAGCTCGCTTACCAATCAAGCCACTTGACTTATCAAGCTTTTTTCCCCTGTTCTCTATTATGGGGAAGTCTCCCATCAATGAGAAGAGGATGTCCCTTCTCCCCCTCGTGCCATTTCCCATTCCCCTGTCGCAGGGCTGCTGCCCTGGTTGCCATGGCAGAGCTTTTAAGTGTGGTGCTGACAGGTCACACGCTGAAGAGGTCTGATCCTGCCATAATGCACATGGAAATCAATAGGATTCAGTTCCTCCTAATGAAGGCATGAACTTACAAGACAGACTGTCCCTTTGTGCTCAACGAACACATAAAAGGTCTCTAAAACCAGGCTTGCACTGAAATTCAGCCAGGTTTTCAAAACTGCTGTCTAAGGGCTCAGGCCTTCTGAAAATCCAGCCCTCAGCGCAGGCTCTGGTTACAGAGCACTTAACACCTATTTGAGCAAAGAGCCAAATTGTCTTAAGATTTTGGGTACATGGAAATCTAACCCTTGGATCTGCATGTACTGAATCCTAAGAGCAAAGTCCTCCAGTTAAATTTGCTGCAATAGACAATGCACAGTAACCTGCTATTGGAGAATGCTTCTAAAATAACTCTTCCTGGGCATGCTCCAGCCATCACTGTCCTCCTGCAGAAGCCACCCAAAAGCAAGTCAAAAACTCAATTCCTTGTGTTAACCCAGGAATCAGAAATGGACGTGAACTTCTGTTTCCCACATCCCAAATGAATCTAGCCCCCACCAGGCAAATAGCTATTTACAATGGAAAAAGTGTGAAGTCTCATGGCATAAAATACTGATACTACTGTGTTGTGTTGGGCACTGGAATGGGCTGCCCAGGGAGGTGGTGGAGTCACCGTCTCCGGAAGGTGACTTTAAGGAAAGACTGGACGTGGCACTCAGTGCCATGGTCTGGTTGACAACGTGGTGTTAGCTCATAGCTTGGACTAGATGATCTCAAAGGTCTTTTCCAACCTACTTAATTCTGTGATTCTGTGGTTTTTTTTTTCCCCTGGGGAACCTGCCCCTTATATTCCTACAAAAAGACACCATGAATTGGCATTCTAGAGTGAAGGACCACCTTATCACAAGGTTCTCTTTCAGCTCTTCCCATGAGATTCTGGTCCTTTCATGGACAAGTGGCCACCCAGGACTTTCCAAACCATGGAAAGCTCACCCTACCATTTAACTCCACAACTTTCCCCAGCAACTTTTTTAAAGTTTGGACTATCTTTTCAGAGCACAAAACATAAGGTAACCTTCCAAGTCCTCTTTGCTGAATTTTCTCTGTTGCAGCTGATATCCATCTGACTTAAAAAGGACTGTAAGCCACTTGAATGACAGAGTGGAAGAAATCATGGAATGATCACAGTCTGAACCTTGATTATCCAAAATGCACGATCACACTTACCCAGGGAATCATTTCAAATACAGTTCTCTGTTTACAGAACACGTGACCACAAGTGCTCCTCTCCTAATTCATGACCTGTTGCTGTGACACTCCACACAACCTCTGTTCCTTGCTGTTATTAATTAGCAGGACAGTTTTCAGCCTGGGGACTGCTGCCATGAGTGTTACCACAGCTATGAGCTAACACATTTGGAGACTCACAGTTAAATGAATTGCACATGCTACCTGGTAGTGCCATTAGAGTCCAGGGCTTTTTACAGCTTTTTTTCCCTTTTATTTCCTCTTCTCAAGAACAGACTTTCTGGCAGTTGTAGACCTGTTGATAAAACCATGTGAAATCTGTTCATGGGGAGGAGTTCAGAAAGGCACCTTTTGTAAGAGCTTGCACAGTTGAGTACACACTGTTATCTCTATCCATGTGCTGATTCACTTGTTTATCGGGGTTATCGCAGCCATAAAAATATCTGTGAACACACAGGAATTTTGTGCTTTGAATGACAGCACAAAAAACCCTACTAGACAGGGGACAGGACCCACAGGTCCCCAAAGCACACGGTGTGTGCCAGCTCTCCTGAAGGTACTGAAAGTAATTCTGCAGATCTAAACAAACCCCAACACGAGATCTCCACTGCAGCTGTTCTTCTGCAACACTGGGAAGCATCACCCCAAAATATCTTTCTGACAGGCAGCGTTACAGTCCCTGAAATTCATCCTGCTGTCCTTTATTATGCTGCAGTATCCAACAGAAAAGGTAAAGAGAAAAACTCCCCACTCCTCTGCACATGAGTTATTGTGCAATGTCTCGGAGGCAGAGCTCATAACATTCCTTTTATACACCCGCCTCAGCTTAAACCTGTTCCTGGGGTTATCTGTGCAATGCAGGGAGGAGCAGTGTGAGAACAGCTGTGGGATACGGTTGGGTGCAGAGGGATGAAGGGTTTCCCTCCCTGGCATCACAACCAGTTGTGCTGTACATGCACACGAGCCCTGGACAGAGCTAACTGAAGCCAAGTCTTCTCAGCCACACACTTCACCTACGTTATCAAAAGAGCAATCGACTGAGAACACATTCTGCTGCACTGTTTCGGCTGCATGCTTCAGAAATCCTGACTGATCTTCCACCCAGGGGAAAAGGAAAGAAAAAAATGGAGTAAGAAATTCCTACAACATCTGAACTGAATATATAGCTGTTGGCAGCTTTTGGTTTTGTGTTTTACCCCGAGCTTTCACTGGCAAGAGACAGTAAATTCACAAGCTTTTTCCAAGGAACCCAAGAGAGAAGGGAGTCTGCTTGACAGAGTTATATCTCTGGCAAGGAGCAGTGCTGATAATCACTTTCACTGGAGATGCTGTAAAGTGGCTCATAACTCATTTCTTTTGTACAATAAATGCAGGGCAATTAAATCCAGCACTCTTCGATACTGTGCACAGAACTGTGGGACAATCCATCACTGCCTGCTTATACACAACAGCATAGAATGAACCCACCCAAAACAAAGAAGGAAAAAAGCAAATGTGCTTGGGTAAACTGTCTCATCACATTTTCCCACAGTTACAGTGATCCAAGGCTGTAACTAGACTGCACTTAGCACAGGCTCCTTCCCTTTTAAGACTCAGATTTTATTTTCCTGTGTTCATTTCACTTTCTCACCCAGCAGGAAGAGATTTTGAACACAACTGTGTTTGTATTACGTTAATACAAGACCAGTGCCTGTGCCATACTGGACTGGTACCCAGCCTCCTCCCTGCTGGCCCCCTGGTGAGACTCAATCAGGAATCTCCTTCGTTTCAGCCAAATTTTGGCAAAGCCTCCTTATTTTGTCCTCCATATCCAATGGAAGCAGATGAGGAGCTGAGAGCCTGCCTAGTCTGAGAATCCTAAAAACTTCATTTTAGTAGAAAATAGCATTAAAATCCAAGTCTTTTTTTTCCTGATCAGTGGAACCAGCAAAGTGTGTTTTCCTACAGATACCTGCTTGGAGAACGAGCTCCTTTTCCAATACCTAGGAAAGAGTGAGTTTGAGTTTATATCACAGTATTTTCCTGAATGGCAACGTTACCAGAAGTTTCCTCCTCTTGCCAAAGCCACCTCTTTCCAAGTAGGAACATAACCACAGGAACTTCCACCTTCCATCAAAATTCCAGGGAAACCAGCCTACGGGTCGCAGCGTTCCAAGCAGAGCTGTGTGGAGCTAGGCTAGTGGCTCTGATGGAAACTGGAACCAGTTTCCTCCCTGACTACACCAAGTCTGAGGGCTCTCACCTCCCTGCTGTTACACTTCCCAGCCTGTCATCACTGACCTCCCCCAAAGCTGTCCAGGGCACTTTGGTATCCAGATGTGTGCAAGAAAGCTCCCAATATTAACACACAGCCCTTAATGGCTTCTTGAGGAAATCACAGATTTTAACAAAAAGCCAGTCTAAGGCAGCAGTCCTTGTCCAGGATAAGAGCCTGTCGAGACCTCAGCCAACATTGCCGCAGGCAATGGTCTTCAAACACATCTCAAACCTGACCTTTTCAAGTGACACGTTTTTGTCAGATCCAAAGAGGAGAAATAAATGATTCAGGGCCACATAAGGCTCTGTCACACAGTTCTGAAACCATGATACACAAGGACACGATAACCTGGGGATGAAAAACAGTAATGGGAAACTCACAGCATTCCTGCTTGCAAACATTGAAAAAAAAAGAGAAAAAAAAGCTTCTGCAAACATATTTCAGCCTGACTTCTTTGCAAGCTGTTGGCTTTGTGCTGTTTGCCATTTTTGGGATGCAATTAGACATCAGCATCCCTTGACTTGTTCATACAGTGACTAAGATTAAGAACAAAATCAAAAAGAATAACAAATAGGACAGCAACTAATAAAAACACATCCACAAGCCAGTATCTCTGTGTTCATCAGAACACTGATATTGAACAATAATTGTTTTCCTCCAAAGTGACATAATCACACTCCCCTTATGGATGGCAAGGACCAAAAAAGAAAAAACAAGTTTTTTTTAATGTTATTTCTTACACAAAAGAAATTCTTCAAGATGTGTTTCCATGTCTAATCCATAAAAATTAAAAAAAAAAAGTTGAGAAAGTCAGATTTGTTTAATTAAATATTCTACAGAAAGAAATTACTAAACAAATGATTGAAACCATTTGGTGTCCTCAAGTTGTGCAATATTTACACTGCATAAATATGGCAATTTCATTTTAACCTTGCTTCCAAAAACCATGATGCTTACAGAATCCTGCTGTCTCTTTGTGTCTATGTTTTTGTTTTTATGATCTCCCTTGAAATATTCTGAACCCACGGGCAAATTTCAAATCTATTAGACAGAAGAGCAGCTGTCTCCAAGAGAGTCCTTTCTTATATATTTTATGAATACAGATGGCTGGATAGAGACTCACCAATCTCTCCTGTGGAAAGAAAAGTTGCAGAGTGAGACTTTTTAGGGACACCAGAGACCCATAAAGATAATACAAATGCCCCAATTAATAGAAATGACTCAGCTACAGTGCAAACCTTATTAGACTGCTGGGAATGCAAGCAAATGGCCTAAATCCATAGGAAACCAGGCTTCATTAATGTTGCTCCTCACACTAAGTGTTTGAGGAGCAGAGGTTTAAGTCCAAGTGGCTCCATGTGAACCAAAGTTTAGGTAGTTAATTCCCTCAGCCTGGGATCTCAATCTGTTCATCTGCTGCATCCAACCCAGCTAAGTCCTACCTGGGGGTCCCTCTTGAGGCTTCTCCACCTGATGTGTGGCACCACCCTAACGAAGTGCAACCTTGGCTGAGTCACAGGAGAGTTCTGAGCCGCCACGGGCAGTACAGCAGCACTTACTTCATGTGATTTATCAGGACTGTCCTGCAAACTGAGCTTTAAAATTAATGTTCAAGGCAAAACTGGGGGCTTTCCTGCAAGGGGAAAAAATGGATTCCTCTGGCCACCTTCAGCCTTCAGTAAAACCCAACTTAAACAAGTAAAAGTTACTCTTTCATTATTTAACTTTTTACTGTTTTATGTTCTAGTTCTTTATTTCTCATGCCCACATTCAATACTGAAGGAGTTAAAAATCTGTACTTGTGGCCCATGGTTTGAAGTTTGGAGTGAAACACATGATGTTAGAGTCCACAAAAGAACAGGATGAAATTCCAGGAGACCAAACCAATTAATCTAACAGTCTCTTCTGACATTAAAAGTTATGAGGCTATCTCTTGAGGGTTTTTAATTGACTGTTTCAATTTTTCAAATACTTAAAACCATCTAAAGTATTATTCATTTTTCTCCTTTTATTAAATAAAAAAGCAAGTGAATGTAGGAGTAAGGAAATTAATCCTGGATTCTACTAAAATATCAAGAGGAATTTTACCAAATGTCAGTCTCCTCAAGCTGCGTGTATTTATTCAAACCATTTTGGTTAACAGCAGACTGAGGGGGCAACTTTCAGGCGAGGAGTTTTGCAAATATTTTAAGTAGAGTTTTAATTGACCCAGTTTGACATTAAAAGCACTTTTTAAACTCTTGATATTGTTAGCCATTTAAGATAAGTGGCAATAAATACAGATTAATTGTAACACATGAAATGAAATCTTGGGGCTGCGGTGGGCCGGTGAAAAGGCCCTTTGTGAGGCAGGGAGGTGGAGGATCGTGTGTCGGGGTTAGGCTGACAGAATCCCCCGTCAGGCTCAGCCAGGCTTTTGGTAGCTCACGCTGGGACCAACTGCAAAGACAACAAACTTTGGGCAAAGGCAAGCAGGGTGATTGGCAGGTCTGGAGAAAAACAAAAGCGCCAGGACCAAGGGCTCCCTTTTGACGGGAGCGCTGTGCAGCGCAGGACTCAAAGGGAAGCCAACACTGGGGCTTTTATTGCGCGGGAGATGATTGAGCTGGGAATGTAAATTCAGGAAGACAACTTCTAAGATGCTGGTGTTTCAGAGAAATGCTGAGTAAATAGTACAGGCTCGGTGAGTGACCCCCACAGGGGAGACTATCTGGTGAGTCTCTCCATAATGCTAAAATAACAAAACAGAAAACCCACCCACACGCCTTCTTATTTGCCTCTAAGTCTTGCATGCAAAAAACCAAGAGATATCAGAAGGCTTTTTCAAAGGGTCTCCAGGTCCAAATCACTCCTCACTGACAGCGCTTACATGGATTTGGCCTGGCTGTAAGAGAACAGTGAAAAATCAAACACACGGGATGTCAAAATATTTTTTTTTTGGTTTTGACTGCTTGCTTCTTCCCTTGCAAAAGGGATAACCATGCCTGATGAGCAGAAATGAGAGCCTGCTCTCCTGCCTGCAGTTCTGTCTCCAGGCAGACCAGGCCGTGAATAACTGCAATGGCACCGCAGTGGCTTTTGTTCCCTCCAGCCAAGAGGAGAGTAAAGATGGAAACACTTTACACTTCAGCATGTCCAAATCCACCTCTTCTGTGCAATCACAGAGATGGAGAGTTTGGTCTGAGCACTGGGGCTGAGACTGGGGCTCACTGGGGCATCTGCACAGGGGACAAAACGTTTGGCCAACCTTGGGCTCCAACCATATCACACGACAGGATGTGAAAGTTGCACATGGTTGGCTGTCACAGCTCCTTCTCCCACCCCAAAGAAACCTAATCCTGAGTGAGTTTTCCAGAGCTGGTGGCAGAGGGCTTTCTTCTCCCCTTGAGACCACACCAAGATGCTCTCCAAGGCATGTTGGAAAGCAATCCTGTGTCAGTCTTCTGCTTGCAAATTTGCCTCAGGACTAACAATGTTCTGCCATTGGCAGCAACGCAAAACTTTGCTCAGGGAGCTCTCAGTGCACTGAGCAGCTTGTTCAAGGTCAGGTAGGGGTAAGGACAGAACACCCTGAATTCCTGATGACTCCTGCTCTCAGGGTTCAATAAATCCCACTCATCTGAAAGTCAGGCATCTGTTGGAGGCCTGCTTTCTAGGTTTCCTCTGTGGTCAGTGGAAAGGTATCTCCAGAGGGCAATTCCTTCCATCTTAAAATATGCATCTGAGATAAGTTGGAGGATTTGTCCTCTGAGGGTTTCAAAGGAACTGATGGTTTTATACAGAACACACACTGAACTAGAGTTCAAGACACCTAGAGTTCAAGAGGGAGAGTCTCACCCCAACAACTATTACTGTTACCAAGACACTAGATACATAATTTTCAATCTCAAGCAAAAAAAAGAGTGAAATTAAGAGCTAACCCTGGCTTGGCTCTTCTGATCCCCATCTGTATTTTTCTTTGGAAATGTTTCAAGTACTCTCCTCATCACAATGTTTTCTGAGCATCTTCTCCAACTGCTATGTGACAACAAGTCCCTCGTCTGATAAGCTAAAGTTGCAAACCCCTTTCCTCCAGGTCGTGCTTTACTCTTTCCTTTGCTTCTTAGTTTTGTTCCCCACTGCCAGTGAGCTGCTTCAGCTCTCAAGGGAATGACCTTGGTTCTGGGGAAAGTGTTCCTGAACTCTGCACACAGGAATGCTGCCCCAGGCTGCCTCCTGGACTCACAGGAGTTTCTGATGCTCTTTTCACCCCTTGGCCACTTAAGAACATTTTTGGGCATGGTTGATGGCACACTTGGCCAATTAGCAGTAGTGAGGCTGCACAGTTTGAGTGCCCACGACTCATTAGGTTTATAGAGTCCTGGAGCCATGTCTCGGTCACATTTATTAACCTGCTCCCTGCTATTGCTCTGGCCTTGAGAATGAGCACCTCATTAGAGGGCAGCCCAGAGGTAACGTGGCTCCTCAGATACTCTAAATAATAACTATTTGCTGTAAACGCCATCGTTACATTTAAACCATGCTGTGTCTGATCTGTGCACTACACACCCAACCCTCCCATGTGCAGAGGAACCAGAAAAATGCCACTGTCCTATGGGGATGTGTCTCACCTTCCTCTCCCACCAGGATTTTCTGAGCTCTAATGAAAGTTGAGCTCATGCTGTGCCCTTTCAGTGGATGCACACTATGAATGTCTTTTTCTTCTATCCAATCACTTATTTTCATGCAGCATGCAAGAACTTTTTATCTTGGAGAGTCAGCAATCTGTCAGGTTTGGTTATAATCAGCCAACAGATGAAAAATTTACGAGGGAGAAGGACACAGTCACACACACCTATATATACACATGCATACTCACAAACACTGCCATGGCCTAAGCCTCATTTCCTTAGGAAACCAGATTAAAAATAGCATTGATGTCAATAATGAAGTCTTTATTTCTTTGGCAGATCTCTGCTCCTTTTAAACCAATCCTCCCAGCGAGAGGTACTGCAGAATTTTCAACTGGAACCAGACCAGATCGCTAAGTGATAAGAACCTCACAGCAGTTTCACTGTACCTCAAACACCTCAAGAAAAAACACAAAGTGCATGTGAATTCTGTATAAATACTGAAAACTGGTGCTGAATTTCATACTGAGTTAACCCAGTGGTGGCATTTGATTTTTCTCTCCATTTACCTTCAGTGTATAAATACCATTTAAAAAAGTTTGCAAACCTCAGTATTTAAGGTATTTCCCATAATAAAGTACAGAAAAATACTAAAAAAAGACTTAAGTTATTAATTTAAATACAAGTCACATAGGTTTCAGTCCTGCAACGTTATTCCAAGAAAAGGATGGGAGATTTCACTTTTCTGGCAGAGAGTTCCAAAGCTGAACTCCACCAAAATGTTGTGTTTAGATTAAAAAGGTGTTTGGAAGTTCTCTGGCAGAATGATTTTCAGGTGATGAGCAACAATTTATGGAAACCTGAGCATTTGGTAGGTCTCATTGATCATCTCTTGCAAACTAAAAGTTCCAAGGTGGATTCACCTGGATTTTTGTTTATTCACCTGTCTCTTCCTTCCCACTGCCTGCTTGGAGACTGATGGGAGCAAAGCCTGGTAGTTCTGAAATCATATTTTACCATATTTCAGTTCACAACTCTTTAGCAAACTTTTCTACAAAGAAGGGCTTGCCTACCCTTGCCTACCCTACTTGGAGGTATCCAAGTCAGCCCATTTTTGCCAAGAATTACCATATTTTCCAGTTTTGTGAGTAATCTTCTCAAAAACCAATTTGAAACAGCAACACTTTTCCACAGATCGAAGTTTCTTCTCACTCCCCATCAGTCCACTCCAGATTCAGGGTTTCTACTGCACACAGCAGAGAGGGATCTGAGATTCAGGCACGAACCCGAACGTTTTCCAGTTTCAGATGGCAGCTCAGCTATTGGACTTGGGCTTGAGCCCAGTTTCAGTTGCCACCAGAGCAATTTTGTCCAAGAGACCTCTGTTGCTTTCTGCAGGCCTCTATAAAATGCCTGAACGGTGGCAGAGTTTGTGCTTTGAATGTCTAAGAGAGGTGAATAACTGAAGTTTACGACATCTCGTCTTGCTGGCTGGAGCTTTAATTATTTCCCTTCTGCCCCTCTAAGTAATTCTACCTTCACTTTACATTTCTGATGTTTAAATATTGTTTTTGGGCAGAGGTATACTGCGCATACATTTTCTTTTCCTTGACACATCTCTTCTGATCTACCAGAGAAAATAACAATGGAACTGGGATTTAATAGGCTTATAAAGAGGGTATTGATGTGAAAGTAGCAGCCTAGATTAAAGACCTGGAATGACAAATAAATAATGTCTCATCCAGGTGCACATGCCAGTCACCTTGATGTCAGTTGCAGAGCTACCATTAATTCAGTGAGAATAGGATCTGATCCCAAATCCATAAATCCTTTCTCAGCAAGTTTTCTCTGATGATATTCCTGGCACAACCATGACTAAGAAAACCTGAAACTCTCACAAGAACGCCCAGTTTAATGAGATTTCCAGTCCCAGTTTCCATACCAGTAAAAATCCTCAAGAAATCCACACAAATTACAGCCAGGCTTTCTAAAGCTTTCAGTTTCAAATCCACTTTTGCAAAACAACTGACTCCAGCTAGCAGTCATGCCCTGCCTTTCCAGGGCACCAAGACTACCAGTGGTTCTTCTCCATATGCAGTCCTCCTGCAACTTGGCTCTGAAGCTGGTCAGAAATGGCTTAAACCTCTAAGAGACCAACACCACAAGCAGTACAAACTGGTTCCTAAGTTCCTGGCTTTACTAAATTCCCTTTCCAGCTTCTGCTCCAACAGCTGGAGGCTCCAAGAGTGGAGCTGCAGGGGATTCAGCCATGGTGGTCCAGGATACCTTGGGACATCCCTGCTCCTCCTCCGGAGTACGCACCCAGGCAGGAGGGGCAGAAGAAAGGAACGTGAACTCAGGTCAACCCCATCAACTTGCACTAATGTGAAACACCACTGAAGGATCTTTGCTTGCACTCCAGGCTCTGAATTCAAGGAAACAGGGTAACCGGATTTCTTTCTGCTCTGGGACAACACCAGACAGCAGGGGGACTAAAAGTACACTTGGGTGCAGAGACATTTTAATCACTGCAGGCAGCTCGCAAAGGTATCCCAGCTGAGACAAGATCCTTGGATCCTTTGCAATCTGTTTGCCTTCCGCAGGAGCATCCCACAGAAACCTCAGTGTCAGAGGAAGGTTGCCAGTCCTTGAGTTCACCACACTGCTCTTTTAAAACCTTCCCAACAGCACTGTTAGAGCTGGATGGGAAGTTTCAGCTGAGTTTTGGGATGGGAAGTGATGAGTTGTCTGGCATCCATATATTGATTTCAACACTCCCATTTTGAAATCTAGAGTTATATGGGAGCCCTGCCTGGTCTCCTGAGAGCTTACAGGGTGGCCTGTGGATCCACAGCAAGCTCTTGTGTGTGGGGGGGGGTGAAAAAGTATTTCATACCATGTTTAAACCCATTCCTGTTCAGCAGAGTCTTTAAGCCTCTCATGGTTCTTCAGTTCTGAAGAGAAAATTTCCCAAATTATGTCTACATTTTTTACATCTCAAATGTTGAAGAGAAATACAGTAAAGGCATAGCCAAAATCCCCATATTATAGGACAGGAGGGGCCAATAGACTTTTCTTTCCTTTGAGAACAGGCAGGCAGAATTAGACTTATACAGTAGAACTTGGCACAGGCATAATAATAAATATGATATGAAAATGTCAGGGACCCAGAGGAGCTGACATTAATGTATGTGCTTCTTTAAACCCAAATCCTACAGCACACAGGCAGCTTTCCCCATTAGTTACAGGCAGAATCACACCAGAGATGGTGAATGTATACACTGCAGTTTGCAAGGCCCATTTTAGTTGCTTTCAGCATTTATTTGAATATCTGCAACCGGCAAACAAAGACCTGGATTTGGGGTTGCACCCACCTTCAGTGGAGCAACAATGAAAGCAAAGGCGGGCAGCGGCCAGGCTGGGCTCCCTGTTGAGCACAGGGAATTCTCCACCAGACCACCAAACACAGTCCAGGGCTTGTCCAGCTTCCCTCAACAGTTTAGGGGATGACATACCAGGAGCAAAAACAAATTGCAACCCCAAATACTGGAATCTGTTCTTTTGCCTGCTACGTGTCTTGCCCTCCTCAGTTGGCACAGGTGACCGAGGCCTCAAGACAGCTCTCACCATTGCATAGGCTACGCTGTGTTTCTACAATTAATATCTTGTTATACAACAAGGGTTTCTCAAATCAGAATTACAGGAATCAACCTTCAGAACAGAAGCTCCCTTTTCACAAAAGGGTGGTGCAGGCAGGTTTATTTTGGCCTCCCTAACCGAGGCGCTCTTTGCAGATTTAAGCTTCAGGTGAAAAGCAAATATTCAGGACTTCCAAACCCCCGTATTATACAAGATCAATGTACATAAAAAAACGTTCCCTCAATTTTTTTTATTTTTATTTTAAAAGGCTGCAGGCTGGATTTGCACTTGGAACAAACTTTTCCCCAGTGGAGTATCTCCTGATTTACAACAGAGTGTCTGAAAAGAGAATCAGGCATTGCCTGTTCAATGAAGACTTTTAAATGAATCAGTTGCATGGTTTTGGTCAAAATTAGCATGCAAGTCTATTTCTAAAAGAAAAGTGATACTCTGCCTTAAAAACTAATAGTAAAAGAAGCCCATACACAAAAACAGGCTGACCTCACTACAAGCATCTGGATGCCCAAATAAACACGAGCAGAGGGAATTCCAGCATCTGCAAACTGTTAATTCACCCTTTTCTTCTCTTTTGTAGGCTGGCCAAGTTCAATCTCCTGGTCGCCAACTCCTTGCTCCACTGAGAGAACTCGTTGATGAACTGTGCGGGTGATGTCAGTAGCACCACTAATCAGCGTTGGATCAGGACGCCTGACCCGGGGGATAAAGTCTCTTTATATTCCAGCCTGCAAGTGCTTTCTTTTTTTCTTTCCCCCCCCCTTCCTTTTTTTCCTTTTGTGTTCTACACAGGATCAGAGATGACGAGTGAAAGTGGTAAAGAGCTCCACAATCCTGATAGAGAGAGGACAGACTTCTGATGAGCTGGTTCCCAGTGACACAACAGTGGTGCAACTTGGTGCCTGATTTGCACTCAATACTGCCCCAGTTGGGAGTGCAAAGCAGCTATTTGCATATTCAACATCTGTAAATCCCCGTCCCTCAGTGTGCAGTTGGATGGCGGCCTCAAGGCACTTTCCTCCTGAAAAAACACTTCCCAGTAACACATGTGAGCCCCAGTGCCAGATCTGGTGGCAGGTGCTAATGGCTTTCACAAAGGCTCTCAGGATTTTAATTAGTTGAGTTTAAGTTGCTCAGAGTATCCATCACTTCCTTTCCTTTTCCAAACTACTGAGCAGAAATATGGCTTCCCAACAAAATACCACTGCCACCTCTCCTCTGGCCCCTCCCACTCAAATTCAACATCCATAATGTTCCAGCTCAGATGTGTCACCGTTTTAATCATCAGTGAAGCATGTTCAAGATAGCTACATCATCTGGGTATCTCCCCAGACGTGCCTTATTTGTCAGAGAAAAATAAGAACATCTCAGTGTTCAAGATGAGATCAAGACTGAGATGTTCTTATCTTCTTATCCCACTTCTGAGTTCCATTATGAAGAACCACCAGAGAACATTTACTTTGGAAGCAAGTAACATTGCTGTTTGAGAGCTTGGATTAGATGACCTTTAAAGGGTTCTTTCAACCCAAACTCTTCTATGATTCTTGCTGTCTAATCTTTGATGATCAGAATCATTCCTGATGACACTGCCCATCCAGTGACGCCTGAGAGAACTCTGCAGGATGGGCAGGGAATTCATGCTGTTCTAAGCATGGAAATTATCAAATTCCACTTCTGCTGTTCCTACTCTGGGATGAATTCCTGTGCTTTATGGCAGCACACAGACACCTACAACGGAGCCTGTATTTATTTTCTTGAAGAACATCTCAGAAATTTAAACCTAATCCATCAACAAATATGCACCTAAAGCCACCTAAGCCTGCAGACAAGCAAAAGTGCTCTGACTTTCACACAAATAGATCTCTGTTATCACCAGCTTCATCAGGAGCTGTGGGCATTCTGGCTTCCACCACACCACAGACAACAGTTGGGTCCTCTCTGACCTCTCTGACACTGAGGGGCTGCTGGGGTGGTTAAACATGTGCTGTCCTCCACCCCAGAATCATGGTCCAGAGACAATTTGCTTCTCCTCTTGCTGTGGGAGATGCTATGGTACTTGCATTTCAACTCTGTCTCAATAAAAGAATATTCTCCATGATACATTTATTATTTTAAGAAACAAAACCCACTGCCTTAAAGCCTACTGATTTGGCTGCTAATAAACATTGTGAACTGGAGCAGCATCTGAATTTCTGAAGCAGTAAATCCAGCCCTCAGCTACAAAACTGACAGCTCTCATAAAAGAAAGAAAGAAAAAAACACAAGTAAAACATCCTAAGGAAATTATCGTTCAAATTAACTGCAGACATAAATTTATCCATCTGTTATCATAAGTGTTACTTGAAAATTATTTGCCCATAAAAATGAAATAAACCAGAGTGGTTTTTTTCTTAAACATTGACTTCATGTGTATGGTCTTAGTTGCCAAAATATTAACTCTTTTTAACAGCCCATGTGCTCTTGGCTGTGTGTCTCTTTCTTGACTGTAAAAGGACCTTTATAAATTGTCTGTATAAATGAGGTCTAAGGCACTTCACTGTTATTACAGATCAATGATTCCAAGCAAACCATCATGATTTTCAAAACACAAAACCCAAGCAAATGCCCAAATTTTACTTGGAAGTACTGTATTTAGCTACCTTTATTCATTCAAAGGGAAATGTTACCCTGCCCATTAAATGAAAAATATCATTGAACTGCACAAACAATGACTGCTGTTTCATCCCTAGGGTACAGTGACTGTGAATACAGGTATGGTGAGATTTTCACATTAAGTCTGAACATGGTAAACTCTGTCAGGAGAGGAACGAAATCTACAGAACTGGGTACAGAGCTGGGTCTCTTTTACCCAGAGCCTGTATTTTTCTTGGAGAAGAGAAAGAAACAAAAGTAGAAAGAATAAACGTCTATTTTCACTTCTGCGTGTTTTATAAAGGAATAAATTAAAAGTCTGAATTACTCCAACATATTTAAATAGTGAGTAAAGTCATGGAAGGCGGAAAAGGGGAAAAATCTATTGAAAAGTCTATTTTTTATTTTTAAGAATGACAGAAAACTGAAAAGCTCCTTTAAGAATTGTGTAATTTTTTTTGTTTTGTTTTAATGACTGGAACAAAACCCCCTCATCCTTCAACAACATTAAAAAGCTTTGATTCACTTTATGAAAAACTATTTTATCTCAGCTTGCTTGGATATTCAAATGCCTGTCCCCTGCCCACTCCTTTGTCCCCAGGATTTGTCTGCTGGATGTTTCACAGGCTCGTGCTGTTACAGGCCATACTCTGAACCAGCTCTCCTATGATGCACCATAAGGTCTTTCAGCACAGCACTAAACTGGACTTAGTGAAACTTTTAGTGGGAATCCCAATTTACAGGAGAACAATGACACCTAAGCACCTGGGATTTGGATTGACATCTGAAAAAAGTGGACTTATTTTTCCAGAAGAAAATAGAAAAATTCTGTTTTCCACAAATGCCCAATTTTTTACTGAAAAACTATCAGCTGAAAGATTTTGATCAGCCTTCTTTTTAACAGGAAGGCAGGATGAAGAAGTGAGAAAATCTATGTATAAAATAGGTAATAACCAGCCCATAAACATGCAGAGTTGCTCAAGTAAATTAATTTGCCTGCTCTATTCCAATCAGTTCAGTGGCCACATCTTTCATCTGAGAGCTGAGCGAGTGTTTCCAGTGGTGACCTGACCTCCAGATCTGCTAGGACCGGGCTGTGGAATCAGTTCCTGCATGAAGATTATTTAGATCAGGTCAGAGGGGCTGCCACATCTCCCTCCACCTGGGTGAGCAATGTTTTTTTCTGATGGTAAAGTGCATTTTTTGTTATGGGGACAGGGCTTCACACTCTGCCATGTTTCAGCCCAGGAGGGATTTCTGACCCCCCACTTTCTGCTGACAGACACCTGCATCCTCCAGCTCCGTGGCACCAGGCTCCTGCACCACCAGGCTGCCAGGATATCATCATCTTGTTTTTCATTTGAAGTCACTCACTGGATTTGTTTGGGGTTTTTTGTGGGTTTTTTGGTTCTACAGTCATGGAGCAGGATACACGGAGCCAAACCTGACTGTAATTTGCAAAGACACCTGTGTGGTGCCTTCTGCCTTAGCCAAGCTCATTATACTAATTCATTATTAGATGCTACAGAACTACCCAGCCATGGCACTGGGATCTTAAAATAAGCTGAGGATGATGCCCCAAGAAAGCAACAGAGCCTCAATGGCTGCATGCAGCTGTGCAAAAGCCAGGGAAACCTTCACTACAGCAGCACCCACAAGGTACAGCTCCCTGCAGGGAGGCCACCAGGGGAACAGGCAGGGCTCTGCCTCGGGAGGGCTGTTTTCTGGGTAAGATCCTATTTCCCAGCCCCTTGGCTCCAGTTGTACCTGGGGGTTACAGGATACCTCTGAGCCTGTATGAATCATCCTGCAGGGCTTGGGGCTCCCTCCTAGAGCAGCTCTAGACTGTAAAACTGCATTTGTTGAAGTGTTTCCAAGGGGCTTTTCTCATAACAAGCTTATTTCCTTACTTAGGAAAATACTTATTTTCCTAATTTTATTTGGCAGCACAGTTTTATCCAATTCTTCCTTTCCCAGAAACCATGATGGAGATTATGAAATTCAGAAAACAATTCATAATACACATATATAATTTAATTACTATTCACTCATTAGTTCCAATAGCCTCAAAATTAAGGGATTAATGCAGACATCACGCTTGGCATAAAGGGCAATATCTTCTGAAGTACATTGTCCAGAATATTTCTTTTTTCAAATTATTTCTTCTTCATCATGTTAGTCTTAAAGATGCAGAATCTTAAATTGCACTGTTCTGGGAGCAAATAAACTCCTGCAGACTCTATCATGCCTATCCTAACTGAAAGTGCATTCCTAAAATTTTGCACATCAGAATTCGTGGGAATATGTCAAAGCCTCAACTTTCATCAAAAACATCCTTCACTTTTATAAAACACAAAACCAAACCCTCAAGGTTTTATAGAACAATTTGAATTCATGACCCAAGCACATACTAAAGAAACACCTTAAAATTCAAGAACTAGATATAAGGAGGCAAAATAAGAGATTTATCAATAAAAGCCACTCTTCTAATTCAGTGCATGGGGGAAAAGAGGAAACAAAAAAACCTTCAGGAAAAAACCTGCATTTGAATCATAAGAGGAAATGAACTTGCCTGCACTTTGGTCACATAAAAGTTTTGGCACTGAAAAAATTAGTAATTTTCTCAGTGTTTGCTGCATCAGGAAAAAAACATCCCAAAGAAGAAAGCAGGAATTAATTGTATTTAATGTAGGAATAGCCTGCAGGGATGGCCCAGTTTGGTGAGAAAGGCCAAAGGGATGCTGGAACAAAGAACCCAAAACAAAAAGCTCTCCTCGGCATCTCCCACATCCCAGTTTTCAATAAACCCGGCTGCGTGCGTCTGCTCTGTCCTGTCATGGTCAGGGCTGGGGAAACAAAACAACCCAGCAACAAAGGCAGTTTTCAACATCAACAGAAATGGGCTTAAAAGACAAAATGACACTTGCTGTTTATGAGCCAGCTTTCCCAAGGGATGCTCCCTGGGAGTTTCAGGTAGGTGCTCTCTGATGGGGACAGGGAAAGAAAGCTCAAACCTCCCAGAAGTTAAAAGTGCCTTTCTAAAGAATGTAATGTGTAATTAACATCCATTGGCTTAATTTCCCTTCTGTTATTAGCACAAACAAATAGCTGCAGTGGCTTGGATCCGTGACCCACCCAATCCAAGATCCTGTCTCAAGCCATGGCCTGCAGCTGATGCCCTGGAAAAATGTGGAGAGCAGGACAAGTGGGCAGTGATGCCCAGTTTATCCTCTCAGCTCCATTTATGTACTGGTTAAGAGATTTCCAAAACTGGAAACTACGTCTAAGCCATCATGTTCGATAATCTCCAATAAACCTCGCTCCTTGGGTCAGACAAGCTGGTTTTTATGAATGCCTGTCCAATTATGAGCTATCATGATATATTTTCCTACTGTAAAAACAGTTAAGCAGAACTCCTCGGCCAGAAATATCAGCCAAGCTTGAGATTAAATAAGCTTGGGAAAATTCAGTCCGGATACACTCAAAAAATAAATACATCAAAATGCACGTGTCTCTGCTAAAACCCGCAGTCTTTAATCAAAATTCCCACTGAAGTGAGTAGCGAAAGGTGAGTTGTTGCCAAAGTTCATAGCGAGAGCCATGGGATGAGAAGCAAAGTTCTGTCAAAAATGAGAAATTGCCACGGAGAGGGAGCAGGAGGAGCAGATCGGTTCTCGACACAGCAATCTCAGGCTGCCTTGAAGTCGAGGGAGCTCAAAGACACTCTCAAGCTGGTGCTCAGGACTCTGCTGAGCTGGGGCCTGAACGGTTATTATTTATAGTCTTATCACACAGAAATGTGAGTTCCAATGGAAAAGGGAAAAGAAACAAAAAAAGGGAGAGAAAGGACAGTAGCATGTACTGTCTCAGGCTCACAGAAGTACTGCAGTCATCTTTGTTCTGCAGATGTCAGGGAGAGCACTTAAACAGGCACAGGAACACACTGGATTTTTACTCAATGGTTTAAAATGCTGGTAATTCAGCTACACACACAACTCCTGCCTTGCAAAGCTCCAAACCAGTCGGTCTGTACAGACACACCACCAAAGCAGCTCAGTCACCCATCGAGAAGGTCTGACTGCAGCAACCCCAGAAGGTTTGAAACCCAGGGCCAGCACCTGGAGCCACACACACGTGCCTGTGCCACCAAAGGGTTTGGTTCTGCCAGTCACTGCCATCAGCACCTGGGCTTGCAAATTCAAAGGCACTTAAACCATCTCCTACACCTGTGGCCAAGCAGCCCCCAGGTCTGGGAAGGGAACAAACAAAACAGCATGAAAAATACAGCTTCACATCTCTTCAGTCAGATGGAAAACACAGTGAGTGCAGCCTGTGTGCAGCCTGGCTGGAACTAGACCCACCTCCTGCAACAACTCACTACATTTTAGAAGTGGGTCTGGACAAACAAAAGTCTTTCTGCTTCAAAGGGAAGCCTCCTGAGAAATCTTCCCACAGTCCCAGAGACTTGAAGCATTCCAAACGCTTCACTTCCAATCATGGTAACTAAGTAAAACAGAAAAACTCATGCCATACCTGCTCCAAAGGCAAAGAAGAAGCTCTTGTCTCTGTTCTCCCTTAAAAGTGACATCACTCTTCTCCCCATCCTCTCATTCCTCTTGTAGATGAGCTCCTGTCTGAAGTAGCTGTCTATTTCCTGAGCTGTCACCTGCTCATGGGGTGGGAGTGTTGTGTTGATGAAGTTTGGGACCTGAAACAAAGAGAGATGCCATAGCTGAGGTGGCATTGGTTAAGGAACCCCCAAAACACTGCATGTTTTAATTCAGCCTTATTTAAGCCACTTGAGCATCACTATCACACATAAAACCACTAGAGGATCAGAGCATGGGAGGTTGTTAGGAACTCTAAAAAAAAAAAAAAGAAAAAATTCCCAATGATTATATTTTTTTTAAAAAAGTGAAACTAGTATTTTACTAAAGGAGACTTTAGTTAATTTTGATTTTTCTCTGTCTCTTCATCAAAATGTAGTTTCAGGTGTTACATTTGGGTGAGTTACTTGGACCTTTATTCTTTGCTTTTTCAAGAAAAAATCATTGGCTGTTTAATACCAAATTCCTGTGATGTGTTCTCAGCTGAGATCACCATGAACTGAGTAAGGACTGTAAGATTTGGCTTGTATATGAACCTAACAGTTTAAAAATAGAAAATAATAGCAAATGCAGACACAGGAAGGTGCACACCGGGTAAACCCCCTCATCCTTACACACTATTAGGTCTCACCAGAGAAGACCATGCATTGCAACACATAAATCCCTGGAACATTCCTGATATATCCGAGGAAGAGACTGCTGCAAGAACTGCTCGTCCCTGCTTTTGTGAGGAGAGATGTTCACAGACACAGCAGAAAGGCTGAAACCCCAAGGACTTTGGTCAGGGAAGCAGACCCAGGAATGAGCCAAGATCCAAGCTGTAATGGACAGAGAAGCCAAAAGTCTCTGATTATTACAATAACGACTTTTTTTGACACAGTGAAGGTCCCAGGTCTACCACGAGGGTTTGGGAGCCCACGTGCCCTGCAGAGAGAAGGGCTGTAAGGGAGCAGTGTTTGATGACTGCTAACAGGACTCAGGCACGTTCTGGTGATTTTCTAGGCCTCACCACTGGAAAGCAGCTTAAGCTGCAAACCCCAGATTCAGATTTCTGAGTCCCCAGGTACATGTAAAGCTGCCAGGATTTCCAGTGTTAATCTGAGTCAGTGGTAATGACATTGCGTGCACAGCCCATGAGGGGAACATCCCTCACTTGCTGTGCTGAAATACTTGGTGCAGTGACTCTGTTACATGGTTTAAGTCTTTCTTTGGTTTTCCGTACTCACAAGAAATTCCTGTAGTCATTTGCTAAAACTTGCCTTTAGTTTTTGTTCTTCAGCCCACCTCTTCTCGTTCCACTTGGCCACATGGTTTTATCACAACAATTTTTGTCTTTTCCCACCCTCTTTGCTCATAATGCCTCTCCAAAAGTTTTCAGTAAGTCCTAGGGAGAAAAACTGATTTGCATTTTCACAGTACTCTCCTTAAAGCTTCTTCACTGCAGCCCCATCTGCATCACTCCTAATATATGTGAGGGACCAAGCAGCAGAGATTTCTCACCATGCATTATGCAGGATGAGTCTACACCTCGCTCTGGATTCACACCAAAGGCTGTACCCAGTTGAGTGAGACAGAAAAAGGGACCACATCTCCTGAACCAGAGGATCCCAAAGGGATGGAGCTAACACTCCATCTCAGGGACCCTGCCCCAGCCTATTAATGGGTCTCAGAGACCAGCTGCACCTTTGATTTTCCAAACTGCTTCTCAACCTGCTTTGCCAAATCACCATGCTCCTCACAGCATGTCGTTCTTTAAGGGTTCAGTTGCATTACCCTGAGTCATTCCTTCCTCCAGGCTTTCCAGCATGGCTTGGCATCACCAGTGTAACTTGTGAACTCCTCAGAGCATGCAAGTGCTTTGCACCTTGTTCTCAGTTTAGCCCTGAGCCAGCACTCAACAAGTAATAAGTCCCATTAAGTCAGACCTATTGGAGACACCAGTTTCCTGTGAAAACCCAAGGAAGCTGCCTCCATGTCTGGCAAGAACACGTGTTTGTCTCAAAGGGATGCAGGAGCAGACTGACGGTGTCAAAGAGATAAAATGCTGCTGGCTACAGCAGCAAAGGATGTAGTGGCTTCCATTCCTGGTGAAAAACCAGGCAGGAGAGATTTACATTGTAGGAATAAAGTCTGAGGAATGAGTAGCCATTTTACACTTGCAGTAACCTCTGTAATGCAAAGCTGCAAATCAATTGGTCCATGGAGATATCACAAGCCTTTGCATCTCCTCTATACTGGGGCTCTCAGGCAGGAGTCAGGGAAGCCTTTAGGTACTGAACTGGAAGGTGACATTTTCTGGAAGCATCTGAAGGCTCAACAGCCACATAAGAAAGTCTCTTCTTCCCTGCTTCTGGCTGAAGGGAAGTGAAGGCTGGGACCGTCACTTGAGATGCTTTGGGGAAAGCAATGTACAGCCTTGCCTGTGAGCACAACCTGCTCCTACACAAAGCAGGAGCAGCAGTGCTGAGGGACCAAGCAGCTTTGTGCATCCCACTGGTGATGGAGGTCTAGATAGCCCAGAAACAGATGTTGTATTTAGACCTTGACCAACAAGGTCTTTGCCAAGAAGGGAAGCACCTTTCATCTCCTTGTGCCTGCTATCACTTGCAATCCTATATCCAACATTCAACCTACAGTTCATTCCTTCTCTTTATCTAACCTAAAATACAGTACACAAAACAGAGCCATTTACTTGCCTTTTTCCCCCCTCCCTTTCTTTCCTTCTCTTCTGTGGGAAAAAGTTTGCCAATGGCAGAGAGATAAACTTAAAACCAAGGACTGGGTTTTGTCAATGTTTCTTTTGCTTGCCCAAGGAACAAGGCAAAGGAAGGCATCACCTAGAGAGGCACAGCACCAGCTACAGGTCCTGCTGCACCATGTGCATTCCTGCATTTCTAACTCTTGGCAAAACCAAAATCTGCACGTGTGTTTCTGCGTGTGTGGGGCAGAGGACAGAAGATAAATGACTGCAGTAAGTATGCCCTTACACAGTAGTGCAACCACACTCTGAGCTGTGACACTTGCCCCATTAATCACCTCTGCTCCTCCCCGTATCCAGGTCCTTTCCACAGTCAGCGACACACACCATGCCTGGCTTCAGGGAGACAGCTGCTCCTATTGATTTAAGAAACCCTTAAACCAGACAGGGATCAGGAAGTCAAGAAACAGTCACACACAATTAGGAAACTGTTAACTGGAGCCAGAATTTAAGTTTGAGGTTTTTTTTTAAAGAGAAGACCTGTTATTTTAAATAAAAAGGCACCAAAAGGATGCACCTTCCCTCTTCTACTTTTATTTTGTTTCCATTCTGTGAAAAAATTAATTTTAACATTTTAATGATATATATCTGTTGGTTTTGAGCTAAGAGTGAATGGATGAGACATTTACTGTGCCATTGGGTGAGGGACTGATCTCCTAGTAATAGCTGAATATTGCTACGAGTATTTAAATGTACAATGGAGTGGATGATGTGACTGTTGAAAAATCCAAACTTCTAATTTTGCTGTTCACCCAGGAGAGTAACAGCTGGACCAGCAGAAAAACACATCACCTGGGGTGTGCTCACTTGTACAGGATACACACAACAGGAGATAAATAGATTATGTCCAGTCTCTGCAAGCTGTGCAGTTTTCTGAGACCCCAACCAACTCATATATATGTATAATTCTAGTGGAAACTTAATAATGTATCTCATTGAGATGTTCAAAATAAAGAATATTTTGTTTTACTTAATAAGGTAGCACTCCTCCTTTTTTCTATTCCTGTTTTTGGGTTACAGCTCTCCTATGGACACACAGATGGACCCCAAACTCAGTCATTAGATACACCCTGCATTTCTCAGTTAAACTTTTGAGGTTAAAGAAAGGGACTATGAGAATAAAAAAGAAATCCCAGCCTTGCAAAAATTTCTTCCCCTCCCCACTGTCTGTGTAGTTTTACTTGAATCAGTATCCCTGATGGAATATATGTGTGGATAAAGCTCTGTACACACATCTGAGCTCACAGTGCTGTGGGATGTGGGCCATAATTCTTCACCTTTGAAGTCAGTGGGAGCTTTAGGGAGAAGAAAGAGGAAGGATTGTGGAGTGGTTATGACACCACCCTAAAAAAATGGTTCTGCTCCCGTGGGTGACACAAATCTCTTACACGATCACAAGCATGTCATTTGGGTTTAAACCTTCAAAGGAAACTCAGCACTTAACCTCCACTAAGTGTCTTTGAAGCATTTGGCTTTATTCCTCCTGTCTCTCAAAAGTCCATCTGTAAAATGGGGACAGCAAGACTTTCTACCTTGATGTTACATACAAGGCACTGGCTCAGTCTGGCTCTGGAGGGACCCAAAGGAAGATCCAAAGTCCAAGATGATGCTCAGCAGTAACCTCTCTTCCCATAAATTTCCACAGAGGCTTGGATTCTGCTGCAATCATTAGCATAAGAGCTAACAAGATACTTTAGCTTAGAAAAATGCATCAGCCATAACTCAAGATCTATGCTATGCTGTCAGCTTTGTCTGTAGAGATAGAGAGAAAGAAAAGACCAAAAAAAAAAAAAAAAAAAAAGAAGAAAAAAGCAAAATATATCTGTGCAGAGTCTTTTTATCACATTTAGGGCTCACTGCCAAAGTTCAGCTGAAAATTCATGGACACGGGACTACACTTAAGTACATTTTTTTATTTACTATTTTTTAATATTTGGACAAATATTCTGGGCAGAGGCACAATGCCAGAGTTGTGAATATCTATCTGCAAATAATTTTTTTGGACACACATAAGCACCATCAACTCTGATTATGGCTTTTTTTTTTCCTCTTTTGGATTTATTGGCTACAGTGGAACTGCTCTAGACTCAGTCCAGTATCAAATCACTATCATATGTGGAGTAACAGTGTTATCGTTCCTACTCCTATGCACTACATTTCCCAATCCTCTGATAACCTTGTTTAGCCTTGTTCTGTTCCAGTGATGAGAGTCTATTTCTGGAATGTGCATTCAAATTGTAAATATTATGTCAATCAAAACCCAACACTACCAACATTGGAATAAAGAGCTGCGTGCCTTTCCTCACCTGCTTGTGGGCAGAGGTGATCTTCCACCCTAATTCTACTTGCAGATGGAGAAGAGGAAGCTGAGATAGGGAAATGGGAAGCCAACCCTTACCATGAAATAGACAGTGATCCTAAAATCTCTCCAGCTATTATCTTCCTATATCTTGGTCAATCCTCTTGGCTTTTGAGACTCCTCTCTCCCACTGTCCTAATCAGCAGAAGACTCAACAATTTCCAGCCTCATCTCCTGTGAGATACCCGAACTCCAGACTGCTGCAAGTACAGCATCATCACCAACACTTGCTGGGGAATCTCTCAATAATGAAAATGCCTTATTTCCTTATTTCTCCTTCTCTCCCCAGAGCGTTCACAGGCTAAATAGAGAAAACAGCAGGCAGCACACCCAGGGTCAAAAGGGACAACTATGGCAAGGCAGAGAGTTGGCCATCAGCTTCCAGAGTTCCAGTCCAGCACCTCAATACAATCCCCATCCATCCTTCCCTTACAGGAGGGCTCTGCCTCCATACTCGTAATCCTTATCTCCAGTTGTGAGCAGGGAGCTGTTCCCAGATCACGACAACTACATTAATTTTTTTAAAACATGATAAAGATTGGGTTCTCTTTATTAGTCTTCTGGTTTATGAGCTTTACGTGGGCAGAGGCCAGAAGACAAGTAAGGGATGCTGCTTTGAAGGATTTTCCCTGCACCGTGCAGGTCAGGAACCTTTATACAGTTGACAGCACTACGCAAGATAAGGATCTCGAGAGCTGACAGGCAGCTTATGGGGGCTGCCAGGGAGCCAGAACAGCAACCCAAAACCCGCTGGCTCCTCCAGCAAACCGAACGGCCCTAAATTCACACCAGCCCTTCTTGGGTCAGAGGGTGACATCTGAGCTTGAGTTATCATTCCTTTATGAAGGGAGGACACCCTCCTGTTAACCAGCCTTGACAAGGCATTGTGGCTTTTACAGCAGGGCTGCAAAATATACTGCTCTGGACTTGGAAGACACCTGTTTTGCTCTGATTTATGGACCCTTCTGGCATCTGGGAGAGCAATATCCTCTTACTGCAGCCTCTGATAGGAAGGATTGGAACAGTGCAAAGTGAATGGGCTGTGAGAACAAGTATCTCCACAAGGAGGACGTGGCTGTCACAAAAGCGAAAGATGCTGCCAACTCAACTGCTTTTCCTCCAGCACTCCCAAGTTTCCATCATGAGGGAGACCAGCAATGGCCAAGGAGGGAGTGTCAGGTTAAACTGATTTAACCCAAAGCCCAAAGTGGGCAGCTGCCAAGATGATAAGCTTCCAGCTTGTTACAGAAAAGGGAAACCAGGAACAAGCAGTCTCCAGTTTGAGCATATGATTAACCCATTATGGCTTTCTTTTAAGCACCAAATTTAAAGTAATATATTAGAAGTCTAACTGGGCTGCAAAAGGAGTCTTTCTTCTTTGGAGTAAAGTTCAGTTCCATCACTCCCTTCCCTTTTCCAGAGTCGGAGGAGGGAAAAAAGGCAAAAATACTTTTTGCTTGAAGGGAAGTGAAGAACACAAGCAAGAATATTTCTTGGGACCAACTCTGGGGAGCTACTTCTGGCCATGAGCTAATCCCTGCCCACCTCCCATCACTGCTCATGGTCCATAAATGTTGCAGTTACATCACAGTTCCTGTTAGTGGGATTTCTGTAATTAGCCTCTCTGACTTAAAGCTATTGGGGTACCCCTCAGTGTGCCATGGCAACTTGAGTGTGGAAACAGAGGTCTTTGAGTTTCAAACTGGCTACCTCAGGTCTAGGAGCCACTGGAGCATCTAAACTTGTAAATGCAGGCAAACTACAAATAGGAGAAGATGTGGAGGGGAAAAGCAGGCTGAATGCCAGTGAAGTCTCTATGGACAGTGCATGACACTTTTAAAAACCAGCTCTGCAGGTGACACAAAAGCTGTAGGAGTCATTGCTGGCCTGAGTGTGAAGTTGCCTGCAGGCAGGGTGGGCTGCAGCCCTTGGACACTCCTGTATCTGCAGTTTCAGCCCCCGCTGCACCTGCATGGAGACCCTCCCTGGGAGCACCAAACCCATCCTGCCAGGGCTGTTCTTCCAGGTGGCACCTGGCCAAACAACAGCTGCATGTCCTGCCTAGTTCTACCTTCTCTGTCCATTTGGGCCGAAAGAAAACATGTTTAAAAGAAAAAAAAAGGCAGAAAGGCCACAGGGATGGGCTGTGCATCTCACACACACACACAGCTTGGGGGGTGATACTTCTATCCCTGTTAAAAAAGACTTTCAACAAATCCCTGAGAAGCCACGACCACCATGTATGTTTTCTATTTGTTTTTCCACACCAGTTAAATAGCTGCTTTCCAAGCACTTGGGAAAAAAAAAAAAAAAATAAAAGAAGAAGCAAGCAACACCAACCCCTCCTCCAAGGCCTCCCTCCCCACCCCAACCCCGTCCCTGCTCCCCTTGGTCGCGATGCCAAAATATGCAGCCGGCCTCTCTATCTGAATGAATGTTTTGATTAAAGAAGTCTTAACAAAACACAGTCAGAACAATGATCCCGGCCCCCTTTCTGCAAGCTTCACCCAACTATGTGGTGTATATTTAGGACCAGATTACAGGGACCTGCTCATTAATTGACTAAGGATGACAAGCCTGCAGTGTATGCAAATAAAGGCTTGGGTTTCGGAGGGGAGGGTAAATCTTAACAACCTAATGATACTCTTGCCACACTTAAAACCCTTTTAACATTGGGATTTTTTTGAGGCCAGCTTTCACGAGCTTGCAAACATATGGAAAAGTTCAAGTTTTTCTATTTCCCTTCCAAACGCTTTCTTTTCTTTGACAAAGAATATTTTCTTTCTGTTCTGACACTAAAACCATCACCTATTATATTGCCATGACACCCAAGTAAAGATACTGATCAAAGGGCAAAGCAGGGCAATAAAGTGAAAAAGCTGGAGCCAGAAGGTTTGGGTTTGGGGTTGGTTTATTAAAGAAATGCAATTCTTTTTCCAAAGGTATTTTTCATTTTGTCTTCTGTTACACAGTGGGAGAACAGCTGGTTAGTAGTGGGTACAAACTCAGGTTGTCTTAGATATGCATTGTTCAGGGCTCTTCAATGAGTTTCTTTCCATCCCTGTTTAGTGAGATTCTAGGAAAAGCCTGAATGTGTATGTGAAGTTTGCAATATTATTTTAACCCCAGGTGAGTCTGATCCAAAATATATGATTTGCACAATATCACATAACTTAGCAAGGAGCAGAAATCTGGTTTGTAACACAACAGCAGCTGGGCTGGACACGGGACCTCCGGAGCTGACACTCGAGGGAGTGCATTACAGAGGTGGCTCTGCCCTCCTGTTTGGTCCTAGAAAAAATCCAGGCTTCTCCAGTCCAACCAGCTTTCTAGCTATACTGGCATCTGAAACAAACTGGATGATGGCTTTTGAACTGATTTTAATTTTAGTTAAGGTAGGGTTACTGGAGAGGTCTAGTACCAGATGAAAAGATGGAGAACATCTCCAAGAAAGCATTTAGAAATGGAATGAGGACCAGTGAGGAGAAAAATAATGAATAATCCAGTTTAAGTTACCCTTGAAATGGACTTCTTTGCATCTCAGCTGGTGGAACTCTATAAGCCTTTGGGTTTATCAGCGTCAGCTCTCTCAGAGGATAAAAGATCCAGCTCTGAAGCCACCATCAGAGAGCTCAACCAGTTTACACTGGAGATACCTGATCAATGGCATTCACCATTTGGTAATGCACAGTAACAGTGTCAGATCAGGAAACACTGTGCCCAGGAGTACCCAAGATCTCAGTCTTTTCAATAATGTCTAACACTAATCCTGCCAAGTCCTGCCAAACCAGCCAAGCTGCCTCCTTGCCCCACCACTTTCCCCCTCACTGTCATAATGAGGAGCAAAAATATCTTCTATATAAAACAAGAAAGAAAAAGCACTTTGTACATTCAACCAACAAGATACTACTTAAAATACTAACAAGTCTTTTTCATTTCTCTTTAACAAGTCTTTCCAAGAAACACTTCATAAACCAGCTCTTTAAAAAGAAGGGAAAGTAAATGCTTTACAGCAAACATATAGCACTGCATAGAAAGCAGCACCTTCAGCTCCAAATATTTTTACGAGTCACTCTTTCACACTCATTTATAGTCTATTCCCTTACTAATAAATACAGATAGTCAACAATCCCTAAATGTTTTATGTAAATCAGCCCTTTTCTGTAGGTGAATATGTTCTTTTTCTAATAATGCAGCAGTCTGAAAGAAAAATCTTGGCTTTTAAAAGTCTTGTTCCAATTTCTCCCTGACTCTCTCTTCTCTCCCATTGCTTTCTTCACGGAAAGAGGACGGAAAGAACTTCCAAAGTAAAACAACTCCAAATGCAAGCATGCAATGAAAATTTTCAAGCAAGAACAACCTATTTTCAAAACCTGTAGCATGAAAATTATCTGGGCACGTTCCAGATTATTAATAAAAAAACAATCTCTGCAATGTTTTCCCCAGCACTGTCATCAACAAGTAGACTTCGCTCTCAGTCTGGATCTGCAACCAATTTTCTGAAACACATAAGCCAAAATACAGTATTGCTCCAATCTGGAATCCTGTTCTGACATAATATGAAAATTAGACTCTGAAAATTTTGGCTACACTTCTGTTTTTTCGTTCACTTCCAAATGCTCACAGCGTACCAAAACACGGAGCTGTAACTCAGGTGCAACTGGGAAGAAATTATGGTCCCAGCAGAGCAGAGCAGGAGCTCTTCTGAGCTAGGGGAAGGCAGCCCCTCTGCAGCAGCATCCCCAGAGAGGAGGAGGTGGGGCCAGGCTCTGCTGGCTGTGGCACAGGCAGCACTGAGCACTCGTGTCACCAAGCACCCGGCTGGCATCAGGAGTGCCATCAATGTCCTCCTGACAATCACTCCTGGAAGCGTGACCCACCCTCCGCCTGGAGCCACAATGGGAAACTCGTGGGATGGCTCCCCTGGTGCCCGAGACAACCTTGCACTTGCTTTGATGGAAAGCCCACAGTCATTTTCCCTGGAAGAACAGGAGGCTGTGCCAGTTCGCCTGCACTTTGTTACGGCTGACAACGATAAGATGCTTCCAGAGCGCTGCGTTACAATAGCTGTGCCTTCAGTTCATGGATTTATCTTCCTCTGCCCTAGATAAAACTCCATTCCTTGGACAAATTAGGTCTGCTTGTCATTCAACACTCTACCTAATGGTCTCAGCTGTGTGTTTCTGCAGTTACTGAAGCTGGAACATTCCACAGATAGTTCTCATTGATTTGAGAAGTGAGCCAGAAATCCAGTTGTATTTTATCCAGAATGACAACGGGGCAAGTTAATGATGTAATTAGAATTATCAGGACCCTTAAATCTTAAAGGACAGGTTTCAGTGAAGGATGATAACATTTTTAAAGGGGTACATAACACAACCTAGTGATTTATAAACAGCAAGTGCCTTGTGAAGTGAGGCACTAAACATTTTCTTCTTTAGTTCAGGGAGGCTGATACTGACATGGGCTTAGTGTATGAATCTCTAATATTGTGTTATCAAGATCATCATATGCTTTTCAGAAGCATAGGCATATTCAACACCCACTATCTAAATCCACATGGCGTTTTGAACTGCAGAGGCAACGTGAGATATGGATGGCATCATTCTAGCAAAGTATCCAAAAACCTTGGTTGTTTCTGATGGACACAGCTTGAAGGAGAGGGCACAGCACCTGAAAGGTGAATACAAAGCCTGCTGAAGGCATGGAAATATTCGCCATTACTTCAATGGGCTCTCAATACAGTCTAACACACAAACCATAAAGGCTCCCTGGATGAAAGACACTTTAGAAGTGTCAGATATGACTCCTGCCCTTTGCTGCTAACCCTAAATGGGACCAGCAAATAACAAGTATGAAAACTGGGTAGCTGGGCCAGTAGAAATTATACAGTTATCAGCAAAGCTGCAGGGCTCTGATGTGCCAGATCAGCAATGAGAGAGGAAAAACCATCTTCTCCTGGGACAGGAGCCTCTCCTCAGGTCAGGAGAATGGCTGGGAATAGATGAGACAGAACAGCTGGAGACCACAGCTATAATTTTTGAGAAAGATCAAAGGACAAAAATCTCACCTTGGATTTTCAATTTTCCTCTTTATAAAGAGTACATATGGGTACAAGGAAACAGAACCAGCGAATTCAATGCTGGCAAAGATGAATTTGCTTCACAGAACTGTCCTTAAAAACTGAATAGCTCAAAACTGACCACAGTAAGTAACTGGTGCAAAAAAACCCCACACAATAAATTGTTCTGTACCCTGCTTTTTCTTTACCTAGGCTTCGGGTGTTTGGGCAATTTCTCAGCTGTCTCAGGTAAAAAAAAGTATCATCTGGAGACAGATAATTTTCTAATTTTGAACAAACAGATTTTTTGCATTTTAATACTTCTGGACACACTGACCTCAATTCCCTAGTGAGAGCTTCAGACAGAATACAGAAGTTAAAACTACTCATCTAATCCGATACATTTTTGCTTTTAGGGAACATTTACAAAAGCAGAGAAAGAAAGTGACTTCTTTGAGGGGGAAAACAGTCTGGAGAAAGAGCAGAAAATACGCCCATCCTATCTTTAGCTTAGAATACTTTCTCTTCGGTATCATTTTGACTCTCTGCCCAGAAACCTCAACATAAGCCTCTTGATTGCAGAAGTCACAAGAGAATCAAGTGTTTGAGGAAGGCTATTGAAGAAAGAGAGACTTTCCTACTGCACTTTTTGGTCATAGTCTAACTTAGTAAACTCAGCCCCTTAAAATTTTACTAAGTTTAAATAAGGATTTTTACATTTGGAAAAATGGTGCTTGCAAATAAAATTTAAAAAAATGGAGGGAAGGAGAGGAATGATGAATGTAATATAACCACAGGAAAGCAGAGGTGTTTCCTCTTTCACTGATCTTAATTAAAATAAAATTTAAAAAACCCACTGGAAGTGAGAAGGATTTGTTTACTCCTCTGCTCTCATCAGGGCTGATGGCTCTGGGAAAGGAAAGAGTCAGGGACATGGGGTCCTGCTCACACTCCTTCATTCTGGGCACCCTGGCTAAGATGCACTTCCCAACCCTGAGGTGAACAGCATCTCCCTGGGGTGGTCCTGTCCCTACCCATGGGTGACAAAGGAGCTGTCCTCTGACTAAAACCTGCTTTGGACTAGGAATTACCTTTCCCTGTACCTTTTCCTCCCAGCACGAGCCTGTCTGTGCAGCCCCTTGGCACAGCCTTAGTCCCAGAAGGGCTCTGCCCTCTCCTCCCAAATGCTGCAGGACTCAGGAATGTGCAGGAAACTCCACACTTCTCAAACTCTCCTGAGGTGGCTAAAGAGGCTCAAGGAACTAATCTGTAACATGTCAGGTCAACAGCGCTGGTATTTCTTCTTCTGGTCCTTTCTGCTCCAGGATGATTTTTGCTCTAAAGGCACCTCAGCATCTTGCAGACTGCTACTGAAGATGCTTCATCTCCCAAGAGTCACACTGGAGGCATTTAGGAAGTTACTGCACCCACATAAATATCCTCCCTCTCCCTGCCACTGTCCCCACAGCGACCTTGGACTTTGTCACCTCCTTCCCATGTCATTACAGCCACTTCAGCCATCAGCTCTGAACTGAGCCAACTGATGGACAGCTTCACCTTTATTCTGCAGCTGCTGATAACCTTCAAGGGACAAGCAGGCATGAAGAACCTTAAACAGCCCCCCAGATCAATCCCCAAAGAGGGAGAGTCCCATCCTTCTGCAGTCCTCCTGGGCTGCACTGGATGGAGCTGAATTCCTGGCCCCCACCATTCACACAGGTGGTGATTCTTACAACTCCATTCCTGATCTTTTGTTCCATTCTATGTGGCATTCAAGGCTGTGTTAACAGTACCAGCTCCAACTCTTATCAGACCTCTAAAGAGTTATGCCAGCAGCTGGATATCATGGAATAATGGACACTTTCTAAAATCATTGTGGCACTCTTGTCTCCCAAGACTGGCATGGGTACCTGCCCTGAACTGCAACAGACTCAGCACATGATAAACCCCTGTGCCTACATTTAATGTCTCCAGAGAGAGATCCTGTGGGGGACCTTTCATGTGTAATATGTGAGCCAGGCTAATCTAATTTGGTAACCAAATGGCAAAAACTCTCCATGACAGACAGACTCTTTCATCCTAGCAAAAAACCACACAGAACAAACTTTGGAATGACCCCAACTGGCAAAACCTGACTTGAATAGGGAGTTTATTTTATGTTTTAATTTTCTATTTTGTTCTGCTTGCAGTTAAAATAAATGGTATAAAGCTGGTTTATAAAAACACTACCAAACAAAAAAACCCCTTTACCCAACAGTACTGCACAATATTTAGAGTTCTGCAGGGACCAGTATACATAGAGAGATTTTAATTTTCCATGGCCTGTAAGCGTTATAATCTCCATCAACTGCGTGCACTCTGGGACCATGACTAACACCAGAGCTCGAACTCTGACTGGTTGTGTGCTTCTTTCTTCTGTCTTTAACACTGTTTTGAATCTCACACTTGATCCAGTAATTTGCAGGGATAAAGAAGTTTTCACAGCAAATGGTTCCTCTCAAGTCTAACCCACAGGTCTGCTAGAGGACAATGTGTCCATAAATCAGAGGTGTCTGCGAGTCCATGCAACGCCTGTGAATGACCACAACTCGTCTTAGGGACAAAGGCTTTACTCATTAGGAGAAATTACACTGGAGACTAAAAGGTGACACAGGACATCCAGATACCAGGACTGTCTTCATGGGTTTGACTACTAGCAGTCCTTTCACAGCATCCATGGCAACTATTCCACTATATCTTGCTTGTTTATTCTTTATTTTTCATGTTCGCTGTGCCTCAACATTGCAGGAATGGTTACAACCACTGACTTCTCCAGGATCCTCTAAAGTCATGAGCTCTTTACCTTTTCCAACTCACATCCCCCATCTTTAAAGATGTGTTCCTACCTAAGTGGCTTTCTCCCTTTCTCCCCTTACTTTTCAGTGCAAGGCTGACCAGAATGAGCAGCTCTGGCAGCTTTGGTACCACACACTTGTGTTCCAGTGCTGCCACGTTAACCACCCTGGTGTGTCCTGCTCAGTCATACTAAAACAATGCTTCATTTTCCAGGACTGAGTTAACTGGGACAGCAAAGGGGTTTTATCCCAAGCTGGGCCCCACCTGCTTGCCCAGCTGTTCTGCTGAGAACCAAGTGACCCACAGAGCCCTGGGCAACCCAAAATAGTGATGGCAGGATAAAATGTCCCAGAGACCTCTGCCCCAATCCACAGACTGAGCTTACCCTGTCTCAGTTCTTTCTTGAAGTCACACAGTTCTCCTTCATTTGCATTTCCTAATGGTAAACTGCTATCATGATTTAATTCTTTCAGTGGCAAAACATGCAAAATACTGTGGCTGTCAAATTTACACAGGTTTGCCCCAGGTGAGTCACTGCACCTGAGACGGGAACCTGTGAGTATTTATCAAAACAAAGAGATGCTGGAGATGACATCCGAAGACCAAGATTTCATAGAACTAACTGGAAAGGGGAAAGAGGAACCTGTGTATTAAATGAGAATCTCAGTTTGCCATGAAGCATCAAACTGGTCTGGAAAGCAGATTTCTGCTCAATTCAGAGTTTTTAATAGCTTTGGATACCTAAGATAAACAGAGACTGAAGGGCTGCGTGAGACACATACAAAATTATTGAATTATTACATGTTTGTGAGGTTATTTACTTTATAGAATATTTACATAAAGTCCACTTCCTCCTCATATATAAGCTCAAATATTACAAAGATTCTCCCCCCTAATGAGGGGTCTGCATTCAACAGCCCCGAACATCCAGAATTAACTTTTTTCCAAGAACATCCCTAGGAAAGTTTTCCAGGCAGTCCATTCCTCGTTCCTAGTAACAAGCAATAGGACAAGAGGAAACAGCCTCAAGTGGCGCTGGGGGAGGTTTGGATTGGATATTAGGAAAAATTTATTCATCAAAAGGGCTGTCAAGTGTTGGAACAGGCTGCTCAGGGAAGTGTTGGAGTCACCATCCCTGGAGGTATTTAAAAGACGTGTGGATGTGGTGCTTGGGCACACAGTTTAGCTGCGGACTTGGCAGTGCTGGGTTAGCAGTTAACTCAATGATCCTGGAGGTCTTTTTGAACCTAAACCATTCTGTGATTCCCCAGAGCCTGAGCAAAACCAGGGAAATTCCACTCTCTCACCAGGCAAATGAGGCACGTGTGGAAAGAAAACACAGGGCATTAAAAGGAACAGGGGGAAGAGGAGTCAGAATATGAAGTGATGACTGGGATATTGCTATTAAAGCAGCTGATTTTTCCTCAGTTCTCTGGCCCATCTGGAACAATTCTGCTCACCTGAGAAGTGTCATGGTTGAATATCACAGCATTCAGGTCTCCACAGTTGTAGTGCTTGATGAGATCCTCGGTGGTGTAAGGGGCCTGCAAACTCCCTGCTCGAAGGCTTTCATGTTGGAGCAGAGTTTGGTTTAGAGCAAACAGCACCTGCAGGAACACAGACAGCAAAAGAGAGAGAAAAACTTAAAGATAGTAAGAATCAAAACAGTAAAGTCTAAATGGCAAAACTTTGAAAGACTTCCCTGCACCTGAAGTCTGTTCCCTTGATCCAGTCTGGCCCACAGCAACAGGGGATGGTCTTTAGGCATTCCCAAATGGAAAAGCATTCAGATGCAAGACCCTGTTATATTCTCCATAGAGTATAACTCCACAACAGAAAGATATTGCTCAGAGGTCGCAGTCTGAGAATTCTTGGGCTCTCTGTGCTGGTTAATTTGCTACATGGCAGACACTGGAATGAACACACCCCTAAATGAGGAAACTTCTATTGCCTCTGACTGTTTCCTGCCCCCCAGCTTAAATCCAAAGCCCAAACTCAGCTGAAATGTTTTTGATAAAAAAATCAAAATCTTCTGAACTCCTGAAGTCACAGGTGTTGTACTGGGACTTTGTGTATGCTGTAGTAGCAGAAACTTTAGGAAATTAATTACTGGTCTCCTTCCTTTAGTCTCTCCTCCTTCACCTACCCATTTGCAAAGTGAGAACAGAGATACAGATTTGTAACACTGTCCCAGCAGACTGGCCCAGTATTCCCATCCCAAACCTGAAAAAAAAAACCCCAAAAGTAGAGGCATTATTTACTATGTACTGTTGGGAAACCAAAAAATAAATGTCCTTAAATATTGGATTTTTTTCCTTGAATTACCAAACAAAACCCCAAAAACTGCAAACAAACAAACAAACAAAAAGCCCACCACCACAAAAAAAATCCCCAACTAGCCCCCAACAAACAAATAAAACTAACCAAAAAAAAGACCACTGAATTTCACATGAATCACCACAAATCTTTTTAGATTTGTGACAGACTGCAGGAGTAATTTATACCACTTATTGAACCACCAAGTCTGGGTTTACATGTTCCGCTTTCCAAGAACCTTCCAAAGAAACTTGATAAAAAGTAGAAGAATAAATCAGAAGAACAGCAGTGAAGACTTTTGTCACGAACTACATAAATAAACAAACACACTTTTCCTAAAATAAAGTGGTATGTGGCAACTGTGAATTTCAGAGTTCTGAAAAATTAGATTGATGTGTCATTTTTCATGAAAAGACTCCTGCACCCCTCAGTCTCATATTTCACCACTTTTTTAGCTTTTCTCATTTATAACAGCAGTGTCCCATCCTTCCCAGAGAATAACAATCATCTCAAAATCTGGGTAAGGTAATCCCTGCTGAGCTGAAATCTGGGACCTGAATTCTTACCTTCTGAAATGTTAGCAACTGAACCCACTTCAAGGAGTGAACCCCAGAAGAGTTTAAAATCAGCAATTTGCATATGCATTTGCAGGATGGAAGTTCTTTTTAGTTTAAAATTATGATTCCCATTGAAGTTTATCCGAAGGTGAAGGAAAGGAAGTTGCAAAATCTCATGTATGTAACAAATAGATCAGATATTTAATTATTAGTAATAACATTGATAATGTTAATAATGTTAATAATAATAATAAGGGATCTTCAGGGCACTATAAAAGGCCTCAATAAAAAGTTGTTACATGCTAAATAACATACACAAATTGGGTTGAGGAAAAGCAAATGCTATTTTTTAATTTATATGAAAAAAAATATATATAGTCTTCCAACTGAACCTGTTATACCTCAACTCAGCAATCGGTTCCTCATTAAGAGCCAAGCCTAAAAGATTTCCTTGCCCAGATCTAAGGGTCTCTTCAGGCTTTTCTACAAAGAGATCAAGCTTTCCCAGGACCACAGCCTGAAGTTAAGCATCTTCCTAACTTAGTTCTTCTGTAATTTAAAAAATATGCAAAAAACACAGTCTGAAAAATTTCTAACGTTTGAAAGGATCTGAGCTTTTTCTTTTTCCCCTAAGGGCTACAGCTCGAAGAGGAAATGGTTCATCCCAGGATTTCCTGGGGATTCTAAACATTTTGACGAATAAAAATAAAAGCTTAGAAAAACATTGACAGGAAAAATGAGAGCAGAGGTTTTCCCAAAATGCTTTTAGCAAAATCCTTCTCATTTTTGATTTTTTAAACAATGGATGTTACTGGATTTTTATATACAAAAATATGTATACACACAGGCAAACACACATATACAAACCACCAACAAGCCCTGAGGGTAAGACCGTGTGTTTTATGATAAAATATTAAGAAGGCAATAAACAAATCCTTACTTACTTTACAAAAAAATGACTTTTTTTACCCTCTTTTTTTTTTTTTTTTTTTTTTTTTTTTTTTTTTTTTTTTTTTTTTTTCGTCGACGGTCTCGCCTCTATCTATTCCAGTCTTATTCNTGGGGAAACCAGTCCTTGCATTAATGGTCTGAGTCTTTCTCCTCTGAGTAAGTTTGGAACCTATTGTATTATTTCATTCACATTTGCACGGGGTTAGAGATCTTAAAGAAAATTGTCTATGTGGTCCTCAAAAATCAGCCTGCAGAGAAGTCCACAATACAAGTTCACTTCTTATAAGACACCAAAGATTCCAAACGAGAGAAAATGAGTTATTTTGGAGATTTTGGCAGATGGCCCCCCATGGTTTCATTAGTGCCAGGATGTTCATGTCCCTGCTCTCTGCCTCAGAGCAGATTTGGGACCTAGAAGCGATGCTGGCCACCAGCTGAACCCATCCAGAACGCGGCTGTCACCGTGGGGAGCTCAGCACTGGGTTCAAACTGCTGCCCCAAAAGCTACTCAAGGGATTTTTTTTTAGGAGGAAAGTTAAAATCAGAAACTCAAACACTTGAATATGCTAAAGGAAAACTGTAATTAACAGATTTCTAGAGAATTCTTGCTTAATCAAGCCATTTCCACCATGGGTTTTGGTTGGTTGGGTGGCTCAAAACAAGTTTAAAGAGAAGCGGGGTCTCGTCACCGTCGCCTGCTTGCTGGCTGGATTTGTAGACCATTTCCTTCACAGTCAGGTTAAAGCCAGCTTAAAACCCAAATTTATTTTTCCTTACTGTTCAGATAATGCCACAAAAACAACGCTGTTTCCTTCCCTTCTCTCTATCTTAATATCAGTGACCCCATGACCCCCAGCCTAATCCTCTATCTGAGTTAAATCTCCCCGAGGTGCCTGAGATTACTCAACAACTGATGACTTCAAAATAAACACACTTAGAGTGACTGCCTATACACAGTCCCACCTAATAAACAGAGCAGACGGGATTTGCTCTGGGAAGCAATGGGAAGTTATGACTTCGGCTCTCGGGAAGTGCATTTTTATTCACACAATTTATGGTCCTCACCCTGGTGTGCTTTGAAATCGTTTTCGCACGTCCGTCTCTGGCTCCTGCCGTTTGTGACTGATCAACCTTTTAATCCAGGTGGTGTCATTCTCCCAACACAGAGATTTTATTCAGGTGTTTGGAGACACCAGTTCAGCCCTCAGGGCAGTCCTGCCTTACTGTCAGTGGGAGTGGGTCCCACCAGTCCTACACAGTGCCAGGGACCACTGGTCCAGATGTCTCAGGAGTTATTTTTCACAGCCTTTGGACATCTCAAAGAAAAGGAGGTGGACCAGTGAAGACCTTCACTAACAGCTTTACTGATCACCTTTACTTTCACTAACAGCTTTACTGATCACTGTCAGCTTTACTGACACTCAAACAGTATTCCCCCTGTCCACACCTCTGGATTACAGAGCAAGGAGTCACAGAAGGAACAGGTTACAAAAGTAAACCTCCCATAAAAATCAACTTGAATGTTCATGGTGTTTAACTTTCACCTTCAAAAAGATAAAGCATTATAAAACCTCCAAACCACTCATATAAAGCAAGCAGCCACAGCTGCAGTGGGTCCTAAGGTCCCGAGGCTGGCAGTGCCCAAAAGTGTTGGTACCAGCAGCTGTCCTTGGGACAGTCTGAATTTTGTTTTGCAAACACATTGGTAAGGTTGGAGGTTTGATTTTATGTGACAATTTAATGAGATTTGGTTTTTAGGGAAGTAAACCTAATCTACAGAACCAGATCTAGAGAACCACTGACACCTCTTTAAAGAGGGAGGGGAAGTGAATAAATGTGTACTTGGACTGGGCTTAGGAACACCCCAGCCTTTCCACCAGAAATCATTTTNCTCAACAACTGATGACTTCAAAATAAACACACTTAGAGTGACTGCCTATACACAGTCCCACCTAATAAACAGAGCAGACGGGATTTGCTCTGGGAAGCAATGGGAAGTTATGACTTCGGCTCTCGGGAAGTGCATTTTTATTCACACAATTTATGGTCCTCACCCTGGTGTGCTTTGAAATCGTTTTCGCACGTCCGTCTCTGACTCCTGCCGTTTGTGACTGATCAACCTTTTAATCCAGGTGGTGTCATTCTCCCAGCACAGAGATTTTATTCAGGTGTTTGGAGACACCAGTTCAGCCCTCAGGGCAGTCCTGCCTTACTGTCAGTGGGAGTGGGTCCCACCAGTCCTACACAGTGCCAGGGACCACTGGTCCAGATGTCTCAGGAGTTATTTTTCACAGCCTTTGGACATCTCAAAGAAAAGGAGGTGGACCAGTGAAGACCTTCACTAACAGCTTTACTGATCACCTTTACTTTCACTAACAGCTTTACTGATCACTGTCAGCTTTACTGACACTCAAACAGTATTCCCCCTGTCCACACCTCTGGATTACAGAGCAAGGAGTCACAGAAGGAACAGGTTACGAAAGTAAACCTCCCATAAAAATCAACTTGAATGTTCATGGTGTTTAACTTTCACCTTCAAAAAGATAAAGCATTATAAAACCTCCAAACCACTCATATAAAGCAAGCAGCCACAGCTGCAGTGGGTCCTAAGGTCCCGAGGCTGGCAGTGCCCAAAAGTGTTGGTACCAGCAGCTGTCCTTGGGACAGTCTGAATTTTGTTTTGCAAACACATTGGTAAGGTTGGAGGTTTGATTTTATGTGACAATTTAATGAGATTTGGTTTTTAGGGAAGTAAACCTAATCTACAGAACCAGATCTAGAGAACCACTGACACCTCTTTAAAGAGGGAGGGGAAGTGAATAAATGTGTACTTGGACTGGGCTTAGGAACACCCCAGCCTTTCCACCAGAAATCATTTTCTTCATTGAACTTGGGTTTGAGAGTAAAGCTAGATGAAAATCCCATTTGTTCCAAGGTACTCTCACAAACATTCACATATTGTGTTTTATTGTGCCAGGTCAGCAGCTTCAGACTGGACATTTGAAGGCTCCTGACAGCCAGCACCATGTTAGTGATGTATGTGATAGCTAAGGAGGAGAAATCACAGCCTTTGTGCCAGAGAGATTTCTCCTTATCCATCTCCTATTTGTCTCCAGCTGAAGAGCATGAGAAAGCCCAGAAAACATAAACCAAGTTAACTCTCATCAAATACAGCAGCATTCCTGGTTATGTCAGCTGTGGACAGGTGAACATGTCCACCTGTGGAACCAAGTGGAAAGGTTGCCAGGTCCACCTCTTCAATTTTTCTAACTAAGGCCTCAAATAATGCCACAATGGAAAAAAACCCCAGCTTTGTGGGAGCACCTAATAACCAACTGTAAAGTAAGACAAGGAAACTTTATTCACAGATAAAATGCTTGAGCGATCCCAAAACTTCCTGTGAAATATATTGCTAATAAAACAAACAACAAATTCAGGAATTAAAACAGAAGAAACACATTTTTTGTTACGCTCAAGACAAATTGGAGCTGTGTTCTTCTGGTGTGTTTGCTATACAGGAGACTTGAAGATGAAAGGCAACCCTAGGAAAACTCTCAGGCCAAGCTTTGCACTCACAGGACTCCAGTAGCTGGAATTACAGGATGACCCCTGCACAGACCCATGATTAATAACAATACCACAAAAACAAGTACTTAAATTTCACACTATGATGTCAGCTCTTGAGCAGGCAACTTATTGTTTTCCTTTGCTCTCTCTTTTGGACACGTGCCACCACAATGCAAACACTAAATAAGCATTACTGGAAGTGTTTGAGTGACTATATCCTGTCAGTGCCCAGATTGCAATTCCAGAAGAGAAATGCCCACTCTCCTACTTGGTTCAAAACCAACTGCGACATAAATATTGAGATATACAGTTCTGCAGGGGTTCTCCTTTTGTAGTCATCCTAATCTGTAATCAAACAGAAAAACAATACAGTTTCAGGTCAAAATAGTTACTTGGGGGAAAAAAAGAAAATAAAAGAAAGAAAAATGCAAGTCCCTGATTTTCCAGATTAATGAAAAGCAATAAAAGTGCTTGCCCAAATCTGTTCAGTTCCATTGGTTTCCAGAAGACGGGTTTCCCCTTTCCTTGAATCTCTTGTGCTGTTGCTAGGAATTAGTGAGCTGTGAAACTCACCTAATGAGGTCAGCATCAGGAAATAGCTCTGGAAAAACAGGTCCTAGGGGATCTACTAAAGGACTCCCCCAGTGTCCAAACGAAATCCTGGATGCATCGGCACATTGTACAGCTGGGGGTGCGGGAGGAACGTGCCCAGCTTTGTTTTTGTTTTTCCTATAAAGGGACAGCTAAGGAAAGTGAAACTATTAACTCATCCACTGGAATTTCTGCTCACAAACCGTGCCCCCTGTTAAAGCTGCTCATAAAAGCCTTTCGGCTAGTTAGTTCCATATGTTCCCCAAACCCGCAGTTATTGCTTCTGAAAGGCAGGAGTAGTTAACAGTCTGCGGCTTGGCACTGACCAGGGAGACCCAGGGACCTCGCTTTTCCCCCTCCCTTTCAAACTCTCAATTAACCAGCTTAATAAACCAGTTTGAATCCGACTGAGGCGCTTGGAGAAACCCCAAACCACCACCCATCCTACGGCTCAGCCATGACAGTGGCGTGGCCCAGGGCAGAGCAGTCACAATACTGATGTGCAGCCACAGGACTAAGATTGGTTTTCTTGATGCTGGGAAAGCTGCAGGGACACTGGGGCTCCAGCCTTCAGCCCTACATGCCCAAAGCTCCAGCTGAAGCTGACTTCAACAGCTTGGCTTCAGCCCCCTGACTTTTCTCCTTATGCAGGGATCCCATGATGAACTCGCACTTGCAAAAGTAATTTTATTTTATTGTCACTCACTCTGTTTTGATTGAATTAAGGCATTCAAAAAACCCAGGAAGTTTTAGACAGTAAACACTGCAGAGTGCATGAGAGCCCCATTCTCTCAGCCCTAAGTTCCCCAAGCTGGAGAAGGAGTCCCCGGATTGGTGGCACCTCACACATTCCCTAGGCTGACCCTACTGCACCATTGCTTTTGCTCCAAGTTCCTGGCTTCAGCAGGGCTGGGGCAGACACAGGGTGCAGTCAGAGCTTGGAGACCATAATTTTGGGGGTTTGGTGGGTTATGTGATAGAGCAGGCAAGACAGCTACAGCTGGTGCTCTTAGATGCAAATCTTCTCTTGCACAAGGTCATTAAGACAATAAAGACGCGGAATTAATTTCTGTCCGGAAAACACTTTGAAAACATATACTATAATACACTATAAATACCACACCCACTCTAAATAGGTCAATAAAAACCCAGAAAAGGTCTTAAATATGTAAGCTGAAGTCAGCAGCAGCTGTAGCAAAGGCAGTATTGGAAGGAGGGTAAGATCTGAAAACTTTCCTTCTAACAGCAGTGACCTCTGTTTCTTGCTAAAGGCACTTAGAGTCCAGATTAACACAGAAGAAACGGTGGGGGGAAAAGAGCTTTGATATGGAATTTCCATCCTTTCCCCTTTTGTGAACCACCACACTGATGGAAGGAGGTTTTAGTTTCAGTGCCCTCACCACATCATCGGCAGGGTCTCTTTTGCCAGTAACTCAGCTTGATGTCCAACCAGTCACAGTGTGAGTGAGCACTGACTCTGTAGGATAACTCTGCTTTGGTCAATGCCCACATTCAAGCTTAGGGAAATAAATTAAGAAACAACAGGAAGGCAGATTTGCATCTTAATCAGAACTGAAACTCTGGAAGGGACAGAATTACCTCTGTTAAATTTGCAATCTAAATGTAGGACTTGTGTGGATTTTGTATGCAGGATTTTCTTGCATCCAGTACTTCTGCATCTGTCTTGCTTCTCAGCTGTGCTGAGCTCAGTAGATTTATTTTGATGAGTAAACCTATCTAAAAGGCTAAATATTTTCACCAAATGAGTTACACTCTGAGCAGCCTAATTCTGTAAATGTTTTTAAGTGCAACCAGTTCCAGTAACCAACACCCTGCCCAGCAGTGATGGCTTGCAGGTCCAAGTGTCACTGTTTAGACTTCTGGACTGGAGTCTTAGATCTTGTAAACAAAAAGGTAAACACTCAGTAAAATCAGTTCATACCTCTGGCATGAGAGAGCACTCTTGAAGGAAGGCTGAACCCAGAGTGATTCTAAAGAAAATTCCTTCTCCCTCGAACTCACCTCAGCTACTCAGTTATGTGACTTAAAGGAAGGACATACTAGACAACAAAACACTGCGTATGAAATGCTTACCATAACCTAAAAATCCCATATTAGTTTTAATCAAGTCACACATGATGGTGTAAATTGTTTCGCCTTCTTTCTTTACACCCTTCATGTTGATCTGTGGCAAAGGAGTAACAGATCTTCCAGGGCTGAGTAGCCAGCAACTGGGTTTGATTTTAAACAACCCATAAAAGATATTGGAAAGACCATTATGAGGGCAAAAGGCTGGAGTGCTCAACTGGTTGGAATGGATCCAACTCCACGAAGAGAAAGGAGATGGACTGTGTGACACTGGAGGATGGCTGTCTAAAGCAGCACCCCTGGATCACATGAAACCCACGGGCACAGAGGAAGGCAGAGACACTTCTCACCCACACAAAGCAGGCAGTGTTCCAGTGGGACAAACTGGACACAGCCCTGCTGCCTATCTGGGCTGGCTGCCAGCCTGGCTCCTGCACACCTCTGGGTCCCCACAGTTTCCCCCTGTGCCAACCACCCCAGCAAGCCCTGCTTGGCCTCCAGCTCCACTTTGTCATTCCTGTCCTGGGGATATCTCACCACTTACCAGTCAAGAGAAAACCGCTGTATTCAGACACCCCAAATGCTGCCTCAGTGTCTGGGAACACCCCCCCCCCACACCCCATGTAACGTAAGAGCTCTGTGGGCACTGGAAGTTTGTGAGGAGGTTTCTGGAGAAGAGCAGTGTTCCAGGAGAGGTGCCGCAGTGGCTGCAGCACGTTGCTCAAAGGTGTCATTGAAACAAGAACAGTCAGCCCAGATAAGCCCAACAGCCCCAAAAGTGTCTGGTAGCAGATTCTTTGGGAAAGCATGTAAGAAATGAGGTGGGCAGAGCGTGAACTTTTCTCAGACAACACTTCCCATCTTCTGGAAATCTGCCAGTTGGAGACCTTGTGGATGAAAATACATCTTCTCCTATCACTCCTTCCCACCCACCTCCCTGCTCCCCATGCCTTCACCTCAAAATTATCCCCGTGCTTGGTTGCACCACTGTTCTGAAGAGCAGCCATCTGCCTGCTCTACGCAGAGAGGAGCTCTCAGCCTGCTGCTTTGCTCAGCAATTTCATTCCCAAATGGAAGCCTGGCAGGACGCCCGAAGGGCAGAGCCCACGATCACTTTTCTCCACCTTAAATGGGCACATTGTACCTTCACCTTCAGAGGGGGCACATGAAATCCTTCCCAAGAACCTGAAACCACGTTTGCGCTCAGCTCACGAGTAAAATTGTTACTGGGCCCTTCTGGGGTTTCGATTTTTCTTTTTTTGTCTCCACTGTAACAGAAGGAATGTGGGAACATGCCCTGAGTGGAGCGGACCAGTTGGCCCCAGTGACGAGTGAGCTGCAATGAAAGGGGCACCCTCATGGAAAAAAGCGAAGCTCTGGGGCGGTTTGGGGAACTCCCAGCTTTAGGCACCCAGCCTGAGACGTTTTTTAAAAAAAGTCTAGTTTCATGATATGCTAAGCATCCACCCACTGAAAAATGCAACCTGTCCTGGGTATATTTAATTTGGGGTTTATTCATATTACTGCTTAATTTTGAACTGTTGCTTTTTAATTACCAGCTGAAGCTACATAGTAAAACGGACTAGCCCCACAGGCATGTTTTTCTTTCTATTATATTACAGTGAGGCAGCAGATTAACTCCTTCAGCCATCCCAGCTTAACACCTCGCGATGCCAGCACGGCCCCTTTCCAGGCTGCTGCTCCTGCAGCAGGAATGGCTGGAGGGGACACAGATCTTTATGTCCTGAATTTCCAACTCCCAGCCCGGGGTATCAGCACAAGCAGGTGCCAATTTCAATACACATCTGTCCTGGAGAGTAAATCACAGCCCATGGGGAAGGGGAGCACTTTCCAGGGAGCCAGATGGAGCTGCAACCTCTGGCCAAGGACAAACACTTTGGGGCAACAACTCTCTCAGCTTTCTAGTCTCCACGTGTGCACCACTGAGTTGACAGCTGTAGAAAAGGGAATGTTTCCGAAGCCTGAAGGGGACTGAATCCTCATGAGGTCAGCAGGGAAAGGGGAAAAAAATAGAAATTACAATTCAGAACAGCATAAGAAAAGGAAAACTTCAAGAGGAAGCAGGGAGCTGAACCCATCAAGGATAAGCACTTGTTTTGAATTGTTGTTTTGTCTTTTAGCTTAGCATTATCTTAAGATGAAATATCTTTATTTTGCAAGATGTTTCTGCCATTGGGGTACACAGTGACCAGGCATGGGGTACCCTATGTCTGTTAACAAACACAGGGCTTGATCCGGCAGCTGCTCCCTTTGGGTCTTCCTCACTGGGAGAAAACCCATGCCCTCAACCAGGACAGATGATGGGACCCCACCTGTGCCAGCTGTTAGAGGGCACAGCGATCCCTGGGTGGCCTTACCCAGACAGCCCCTCTTTCCTCCTGGGAATTCACAGTTTTATCCTCAGGATCAGGGTTCCAATGCAGACCTCGTAAAGCACAGTGCACTGCTCACCCCTCGTGCTGCCTCCTTCTCCCAGAGCTGCTGCATCAAAGCATGAAAACGGCTGGAGCTGGTGCTCCCCTCTAGAGAGTTGCAGCCCTGGTGCAGTCTACATAAAAATTACTCAAAATTCAGTTAGCCAGGGAAAGAAGGTGACCTACCCATCAAATCACAGCAGCTCAAATTTCTAATATCATCTACTTGCAGCCAAGCACTTGCCTTCAAATTAAGCAGAGGCCAAGAATAATTACTTACTGTTCACTGGGATATTTACATCAATTATTCAGCAAATAAATTCAGCTAACAAATAGCTTCAAGGAAACTGCAATCTATTCACAGTCAAGTTGCCAAGCCAGAAGAAAATTATAAAATTAATTATTTGCAACAAACTTCTCTGTTAGCTTTCAAAGTCAGAATGATAAATTCAGACACTTTATTTTCTACTATATATTGGCTCCCTCAGTTTAATGCTCCTGTTTATGAATTATGGGAGGTTATAGCTGTCTCTTGAAAGATAACTGTTATATTTTTATTGTCATTGGAACTAAAAGATTTTTTTGCTTGAAGCCTTTTTAAGCCTAGCCTAAACAGTCTCCACTCTAGTCAGAGAACACCTAAGAAATTAGCTACCAGTGAGAATATGCTGCTAAAAAGACAAGAAGAGTGTTCTCAGATTTTTGCTCTCCTGGCTAGAGCCATGAACCAGATGCTGCTGCAAAACATTTATTTAAATTGGCAAATTCTGAAAAAAGCATTTCATTCGAGTAACACTTTCATTTTCTTTTTTCTTCCAACTAAGAAAGTATATAGAAGAATATTCTTTGCACAGCTTCAAATATTACTGAAGGTGGGATACTTCCTCACATAAACAAACAATAAAATGAGTATTTAATACTGTTTTCAGGCACCATTCTGGTCCATTTACATAAACAGCAGAGAGAACAACTGAAAGAGATCTGCCTCAGTTTCACTTTCTGCCCCTTCAGATTAACTTGCCCCAACCATCCTTTACTAATTCACCTGGCAGGGAATTTTGCCCTGTGTTTATATTTTGTACAAGGGCAGTTATGCTTTCCATTAAATTGTTCCTCAAATTTGAAACATAAATATAAAATTCTAAGAAAGTTAGCTTGGATTTTGAGTAGCAAATGTTCTGGACCACTTAGAGATGAAGTGAAGCTCTGGAATTATTCAGTGAAGGCACAAACAATGAACACATCGGAGAAAAATGTCAGAGAGTTTATATAGAGAGGAAAAATTGAATAGATTGCAAAAGAAGTTGCTCAGGAAACATGGCTTTACTGAGCTCTGGTAACTAGAAGTTACTGGATTCAAAGCATTAGGATACAAACATTACTAAGACAAAGACTTTGTGGAGTCTTGTTTAAATTGCAAATTCTGACTCTTTTTTTCTGATGGAGTGACCTCTTTGCTTTCAGGAAGCTAAACTACACTTTAGCTTGCCTGTTTTCATCACATTTTGCTTTGGGCACAAATTACTGCAAGCTCTGCTCTTTCTATGCTGATAGAAACTGAAAAGGGATTAACCAAAAAGCAATAAACTATTCCATCCAAGTTGTTTGCCCTAAATTTTCTTATTAGTGTCTACCCACACTAATTTGAAAGTTAGCAATGCCAGTTTTCTCCAAAGCTGTCAGCTGAAATAAGCTGGTTCTGTTCCTTGCAGGCTGCATTTGCCAGCGATCTTTCTGCTTTGAAAACACACCCCCTCCACCAAATACAGCAGGACTGTTGCCCTTTTCAGAATTTCCCACAGGTACACGGTGACGTTAAAGAGGGAACAAAACCAGCATGGCATTTTCCAAGCTATCATCATGGGAATGCTTGGCACACAAGAATGTCAGAGTGAAGGCAAGCCCCGTGCACAGCTCTGAAGGTAGATGGATGAGTGCACGAGCCAGTGACTTGCAAAGATTACAGACCAGAGGCACTGAAGTCCTGAGAGGAGGGGGAAGGACTCCTGATGCAAGAAGATAGTGGTTCTGTGAAAGATGCACAAAATCCCTTTCAATTACAATGGGAGTTGCTCAAGAAAAGCAATCCCATTGTCTTCTCTTTGGACTTTTCATAAGAGCATTAGGAATGGCAGAGCAGATGTCCCTGTGGCACGGAATGAAGGCTCCAGCCCAGCCCTAGTCATCTTAAGGCACTCTTGCCAGCCTCTTCTTGAACAAATTCAGAAGCTCTGGCACCTAAGAGTTTCCAGATGATCCTGTAAGCCACGTATCAAGAACTGACTCAAGTTCCCTGGCCTCTGTTACACTGCCCGACCAGAGACCAACTCCTAGCTGGCACCGGCATTCCTCAGAGCTGGGCCTGCTGCCTACCCCACAGTCTTGGGCAGAGTTTGACCCTTTGTATTCACAACTAAATGCTACCAGATGGATGCATCAGTTCAAAGGCTGGTGGAAACAATTAACATTGCAGGAAGCCACATTTATCCTTCCACCTATAGCACTGAATTAATCACGGCTGATAGGGATCTAAGCAGAGCCCACTCAAGGCTCTGATTTATATCACTACCTGTCAAGAGATGGCAGAAGATTGCCCAGTAGCTGCTGAATGCTTTTCTCCCACCCTCTCCCTCTCCTGGGGAGACAAATATAAGCCAGGACATTCCTGCTCTGCTCAGGATGCCATGAAACCTAACCTCCTGTTGACACAAGCATTAGGCCCCAGGACTGTATAACAGGTCACTGACAGAAAGATATAAGATAGAGCTCCCAAATTCGGCTGGCCACACACAGGCAGGCACCAGGATACACGTGCTCCTGGCTCCCAGAGCCTGCATACCTGTGAGGGAGACTCGGAGGCTGACGGACACCACAGGCCCCTCATCAAACCATTTTTCAGTTGTGTCTTCTGGCAAGTCCAGTGGCTGATGCTGCCTGAGATTCCTATGAATTCTGTTTCCTTACTAAGCTGCAAAGGTTGGATTTCGTTCTAAACACAGGAAAGATCCCAGGGAGCACTGGACAGTCATGTCCTTATAGCTGCTATTAAAAGAATGACAAAGAAGGAGTGCCAGAACTCATCCATACTGGGTGGGACTGGAAGTCTGAGTGCCCACATGTGAATCTGAATATTTGTGCTCAAATAAATTACACCCTCAGTGCTCATCTGCCTGTCAGAAGTCCAGTGTCAAGGACTGAGAGGGGGCTCTCAGTACCTGTGAGCTCAGTGCTTTCTTTGGAAGCAAATCTCCCAAGTCTGAATGCTCCCTTTCCCAGGAACTCACTGATGAGCACATTTCATGTCAAGCGTGAAACGGGAATGGATCTGTTACCATATGCTAAGCTTTTCTCCATCCGTGGGAGGCAAAACAAAGACAAACAAGGAGGCTTGAGTCAACACAAGGGTTAATTTAAGAACTGAGCTTGCTTAAAATAAAAGTTGTCACCAACCAGAAAGAACAAGTAGCCATTGAAGAGAAAACTGTTCGAGATTTATGGGCCCCATTCTAGAGACATAAAAGGGGAGTCAATCATCATTTGAAGTTTATTTTTTTTAATAAGAGCTCCTCAAATATTCCCCCCACTTTTCATTGCCAGAAATGTAAGCTTGTGGCTGTGAAAAAGTTAAAAATTAGGGGTTTCCTAAGTGGGAGCAGAATGCATGGTCGCTCTGTGTGACCCCAGCTACTCTAACAGCTACTGCTAATTCCCAGTGGAAGCATCAATAGCTTGTGAAATAGACTCCTTTCTTTTCTTGTACAAATTATTCCTTTATATTTTTGAACTTCTGAACCTCCTGGCTTAATAACAACTCCACAAGAAAGAAGGAAAATAATTGAGTGTTTATAACAGCATGCATCTTTTTTTATTATCATCCCAGGCTGTGGCACTTTCAGTTTAGCAAAGCTTTAGTCGAAGCTGCTCTGCAAAACCATTCAGAAACAGGAGGAGGAGAGGGATGGGAAGGACATCTCCTCCTACATAGGAACTGTGGTCAGTGGACATTTTTAAAATTTCTCAAACATACAGTTTCACTATCTTCCACCTAATCCCTAAACTATAACCTACCCACTTACTACCTGTTTGAGTTACAAGCAGAAATTAAAACACTGCTCCAGTCTCACAGCCTGCAAATGAGCTGCAGCACATCAGAATGTGGGCCATAAAAAATTGCTACACAAAGCAAGACAAAAACCCTAACAACCCACCCACAAATACAAGGAAAGAAAGAAACAAATCAAGGGAAAATAATAGGAATAAACAGTCTTTAGCCTTTCTTTTTCCAGTTTTAAATGGAAAGCAATGTGACAGTGCTGCAACAGATGACAGTCTATTTATTTTCTCTAACAGATCTACAGTTGGTGGATTCCCCTCTATCTCCCAAAAGACTTATATGGCTTGAATTAAAAAAGGCTAACAGTAGAAAGTACGTTTACTCAATAGGAAATGTCCATGCCAGGCTCAGGAAGTGCTCATCTTCCTCCAACGGTTTAACAAGCACTAAATCACTGAGCATTACATTCTGGATAATTTGCTGCCCAGTACCATCATTTTGTTGATTAATATGCTAACTCATAATAATGATAGATTCATAATAGTAAGCTTGGCAATTCATATTCTGAACTAGACACCCAGCCAGGGAACAATCCTGTACCCTCCCATGTCAGTGGTGCAACACAACCCAACCCTTTTAAAGGAAGATTATGACAAGGTCAGATGAGCATTGTAAGGACCTGGTACATAAAACCCAGCAGCATTTCCATGAAGAGGCTCAAGTAAGAAATGCCACCACCCACACTTTAGCAGAGCCCACTGCTCAGAGACACATCTTCATTTTGCTGTCAGCAAGGACAATCGAATGCTGCTTCCCTGGAGCAGCTTCCTGTCAATAAAACTCACCTCAGACCAATACTAGCTTGGTTGAAATTGAGCTGTGTAAATCAGAGCTCAGCATCCTTGAGGTTCTCAAACATTTGCCTTTACAGCAGTTATTTACAGGTGATATTTTTTCAGGTTCTCACTGGTATAATCCAGTAGTAACTATTTCAAGCTGATGGATTTGCCAAGCTCCACCACCCAACTGATTACACCATGAAATAAGAGACTCCTACCTTCTTTGCCTATATATTACAAAGATCAAGACAAGGGACATACTGAGGACTAATTTTAACAGTTTCTTATGGGTGATGGAGGTATTTCCTTCAGTCATGTTTACCTAGACATCTTTCCTTTCTCCTTAGTGAGGGTTCTTAAATGTAGCTTCTGAGGCCAGGCTAAACCCCTACTAAACTTGCTCCGTAAAATGAGGTCCCCTGCAGCTGGAACATGTGGATGGTGTAGGATTCGAGTGGCAGCCACCGCCTGCCGCTCTCCCAACCACTGGCATTTAAATTGAAGTCCATCCATCACAGGCTTACGGTCAGATCTAACCGTAAATGAACCGCTCCACAACTCTGATCTCAAATATTTATTACTTCTGAGTTAGTATGTTAGGATGGAAAATACAAATCCAAACCCTAAACCCAAACCAAGAAACAACACTGGCATCTCAGTAGAAGGCTGAGCAGGAGGCTTGGGGGCTACTGTTCACATTTGTACAGGATATGTAAGGGATCCCTCTCACTTCCATCACTGGGCATTTATCCCACAGGCAGTAAGGGGATGATTTCCATCATATTTCTTCACCCCTGAAAATAAAGTGCATGAGGCAGCGGAAGCCTGAAGGGACGAGACTGCATTTGTCCCCATGTTAGTTTTACAGTCTCCTTGTTCCATGAATTTATTGCCTGTTCTTAAAACAGGTGATGCACATGGTACAGCTCTCCAAGCAATTATGTTCCTACAAGTTCTGTGAAAAAAGCTGAGAGGGCAGACGTGATGGGAAGGGAACTCTCAAGGAATCCATGCAGGACTTCATCCTTGAGATGTAAATCCCAGAGAGATAATGCTTCCCCTTGCTCTTCCTTGCACAGAAAAGTTGTTTGGGCTTCAGCTGGATTGGGGATGAATCAGAAGTGAATCCCAAAGGACTGTGATGCACAGGGGTGGGAAGGGCCCATCATGGAGAGGAGCTGTCTTCAATTAGCATGGCATTTTCTGCCACGGCATTGCTGCTTTCCAGGCTAAAACCTCAGTCACTGCACAGGAATGGGTCTTCAAATGGTGGACATCTCATTTCTCCCAAGTACTCAAGTGGAGCAACCTTCACACCAACCCTCCCACTTTCAAGCTGAATGAGAAAACTTCCTTTAGCAAATATTTGAATCACTTTTCCTCCTTGTGGCACATTCAAACAATAAAAAAAGTCACAGCCATTGTTTCTCTGTCAGTAACAGCAAGGAAAGAATATTAAGCAAAAAAATCCAAACACAAATAAAAACACAACAGAAGTGGCTTGCTCCTCATTATATAAATTATTCTTTTAAATTGAGTGGGCTAAAATCCACATAAATGGGACAGAGCAATAGGAAACTTCTGCATTTTGGTCCAATTTCTGTTTAAGTATATAGCAATTCTAAGACTGATTTCTATGGATCTTGGATGAAGCCCACACGGAATTCAGCACTCTCCAGGTTAGAACAGAAGCTCTACAAAAATATCCTCCCATAGCTCATACCAGGTTTAGGTTTCAGAAATGTGATTGAGAAGGTTTCAAGCAATGCTGAAATTCCCTTCCTGAAGTCCAAATGAGAAAACTGAACAATTCCAAGTGAAAAAGCCAGCAAAGCTGCTGAATCAGCTCTCTGTAGAGCTCTCCTATGCTCCAGCCTAGATCTGTATGAGAGCTGCGTCCATAAAACCAAACTCTGTTTCCTACAGCCCACAAGAGAAATTGAGATCCTTCGTTTATTTTCAGTATTGCCTTTTCTCCTGGGTTTATTGCCCTTAGACTCAGTCTTTCTTTCTGACTCTTTTTTCCAGCTCCCTTTGGGCAACTAAATAAAAACCTCATTTTTGTGATGCAAGGACGCCTCCTGCCTCCTGAGGTTTTGTTCTTGGAGAGCTCCCATTCTTTCTGAGCTCACTTCTGTGCAAGTTTTTATTCCTCTTCTGTGCTGGTTTTGGGGCTATGACTGAACATGTCAAGAGAGTGACCCACAGGCTGTGAGACATTGATTCCTGTCTCTTTGGGTGGGATTTTTGAAAAGCACTCAGAGCTGGCCTCACAGAGAGCTGAAATCATCCAGAGTTTGGTTGAGAAGAAGCTGTTTGGATAAAGCCTCAGAGATATCTTTGGGACTCTCTACTCACCCTGTTTCTCAATTATAAGACACGCTTGTATAAAAGACACTACCAAAACCCCTGACCCCCATAAACCCCACAACCAGTTGGGATTACTGCTACCACCACTCCCGAACAGTAGAAAGACAAAACTTTGAAGGCAACTTCCGAAAAACTTGTTGTCAGCTTCGTGCTGCTGTTTTCCTACTTTCAAACTCAACCCCAGAGAAGTCTCCACCCCCAGGCTTTCAAACACCAGGAGACATCTCGAACTCGTTGAGTTTCAGTCTGCATCGTTGGTTAACCCTGGCTGTCACCAGAGCCACAGTCTCTGGCCATGAGCAGGGCTGAATTACTCCATCCCTGGCTGCCTGCAAAACCCTCCTTTGCTCCCTCCACCTCCTGCTCTTTCCAAGCTCCACTTTTCCTTGACCTCATCGCAGCCAAGCCTGGCTGACCGAGGGCATGGAGCTTGTCACGCAGCACAGGGAGAGCAGCTCCAGCCTGTCCTACACGCCGGGCTTTTCCTGACTCCCTGACACTTCTGATCTGATGGATTTTGTAGTGGTCTTGTAAATGGGAATTAGTCATGCCTGGAGGGTCAAGGTTGTCAGACCTCATGCTGAAGTGCACATGTATTCCTCAAAGGAAAACTAACAAAAGCAGGTTCTGTGCCAGGCTACGAGGGAAAGAAAATATCAACAAATTGACAGAAAACAGCTTCTGTGACTTTTCAGCCCAGCAAGGACCAGGCAGCAGGGCTGGGAGGGAAAGAAAGAAAAGAGTAGAAAGGGAAAGTAAGGAAGGGGAAAGTAAAGAAAGGAAAGGGAGGAAAGGGAAGGGAAAAGCTAAAAGAAAAAGCTAAAAGGAAGGAAAAAAGCTCTACCACCACTCAGTGTATCAAATAATGTCAGAGAAGAACTCTTACTTCGGTCATGGCAACCACATTCTAGCTAATCACCCAGGATCCTTTACTAATGAGGAAGGAATTAAAAGCATAGCAAGATGTGATAAGTTCAGACAGCCTGGATAATATAATCCCTTGGCCTTACAATAATGCTGTTAGGACAAAATATACTGATAGGTAAATAGGAGCAAACACAAAAATACAGCTAATGAAATTACAATAGACTTAGCTGGTACAAGTCAGCCTAGGTTAGCTAAAAACAGTCAAAAGAGTCAACAGTGACAATTTTCCATAGCTCATAGTCAAACTTCCCAGCTTCTAATCAAGAGAGTAAATCTCATCCCTGTGAGTTGCACCAATTCACATGGACTACAGTGAAACTGAGTGAAAAGGGTTTCTTGTAGGGAGTGAGATGGAGGAGGGGTTGGGGGAAACTGCTAAAAAAATCAAAGTCTGAATTGGCTAAATTGGCAAGTAGTGTGGCCCGACAGGAATGGATCAGGGGAGAGGTAGGGCCTGACATAAACATTACATACATTTCAGGAGGTTTATTTTGGCTTAGTACTACGCTGGTCTCATGGACTGAATGTCTGTTGAATCCACAATAAGCACCAAGGTGCAACAGGGGTAACACTGAGGGATATATTTCAAAAGCAAGCTCCTAATCCAAACTAAATGCTGATGTGGACAACTCCAAATTTATTTTCATGTGGGGACTAGGTTAAATCCTGCTATCATTTATAGGCATTTTGGGGAGGAATGGGGTAGAAGTCTTGTGCTAAGCATGCAAACCACAGCTGAAATTACTGTGATGCAGCAAGTCAGATGTCAGATAAAGTGTAAATAGCTGTCCACACGCCAACCTTTGGCCTGCCACAATGGCACGGGGAGGTAACTTGACTTCATCATCATTTAAGAGCACTTGTGCAGCCTTTTAGGGAGCTCTGCAGGCAGGCAGGAATTCAGTGAGCTCTCAAAGGTCCCATATACCTGAACTCCTAGATGTTACTTTTGGGTGGGTTGCCAGTGCTGAAGGGAAAGATTAATACGAGAGATCCTGACCCTGCAATAAACACTCAACAATACTTCTTCCTATTAGGACTTACTTAAACTTCTACTGGGTTTATCTGCTGAACCACCACATTTGGAGGGTCCTCTCTGAGAAGATCAAATTTGATCATGATAGAAGATACAAGAAGGTTTTCCAGATGGATGCAAGTTATTCACTTACAGGCAGCAAACTGGAGAAACTCTTAACACTGGAGAACTGTCCCACCTGGAGGTCTCCTTCAGCCTTTGGGGAAGCTGCAAAGCCCTCCCTGTACAAATGGTGCAGACTCTCAGGGCTGACAGCACCAAGGACACAGTAACAGGACACAAGCTCTTATCTAGTGAAGATACAGAACAAAACCAACACTGCAGAAGCTCAGGCTGTCAGCGTTGTTTGTCTCCAGTGCTTACATGACCTTCACTATCAGAGTTTCTCTCAGTGCCTGGCTGATACTGCCCTGAGGGGCTTCGCTGGCTGTGCCCAGTGCACTCGTTATGATCTGCAAGAACGAGCCCATTGCCACTTCAGCTGTCCCATCCACCCTTCTGGTGACAACATGAGGCTGAAAACATGATCTGGGGTCCTTTCTCAGAAAAGAGAGACACACTGCAACCCACTTACCCAGAACCACACAAGAAATCCATGACAAGCCATAAATCCTTCAGGACCGAACTGGAAAATCTTTATTTTCACGGTTTTCAAACTACAATCTCAATGTATCTGATTATTCATTTACTGTTGGTTTTCCTTGTGCAGGAGGATCTATCAACTTCATCCTGGGAGAGATGCTGCATATTATCTATAGAATGGGAGAACGGGGCCAGTTCTGGGCAGAAAGGGTTTTCAAGGATGAGGCAAAGCTATGCAGGGGCTTGATGCTTCTGTGATAACAGCATGGTATTCAGCTGAGTTTGCTTTGAATGTCTTCCTAGTCATGAACCACCCAAAGAGCTGTCAGAAAAAAGATGTTGTGTCCTGAGAGAAATCCCAGTCCTCTGACACTTGCTTTCATGTTGATATGAGCCCAAAAAGTTGAAAGAGCAGAATTTTCAACTCCCAAGTGTGACAAAACAGAAAACATCACTTTCTTTGGTGCCAACAAAAGGGAAAAATTCAAAACAGTCTCCTGACAGCTCTCACAGATTTGCCCTGGACGAGCAGCATCACTGTGTTTCCTGGATTATTACTTTTAGTCTGGAAAAAGTTGAGCCTAATCTAAACCCAGCCCCAAGCAGAAGACACAACACCCTGAAAGAGGGAGACGGAGGCACACATGGAACCGCCTCAATCCAAACAACAACCAGCTGTTATCCACTACCCTAGAAAGCACCACCCTGCCCTGCTGAGCTGCCACACTCCCCTTTGCTCACAGCCAGACAGAAAGGACTCCACGAGCTGAGCAATAATCCCAAGCAGAGACCTTAAATGAAAGGGTCCACCTGTGCCTGTAAACTATATTGAGGCAAAGTCACTCGTGCTTATCAGTGGTGATAGTCAGAAGTGTGAGAGTTGTCCCTGAATGGCACAAGTGTTCCTGCTTCAGTCACAAAGACATCATTTCCCTGCATTTTATTTTTTTTTAATAGGTATGCTTTTATTTTAACAGCCCTTTTTTAAGACTGTAGGCTAAGATGGCCTTGCTTCCCCAGGGGTCTCACTAAAAGCCAAACTGCACCCGACTCACCAGTGTAACTTAAAAAGTTAAGCAGTGGTTAGGGACAAGCCACCTCATTCTTTCCAGCCCTGGAATCTTAGTGCATATGAATTTTGGATACTGCTGCAAAAGTGGCACATTACAAATTAGCAACAGTTTAGTTTATTAGTCCCCAAGTGGATTTATTTATGGCACAGAATATATTGCTGTAGGTTCCCTGAGACCGAGACTGTGACGTTACTGAAATTAAAGGGGATTTCATGTGGAAGACTGTGCCAAAACGGACTTACTCCTATTGTGCTTCCAACATGTGGTATTGTTTTACCATATACTTCTTGAGCTTGATGCCTTCACACCTTACAAAGATCTCCTGGTGCAGCAGCTGATGGTGTATTCTGCTGAGCTCACTGCAACAGGCATGGAGAGAGCCAAACAGAACAGGAACATGGATCCTTCAGCCCTTGGTTCATTTCTTCAGGGAACATCAGCACCATCTGCTACTCACAGCAAGGATTCAGGACTTCTGGTGCCCTTGACTGCTCAGACAGTAGGGACAAATAGATTTGTAGGGGTGAGGCAGAGGGAAAGAGGATTCCCTCCAGCATGTAGCTTAGGCAATGCCTAAGCTACAGTAATTCATCCCTTCTCATTAGAGCAATGAAAAAAATACCTTCACTTTCACAGCTGGGGAAACTGAGGCACAAAATTCAGCATATGAAGCCCTTCTCATCATCTCAATGAAATCATGATGTCTCTGATTAAGCAGGATGTTCAGAGGCTGTCTCAGCAAAGTTTAGTTTCCCTCAATTTTCTGAGTGAGGGAGCAGCCAGATTCCAATAATGTTTTCCTCAATGCTACAACTTGCAGCTCCAACATCCAAGGGTCCTTCACCATCATGACATGCACTCCCAGTACCAGAAGCAGCTCTGGACAGAGTTAGGAGCCCCTCAAGCAGGTTAATCTCTGAGCACAGCTCTGAGCATTGCAGAGACAGGAAGGGGAAGCCAAGGAGCTTCATCCCCTTTATTCTCACACTGTATTAATGTAACTGTTTTCTATCAGTCAGATCGGCCCTATGCCTGCCCTGAAAGAAATATGCCAGTATATGAACTTCCAGTGGCTGGTGCAATTTGATGGTATGCCTTCTTTTCAAAGAACCGGCAAAGAACAACTCCATCTTGGTGTCTGGGACAGAAAGTAACCGCTGCAGGATCCACATTATTATTCACTTTATTTTAGTGTCTTCCCTCTGAGCTGCTAGTGTAAGGGGTTGTACTCCTTAGCAGGATGCTACTGTTTATCCCAGCTGCGGCTTGGCAGGTGTCACTTCCCCGTCCAACAGAAGGAAAAACTGCTGTGCTGCAGAGCTAAGTGAGTCTTCCAAGGCCACACACCGAGCAAACGGCAGCACCAGGACTAGAAATCAGGAATCTCAAGTGCCCCACCACAAACACAATCCGCTGAGACCACAGTTGCCTGACAGCCAATGCCCANAGCAGCTGATGGTGTATTCTGCTGAGCTCACTGCAACAGGCATGGAGAGAGCCAAACAGAACAGGAACATGGATCCTTCAGCCCTTGGTTCATTTCTTCAGGGAACATCAGCACCATCTGCTACTCACAGCAAGGATTCAGGACTTCTGGTGCCCCTGACTGCTCAGACAGTAGGGACAAATAGATTTGTAGGGGTGAGGCAGAGGGAAAGAGGATTCCCTCCAGCATGTAGCTTAGGCAATGCCTAAGCTACAGTAATTAATCCTTTCTCACTAGAGCAATGAAAAAAATACCTTCACTTTCACAGCTGGGGAAACTGAGGCACAAAATTCAGCATATGAAGCCCTTCTCATCATCTCAATGAAATCATGATGTCTCTGATTAAGCAGGATGTTCAGAGGCTGTCTCAGCAAAGTTTAGTTTCCCTCAATTTTCTGAGTGAGGGAGCAGCCAGATTCCAATAATGTTTTCCTCAATGCTACAACTTGCAGCTCCAACATCCAAGGGTCCTTCACCATCATGACATGCACTCCCAGTACCAGAAGCAGCTCTGGACAGAGTTAGGAGCCCCTCAAGCAGGTTAATCTCTGAGCACAGCTCTGAGCATTGCAGAGACAGGAAGGGGAAGCCAAGGAGCTTCATCCCCTTTATTCTCACACTGTATTAATGTAACTGTTTTCTATCAGTCAGATCGGCCCTATGCCTGCCCTGAAAGAAATATGCCAGTATATGAACTTTCAGTGGCTGGTGCAATTTGATGGTATGCCTTCTTTTCAAAGAACCGGCAAAGAACAACTCCATCTTGGTGTCTGGGACAGAAAGTAACCGCTGCAGGATCCACATTATTATTCACTTTATTTTAGTGTCTTCCCTCTGAGCTGCTAGTGTAAGAGGTTGTACTCCTTAGCAGGATGCTACTGTTTATCCCAGCTGCGGCTTGGCAGGTGTCACTTCCCCGTCCAACAGAAGGAAAAACTGCTGTGCTGCAGAGCTAAGTGAGTCTTCCAAGGCCACACACCGAGCAAACGGCAGCACCAGGACTAGAAATCAGGAATCTCAAGTGCCCCACCACAAACACAATCCGCTGAGACCACAGTTGCCTGACAGCCAATGCCCACTCTCATGGACTGGAACACTGTAAGTGAAAAAGCAGAGTTTGGTTTTAGTGCTGGCTGGCCGCGCTGGAGCAGCTCCCAGCTCCTGGGGAGGGAGTGAGGAGGACATCAGCACTTGCAGGGGGTGGAGGGACAGTGCCATCCCTGGATGACAGCACTTTTCCCGACAGCCATCACTGCCTGTGCAGACTGAGCCCACACCGTGAGCCTCTGCATGAATCCAGCAGCAGGAGAAACACAGGGAGACCATCAAATTTGGGTCCCTTTGCAGGCTTTCCCGCAGGGGTGATGTGTATATGAGGCTGGCTAGTGTGAATTCCTGTTGTTGAAGATGTTTTGGGGCTGATTCCCTGTCCCTGTCTTCTCTTCAAGAAAGGAGAAGATGCTGAGCAGGATGGGAAGGTGGGGCTTGTACTTCTTCCTCCACTCTGTCTCCTCAGTGAGGGTGAAGCTAATGTCAATCAGACTTTCTCCCAAGGAAACAAAATCTCCTCAGTGCTTCCTCACCCACTGCAGAACTGCAGAAGAGTCAAATGAAAGATGACTTGGCCAGCGGAAGGTGGCTTGCACTGCGTGTGGCTTCGTGGCTTGGTTCATCTCCATGGGCAGATTTCAGGGACAGGATCTTGATCACAGGATGTTACTTATAAGATTTCAGGCCAAGTCATGACAAAGTTCACACAACCTGTTACTTTCTGCCAGGGACAGCAGGTGACAAGAACTGACTGAAATGTTTGGCTTCATACCCCCCAACATGAGTCAACTGGATGCACTGAATTCGGCAGAGTTGCCTCAGCACAGCTCCTCACATCAGCCTCCTTTGGTTTGAAGCAACTTTTGGCATTATTTAGTACATCTGTTTCTAGTGCCCAAGGCCAAGATACTGATTACCGGATTGCTAATTTTAATTACTACCTGGCGTGTAGAAAACAAAACCAGCTACATGTGCCATTTACCCCAAGGAGAAAAAAAAAAAAAAAGAGTCAAAACTAACCAACAAAATACAGAACACTGCACTGGAAGAGAAATCCAACCTCCCTCTAACAAAACAGTTTCTGCGGCATTCCTCCCTTCCTGTGTTTGTGTTTCTCTTTTTCCTAAGGGCTATAAAATTTAGCATACTAGGAATTGTGGGTTGCTTTATAGACCAAGCGGTTGGGTTTGCTAGAAGTTGGCTTGAAAGGGGTACTTCTTCCTGACGGCTACCTGGCTGCCCTAACTAGTTTGACACCTGCAAATTATTCATCTTTTTCTTCCCAGAACGCATGCCAGTCAAAAGAAGCAAACCTAATTCCTCTGAAAACACCTGCCTGAACACACAGTTCTGTCTGCTGAGAGCGACATGAAAATAAAGCTCTGCAACCTTCAGCATCTGCCAAAGAACATCAACTCGACCTTTTCTGAATTGTTTTGGACCAACACTTTGTTTCTCACCCACCTCCTAGATCTTGACTCCTCCGTTGCCCTGTGCTAATCCTTGGCATAAAGGGCAGCTCAATCTCTAGAGCTGGACTTCGACAACCCTGCAGTAACAATGTCCTATAGGACCCTCTGTCACTATTCCATAGATATTATGAAGTAATTGCTCCTCTGAATTGGAAGACATAATTAGTTACATACGAAGTAGCACCTCAGCAGTTCAAACCTTGCTATTCTAACCAAGGTGCTGACTGAGGTTCATCACAGTGCAGTCAGTCAACATCACTGCTCATTATCCACAACATTGGGATTCATTCCACCTCCTTTCCCAGACACGAGTTTCACCAGAGAGAGACTGGGGATGTTAGTTAAGCAGTTGTATTGAGTTGAACAAGTCTACTTGGATGATGGAGGAATGATAGAATCAGTCATCAAACAGGCAAAATTCCCACTGGTGGCATAAAAATGTCAGGGCTATATCATACTGTAAATGTCACCCGTTTCTGCCGACAAATTTTTATTTGCATTGTTTCTATATAAATATTCTTTTCTAAAAATGTCAGCGAGAAATGCCAGTTAGCTTCTGACAATGATGACAAAGAGAAGATACATGGGAAGCTAAGTACCAGAGTTTCCCAGAAAATCGTAGGGGATTTTTCTAATGGAAAATATTGCAGTTTTGTTGAAAAATCCCTAATCCTTTGGCCACCCGCCAAAGTCTCTTGGAATGAACAATATTAGGTTTGGCCAATGGGCATTCAGTATGGATCCACAGCAAACAGACAGATTTGGTTAAAGAGAGAAAACTCCAAGAAGTTATACTGTCAAGCACTCAGCTGATCACCAGAAAGGTTCTGATAGCATTTTTTAAATGAGCTGTATCAAGTATGTCACCGGTATTGACACTAAAGTCAATGAACTCACTCCACCGTAAAGCATTTAGCACAGAGAACACCAGACGTCTTTCCTGATCTATAACTCAGCCTGGCATTCTGCTGATGAGGATTTTCCAGGGAATGCTGCGACCCATACAGCTTTCCTCTAATGTTGCTGATTTACATATATACACATATAAATACACACATATACATACATGTATCTATCTGTCTTCACATATATTACATTTATTTATATACTTTGAAGAGTTGGATTTCATTTATTATTTATAAAGAAGTGTTCTGGAAACTGTTTAATGTGGTTATAAATTTTCATTGAGGATTTCCCTGCTTGTATAAGCAACTATATGTGAGATTAGCACTTTTAGAGACTAAAAGACAGCTTTATGAAGACCTGGATCATCCCTGGTCACTTCAGAGTCTGAATTATGAAGCTTCCCGTATTTCCTACCTGTGGTAATTAAAGATGCAAACCTATATTTACAGAACTTTCAAAAATTCGTTAAGACATAACCTTTTCTTTTAGAAGAGATACACACTAAAACTGTGTAGAAATGAAAAAAGCTTTTAACTGCGTTTATGCAGTACTTAATCTCTAAGATCTTTCTTTTTGCCCTTTTCCATTAAGCTGAGAGCAGCTGACAGTAATACAGCCTAAAGATCAGGTGGGGAGAAGCAGAGCCAGAAGAAGCCCTTCACGGCCACAGAAACCCCACTCAATTCACCATTACAAATCTTGGAATCATGTAAAAAGCTATTCTGGAAACAAGGCATAAACCAATGTGTGAATGTATCTCAGCCCCCATGAGGAAAACAACTGCTCCTACATTTTACCCAAGCATGGATCTAAAAGCCATTCTCCAGGGATTATACTTGAAAACCCTCTCAGCTCCTGCAAAGCTCCAGTATCGTCTTTGAAAATTCTTCAATTTCTTTGGAAGAAGGCCCACAATTCTGTTCAGCTCAGTCTCAGCAGCACCTCCTAAAGTGCCCTAGCTCGTAGGAAAAGCATGCTTCATTTTTCTGCTTTATTTCAGGCTCTGAATGTGGCAAAAGAAGGATGCCTACACTTCCAGTGGCAAGGGAGGCACCGCTGCGCTGCCATACACGGGGAAACCTCCAGCACTCGGGATCACTCCCCACACTGAGGTTCCTCAGGAGCTGACCCCACGTGAAAACGACATAGAGCTGAACTTCCCACAGGGGAAAGGTAACTCTGACAAGGTGAGAGCTGAAATTCCCCCTCCTGGTGAAGCCATGCTGTCCACACCTGCCGATTAGGCTGGGGGCCTGTTGCGGTGCCATATTCCCCCGACGTGCACGCCTGCCAGGCTTTGACACAACCGGGCTCCAAAACCAACTCTTCATCAAAGATGTCTTACATTCAGCTGAAATCAAAGAGCCTGAACAGATGTCTCTAAATATATTTCCTCCTTGTAATGATGGCAAATAAAAGCACTGTCCTCTAACATGTTCTGCACAGCATCTGTAACGCAAGTGCCGCAAAGGGAAATCAAAAGGAGCGGGGTAGGATGTTATGTATGCTGTGTGCTCCGAGAGTATTTTAAACTCCCTTAGCCTCTGTAATGAAAACCACACTGTCTGAAAGTGAAACACTGCTGATTGTTAACTGTAGGTCTGTTGGAAATAAAGTGAGGGACACAGGGAAAGGGAATTTCACGTAAATCTAATTTCTTCTGTGTCAAACAGCGCTACTGTATTTCCTCCCATCTGCAAGGATACCCTGTGAAATGTGGATGAATGTTATTACAGTCTGCAATAAGCAGAGTTCAAAGTGGGGAAAATTTGGTTCAGATTTGGATTCGGTAGTTCAGAAGTTTCTTCACACTTTCTTCAAACGACCCAGAAAAAAAAGTCTCAAGCTTTGACTTGCCAATCTTATATAAAAACTTTTACATGAATCAGGTTGCTATGCAAAGTAGGTAGATTTAAGTAAATATTTATATATTTTGCTTTTTCAGCAGAACTAAACTAGATTATTTTGCGGGTAGGATGCTGACTGGGATGAAAAGAGAGCTACATCACAGTTCCCAGTTCTGTCTGTGGCTCCCTGCATGACTTTGGGCAAGTTATTGCTTCTCTTTGTGCTTCATCCCCTTTCTGTAAAACAAAGAGCCTGCTTTGCCTCCACTCTTCCTTAACTAGATGGAAGTAGCCTGTGCTACATGAGCAGTCAGCAGAAACCAGATGGGGATGGTGGGCTGGGGGGCTCTGATGGCAGCTGAGATGTCTTGGTGCCATTGTGATGGACATTAATAACAGAAGCTGTGTAAGAAGAGCTGTTTGAAACAGTTTCCACCCAATTCTGACTCTCTGAGGAGACAGATGACAGCTTATGGTCACTGTGCCTAACTGAACATCCAAGTTAAAGGTTGGGCTGTTAGTTCCTGAAATATGGGCTTTTCTGTCCACCTCTAACAGACCGTGCTGCAGTTCAGATGCTGTCAGATGCTCTGGACAGCAAGGCTGCACCCACACCCCACAGCTCTGGGCTCCTTGTCTTCCTTGGCTCATCTCCTTGGATGCCCAGTGGCAAAGTCCAAACAAATACCCCAAAAGGCGCATTAGCAAAACTCAGCACCAAACCCTGATGTACCTTCTGGAGTTTCCTTCCTCTTAACGTCCCCATCAGTGTTCCAGACTCATTCCCACAACACAGCTCTGGTACAGACAGCAAAACATAAGCTGGTAGAGGTCTTGCCACCAAGGAGAAACTGCTGACACTCCATCTTCCTGAGCAAGCTTGGATGACAGAACAGAGGGTTTTGGATCCAGCTTCCTGTCCTTGCTCCCAGACTCACAGCCCTGTTGGCTGTGGCTCCCAGGAGACCTCTTCTCCCCTACATCCCAAAGCCCTCACCTTGGATGTTGGACCTACTCACCTCCCGAGTTCCCTCCAGGGACCATTAACCTTTCTTTCAGTTATTACTTTCTTTGTCAGCTGGGTGGAATAAAGACCCCTAACACATACACAGATCTGTTCAGTCCTGAAGGGATTTGGAGCTCCCTGCTCAGTCTTGAAGGGACCAACATATCCCATTACAAAGTCCCAGACTAAATTCACTACTAACAAAAAGTCATCTCCCTTTGGACGGGTAAAGTCTACCTTTTGAAATGTCCACATGTTGTCTCAGCAACTCTCCTTTATGGCTGTTTACATTGGATAAGAAGTGCAACACAAAGCAACATTCAGATGAAGAAAGTGCTCAGAAGTAGTAAAATACGGTGTTATCTATTTTTTTAGCTGAATAAATTGAGCTTGCTTTGCATTATTGCTGGCTGTCTTAGCCCAGCTCTGAAAGTGAGAAAGAGAAAGGGAATCTTGAAAGGCAGCTCCCGAGAGGACACTAATATTTTTAATAGTTTGTGGGTTATGAAACAAATCTGTGTTAGCAGTATTATATATCTCAGCCTGAACCACTGGGGTGTTTCCAGGCTCTTTAATGAAACTAAAGCACTAACACAGCATTGCCAAGTAAGTAGATTTATTCACAAAGAAATGTTTGCTAGCAGAAATGAAAGCGTAGGCATGAGGGGGCTCTAGCATACTAATGCATGGTTTTGTCACTCACATTGCATCTTATCTCACCAGCTGAACTCTGCTGTTGCTGCTGGATCACAGGTCAAACCTTTTCCCCCTTTTTCTGCCATCCAGTCTTGCCTCTGCCCTCATTTTTGGGGCCCACAGCAAAGCAACACATCAACACAGGCCGAAACCTGTGCTGAGAGCAAAACTTGATCTATAGCCGAGGAGAGCTGAACATAAAAAGAAAAAAACATACACAAACACTAGGGACTTTTTTTTTTTTTCATTTTACAGTGTGAAATAGGACCCAAACTAATCAATGGAGCTCAGTGGGAGTGCATAATTATTAATAGGCCCTACATGGGGCCTCAGAAAATATGCAGTTCTCTTGGAAGTTTAAAAGGTCACTGTGAATAACTAAAACATACTTTTCTTGCTAGTTATTTTGCAGTAAAAAAATAATTCATAAGGAAATCAGTTTAGGGAAAAAAAAAATTCTCATGTTCTAGCAGGGTGGTTTAGGAGTCATTCCTATGTCTTCCATGTATCTTTTCTGGTAGGTCAATGGGCCATGTTTTATTCTCTGCCTTACTTCCTAAAGCTCACAAAGCTTAGTCCTTTTTCACTGTTTGTTATTCCAGAACTTGCCTGTGTGCTGCCCAGTTGAGAGAGGGAATGAAAAATGGAGTGCCCCTGGAACAACCCACACTGGTGGGGAGCAAGGCCAGGTGAACACCCCTGCGTGGTGCTACTGGTCAGCCTCACTCACTAATTACACAGCAGCCCGAGGGGCTGGACATGCACGTGCTGCTCGTCAGGCCGAGTCCTGGTGGGTTCAGAGCTTTGAAGGAGCTCTGCACCGTGTCTGGACATCAGCAGACATTTCATTGAGAAACGCTGAACAAACCCCCCAAGTCCTCCTCCTAACAGTGCTGGCACCAAAGAAGTTGTGCTCTTTCAAGAAACCCTGGGAGGTTGTGATGAAGCAGCAGGAGAGCCTGGCAGAGCTCCTGGGACACGCTTCAGGCCCACAAGTGACCGGTATGAGAAATTCCCAGCACCAAAATTCCTCCTGGCAGGATGGATGACGACACACGAGCAGAGATCCCACACTGAATGGTTTAAACATGCGGCAAGGTAGTGACTATGGCAAGGATCCTGATGGAAGCAATAGCTGCTGGCATGAGGCAGAGCCCAGGCAAGAATCACCTTCAGGCATCCTCCCACCATTTTCTACCTTCAATTCCAACATCTACTTGCTTGATGTTGGAATACAACATACAGAGTTCAGCACAAAGTGAATTCTGAATTTGTATTAATTTCAAACAACAGCAGAAATGGCAGAAGCCTGAGGATGTGAGATGGACAAAACAAGTTTGCCCTTACCTCATACTACGGAATGACAGCTGAGCTGTGTGATGTGCCAGAGGGCTGCCACCACTGGAACACCACTGGACACGGAACACGTGGACAGCTGAACACAGCCCCACAATGCAGTGGTGGAGAACAGTGCCAGTGTGGGCTGGGAGGCTGAGCAAACAGATGTCTTAACTCTCGGATCTCAGGAGAAAGCTATCCAGCCTTATTCAGCACAAGCATGGCCTTCATCTGAGGTAGCTGCACACCATCAGAGCGTGGGTGGGGATGTGGACAATGTCTATGTATCTGCCTAGATATGTACTTCTGGCCACCGGGAGCTGAACCAGCCAGGTCCTTGCCCAGACCTAGTTTGATAAGTTTTATCTTGTATTTATGCTGTCATTAGCTCGACCAAACAGCAAATGCTGTGACTTGGGGCAGAAATACCCACGAACTGGCCAGGTTTCAGTACGAGCACTTTTCTCAGCAGTGAAGTCATTTTATTACTATGCTCTACCCAGGCATGTGCAACATCTGGTTAATATATTTCTGGGTAGTTCCTAGCTCTCCAAACACTCCATCCCTGCCATACTGCAACACACACAAAAGGCAAACTTTCCAACAGTTCGCCTGTAAGTACCTGTTCCAGGCACTTACAGACCTGGTTAGGAAAATTTTCCAAGGAGCTAGCCTGCATTTTCCCATGCTTAATTTAGTTATTGGAATGTCTGCCATTTATATGTGTTCTCCTTGGCTCCTGCGCAGGTCAGCTACTATAAATCAGCCCAGTATCACCGACTGTAATGGAGCTACAGTAACTTACAACAGCTGAGTATCTGGTTTATGAATGCAGCTCCCAGAGCTTCATGTTAAACACAGCCCAAGGCTGGGGCATTGAAAGAAAATGAAGAGGTTATGAAAGGTACGTATGCCAGTTCCAGTTCAATATTGTTTGTCCTAGATACTTACTAGGTGATGAAAGGATAAATAAACAGACCCCAGGCACAGTGATGTCACACACTGCTTATGCCAGTGATATTTTCTCCGCAAAAGGAGTGCACGTGAAACAAATGAAGAAGCAGGTGAGAGCGAATGTTTGGCTGCCAAACTTGGCCACAGATAAAACATGATGAAGATATTAAGCCTGTGGACTGGAATGTGACTGGAAGAATACCTGGGGAGGGAAAGGAAATCACCATGGCCATTGAGAGCCCTGCCTAAGTACCTGATGGCAGCTAATGAGGAGGTGTGCAAGGAAATTCACTTCTGAAGCCACATCAAGCATGATCCTTAAAGCTCTGATCCCATCTGGTGAGGCAAAGAATTTACTACACAAATTCAGTTTACTATGCTCTTCCCTGATTCTGCTCCTCTCCAATTCCGTGCAGACACATCCAAGTCAGGTTGCACATTATGGGAGCTCCATTCAAACTCTTCATTCAAACCCTTTTTCTTCCAGCAGCAACAAAAAGTAAAAAGGAACAGATTACTTCCCACTGAAATGGATACCGCATGGAAAGCATCTCCATCTGATAGAGCTTTGGTAGCATTTGGTTTTGCTTTGTGAGAAGGTGTGGTTTTAAAACACTGGGAACAAGCATTCCGGATTTCTCGAAACTGAAAAATTCTGCCCAAACTAAAACACCTTTCTGATTTGGGCCAGGGACTGGTACAAGGCTCCACTGCACATCTGTGTGCCAGCTCTACTGCCCGACCCAGGAAAGCACCAGGATCTCCTCCATCTGCCAGAGACCTTCACGACCTCACCAAGCCTGCCCCAACACCACCATTCCAGAGAGCTTTCTCTGAAAAACAAGATAAAAGCATAAACCTCACGAGCTGTGCCAGCAGACTCTGCGAGCAGCCACAGGATTTGACACAGCTAACCTGAGCCAGGAGAGACCCCAGCTGGCAGCTCTGCCCATCCTCTCACTGCAGCAGGCAGCTTTGGGCTCCCTCTCCCTGGCCATGGATTAGGGAGGGGAACAAAATGACCAGTGCAGCCCAGACGTCTCTGCAGCAAGCAGGGCAGCTCCCATGGGAACTGAAAATTCTGTGTGAACTTGCATCAAACGCACCGAGGAACGGTTTCTTCCCGCAGAATTTACTATATATTAATTAGAGAGCAACTTGACATATCTCTGGCTAGCACACATTAAAACAACTCCTCAAGTATTTACCAGCTGAGGTCTATGAAGGCAGGGGCCAGAAAGAAACACAGAAGATTAAAAAGAAATTCAGCTAAGTGGGGCCATGGCAAATTGCCCTGCCGAGCTCTCTGAGAAGAAGCTCCTTCTCTCTTCTCTCTTGTGCACAGTTCTCCATCACTCACAAAGGTGCAAAGGGCAACCTGTGCCAGGCTAGAATGATGCCATATAGGGAGAATAGAGCCTTAAACTTGTGATCAAGAAGGAAAATGTTGATACATGTGGCTAAAACACTTTGGTTATGCTGGTACCTGACATTTTGGGAATAAAAGAAGGGAGCAGGACAGAATTTCTCAGTGCAATCGAACAGCAATAAAATAAGCTGGTTTTTCCCTATTAAAGTAATCGGACCAGTGATTTCACTTCCTAATTTACTGCTTCTGCCACTGTCATAATATACAGACAGCATTCAGCAGCTTAGAAGTTTTTCAGAAAAGAAAATGCCAAAGCCACTTTGGCAAATGTAACCACAAAGATTCTCCCATGTTTTCATATAGATAAGAATAAAAGGCTCTTTTATAAATTCGATGATTTTGCTTCAAAAGACAAGTGCGAGTCTAATTTAAAGCTATTTTCTGGCATCAAGCAAAATTCCTACAATAATCTTATTATTTACATTACATCATTTGCATTATATTGCAGGGTATTATTTGCAGTCCCTTCTCTCCCCTTCCTTGATTCCAGAAAGGACTTTAATGATGGTGAAAATGTTAAAGTGTTTACTGACAGATGGAGTATAGGCACAACAAGCACAGAAGATGCTGTCTCTGAGTTTAAGTTCTTGGCAAAGGAACTGGATTTTTGCATGGTTTGGGCCCACTGTCTAGGGATGCACTTTCTGCTGGATTTCCCAGCCATCCTGGAGTCACCAGTCTGATTTACAGCACATCCCTAGCGAGGGCAGGGCAGGATGAGATGGAAACAATGCTCCCATGGCATACATGGAGAGGGCAGAGACGCCGGCAGCAAGCGCATGGTCACAACCTGGCCTTCTCCATTGCCATTCCCAGGGTATTTAAAAGCTTTGTCCCTTGATACATTTGAACAGTTACTCATTATTTTTGCAAAGAGGGTGATAAATTACAAAGGCTGATTGATTTAGTGCATCAAGGCAGCAGCAAGTGATTTCCCCTAGAGCAGCTGCTCTACCGAAACGCCAGCAGAGCCCCAGAAAGGCACATGCCTTTGGAAGGCAGAGCACCAGAGGCTCCTTTTCCAGAGCTATTTCAGTCTCCTGATGACTGTATAATAGAGGGAGAACCAAAGTCATCTGCTTTCCTATTTTATGCAAGGTGACTAAGAAAGTCTTATTTGGTTTGAATAGATTTCAAAAGTGTGCACATGTATTTTTTTTATATATATATATATATACACACACACACATGAATAAGCCTCTTTCATAAGGAAGACTTCATGAATATTTCATGGCTTGTCCCTCGGGTTTGGAGGTACCTGGTTTGCAGGCTTTGCTAAGTACAATTTACTGCCACCTGGGCTCAGGAACAGAAGATTTCCCTCAGATTCTGCCATGTTCATCAGTGGCCACAATGTCTGGGGTACCTCAATTCCAACAAGCCCCAGCATCCTCTCCAATCAGAGCCATCCTCAGTTGTTGCTGAAGCAATCAGGTGACAAAATAACCTCCTGAAGATTTGCAGCCCAGTGAGCTACAAGCCAGCGTTGCCCAGTGGATCTTTCTTTCCCTGGCTGGTTTTTAAATAATGTTTTCTTTAACCCTGGTGCTTGCAAGATGCTGTTCAAAGGGAAAGTGAAGTACCGGTTCACCCATGGAATTCATCTCTCATCACATCCCACCACTTTCCACATATTTTTTAAAAATGTAAGCTTGGATAGCCAGGCCAGTTTGCTGTCACGTCTCCCCCTTGCAACTGCTGACAGTCAGATGTTCTTGCTTACTTTAGGGTTTGATTTATTGTCTGCAATTAGGCTAAAAATGGATATTTTAAAAAATACAAAGGAAATCTATGATTAGTTGCAAATTGGAAGCAAAAATAGAGACAGAAAAAATGATTTCTTTATCCAACTTGCCAGGCATGAACTCATTTGTGTTTTCATCTCTGTAAACCTGTCGGAGGGCTCTCTCCACTCATGTTAAGGGGTACTCATCTTGCTGAGCATCTCATCAAGATGAATGAATTCCAGTTCAAGCAATAATGAACTGAACTTTCTGCTGACCACTGCCCTCCCTGGAAACACCCTCAACTCCAAGCACCTCATTCAAAATGCTGGCACAAGTTTGGTGGTTTTGACAGGGTTTGGAATCTGCAGAAATCCAGGTCTCGAGTGCGATGCTGACAAGATCAGCCCAACAAGTGTGGCATGGACCACTGTGAAAATGAAAATTCAGCACCACAGAGCCATCTGCTAAGGAATGCAGAAAATAATGACTGAACAACACAGCCCAGGAACACGAATCCAAACCAAAAGCTGGGATGAGATTCTTCCAGCTTCCACCAGTTCATCAACTCTATCTCAACCAACACCTGAACTATTCAGCCCATTCCCCTCTCTCCTGAAGTACAGGACATCGTACATTAGCCAAAAAGTGCAAGCAGTGTCTGATTTATTTTGAGGGAGCAGATGAATCTAACATAGCCACCTCTTTTGGGCTTCTTTTGAGCACTTTCCAGCAGAGCAAAAATGAGGACAGGCACTGTCTTGTGTAAGGCAGCCCGTGGCCTTCACATGCTCCACCTGCCCAAGTGCTTGGCAAAGGCTGAGGCTCAAATGCCAAAGGGTTTCAGTGCATAAAGGCCTTCTAAAAATGAGGCTGGGTTTAAGTAGCCAGGCAAAACCTTTGCATATAATAAGGGGCATGAGAAAGGTTATGCCTACTTCACGGAGCAGATTCCAGCACACAGATCCCTTTTCTGGGCCACCAAAGATGCAGAACTCTCTGCAATTTGGTGTTTATTTATACGAAAATAGCCTTCATTTTTGTTCCATGCCTTGAGGCTGTGCAATCCATGATAGGAGAGGCATGTTTCCAGCAGTGATAAGCAGCAGTATTCTGTCCAGCAACTGTTATCACACTGCTCCCAACCTGAACAGAGCAAATTAAAATTAGCAAGATATTAAAGAATTAACACTATAAGCATTTACGACCAGTGTCAATCATTCACTCTCTCCTGGACCATGCAGCAGAGGGTGAACAAGCAATGCTGTGCTCCAGGGATTAATGGTACATGACTGAAGCCCTGATTGCTGTGGGCTGTTTAGTGGTGAAGCACATTTGCCCTCAGCCAGGCAAAAGGAAGTAATGAGCTGAAATAAAGAAATGGGAAGTATGAGTTGGGTAGGAGGAGAAAACATCCTAACAAGCTGCCAGGGGAAGTGCTGGTTCACCGCCTGGGTCATTTCAAATTGGACTGGATAATGCACTGGAAAGCATCCTGGCTTCTGGGAGGCTGTACACTGAATGCAAAGGATGAAGGGGTACAGCACACTTCTGCCTCTTTGACTGGGTGTCTTCCATGACCTGCTCTCCAAATAGCTCATGGTTCAAATCAAGCCCAGGCTTATCTTCCACCTACAGCACAGGGCAATTACTGGAGAAAATAAATATGCTCACCATCCACACCTGCATTAACCACCCACACCTGCATTAACCTCCCAGGGTAGCCCTCACCTCCTCCCCTTGGCCGCAGCATTTCACAGCCCTCCACAGCAGTTCCTAATAACCCATTTTTATCCCCACTTACCCCAGACTGGCAATGACTGTCACTAGTCACTGACTCAGTCACTGGTGTCCACCATGACCAACCATGAGACAACACAAAACACCTACTCAGAGCTTCTTCACAGGCTCAGCTGCCTCTAGGACTTTTTTTCTCCATACGGCTCAATCTATTCTTTAGGGTCAGCAATACCCAAACTAAAGCTCAGACCCCACGGGGGGCGAGCACAGTTATTAATGGCGTTATGAGCCCCACAGAAATTTAATTACTTGGACATGTATTCAGGGATCACACATATTTTCTACGTGGAGGTCGTCTGGCAATCAGAAAAAAAAAATGGGGGTGGGGGGGTGTTTGCTATTTTATAACCCTTTTTTCCCCACAGAGAACAAGGAGGTAATATCCAGCAAGGTATGGCCCCCCCCAGCCTCCACAGGCAGTGAGAACTCATTTATTTCTATGCTGATAGAGGGAATGGTGGTGATTTGGGAATGAAACTGAGCCAGCTTGTTACATTACATGCCCTTTTCAAACAGGAGCGATACTGCTTTCACGTCTGACATGCATCATTAAAAAGCAATCACTTCGAGCAGGGCTCTTTTTATTTATCACGAAAAGAAACGGAATGGGAATAGGCGAGAGATAATCATCACTCAACCCTTTCCCTGCTGAAAAGTGAAAGCCTGTGTCCAACAAGGCAAGACCACCCATCTTGAAAGGGTTTGGTAAGATTTACATTTGGCCGGTGTTTTAAGGAGCAGCGATTCCTGCGCCTTGCACACACATTCAGGGTGATAGTCCTGGGAGCCCCACACACTAACCCGGAGAGTAATAAAAATCAGATGCTTCTGCTTAATAGATATTGATGGGACAGTGTGCCTGCTGAGAGTGCTCTGTCCTACCTGCAGACAGTTCGGATTTGGCTCGTGTCCTGCACAAGGAGTGTTTATACCACTTACAAACGTTTACTCAACGTCAGGGAAGTGAGCAGAGCCGTGTAAATGTCCAACTTTCCTCACATTTTCCCGCGTTCCCAGAGCATACTTTCGATGGTATCTTGTGGACATAGCCTGGAAATGCCAAAGCCATTAGTAATATTCACCTTTCTCGCTATGTTCGGCAGCTTTGGCAGAAGTGGGAAGTTTGGAGGCTGGCAATGTGGTGGCTGTTCTGGGGCAAAAAAATCTTGGCTACCTCAGAAAATTATCTTTATGTTATTTTGATACGAAAATTATACTTCTGCTCATGTGAAAGGGGTAAGTTAACGCTGTATCAGGGAAAAAATCCCTGATACAAGAACCTGAAAATAATTTTTCCGTGATCAGTTAGGAATTTTGGTCTAATCTGCCTTTGCAGACTGAGCAGGTATTTTCACAGCAGCAATGCAGTGCAAGTGTTGCAAATCTGGGTGCAGGGAATGACAAGATACCTCCCCACTGATTTCCAGGGCTTCTCCCTCCTTTTCAATGCCTGAAGCCTGGGACCTGAGTCCCGTGAGTACCAAGCCATCTACACCCCATGATTAGGGAAAGCAGGATTGCACTGCCTAGAGGTGATCCACAGGAGATTCCCAAGGGCTTCAGCAATTGATTTCCATTTGTTTCCAGATGTGAAACTAGAGATTCAAAGACGGGAAATTATTTTCTAGGTGCTGTGTGAATGAATTTCATAAGCCAGGGAACTTCTTTTTATCAAAGAGAGACAAATGAACAAATTGGAAATCTTGGCAAAAGGACTGATCTTGACTAGGAGACTGAGAACCTCCTCCCTAGGACTGCTCCCATAAAAACTCCAGTTGCACACTGAATTAACTCTGAAATAAGTCCACCTCTGCTGGAGGGATTCCTGGTCTGAAGGTGAAAGCAAATAGTGGAGCAGGAGGGTGACACACCCAGGTCTGGTGCTGCTCTCAGCAGGAACAGTAGCAGGGTCCTAAATTCGGTGGCTTAGTCTGACCTATTCAAACAGCATTTTCTCTGCCCAAATAACTGATCCTTAATGATGCTATTTATGTAAGGAAATTAAATTAAAAAGGAATGTTAGTCACCTGGGTGTTGCCACATGGCTGTAATGTGTGTCTGGGAGACCTGAGACTCATAAATTGTATACAACACACTGAATGGAGGTCTTTAGCCTGTATAATTAAGTGGCAACTAGTTTCATATTAAAGATATTACACATACACAGAGGCACAAACAAAATGTCATATTCTCCATTTCCTGTGTATAAATCTCTGCTCACAGAAAAGTCAAAGAGCATGGGGTAGGAGTGAGGGGGTTATGATATCAAAGAAAAAGGTTTCAGACTAAAAAGCGACCTACAACCTTGCACCCACAGCTTTTGGGGCAGGAGGTAAAAGGCACACACCAATCCAGAGGCTGCTTTGGCCATAGTTACAGCTTGAGTCTTCAGACACTGAGGGTGAAGCACAGTGCACAGGATCTCTGAGAAATGAATCATCAATTGCCCAATGCTAAACAGCACAGGCCATCACATCACATTAACAGGAAAAGCAGAGTTCAAGACCAGGTTATGCCCTTTTTCAAAAACCTGTGGCAAAGATGCAGGATGAGGGAAGGCCAAGAGCCACTGACTGTCAAGTCACACTGAACTGGCTGCTGCAGCCAGAGCTCAAGGTGTGCACGGCTTGCCTGGGACCCTAAAATACAGAAGGTAAATCTCCCTATCAGGGCAGCTCAGGTAACTCGAAAACCTGTGTCCTACAGACCTTCACTGTGGCTCTGCAAACACATCTTGACTCAGGACTGGAACAGCTATGAAATACATAAACCCACAGAGTCAGCTCCTGAGCACTCCTATAGGGCCAGGCTGGAGGGGTTCTGAATTTCTGCATCACAGGCACACAGCCCCAGCATGGCTCTGCATAAACACAACCTGGACACACAGGATTAGCTATCCAGACCTCACCTGTGTCCAGCAAAGGCCAACTGTACCCTTAAGCCTGAGCTACAGCAAGGCTTCCAGGCACCTCTGTGACCAGCAAACCTTGAGCCCAGGGCATTCCCTCCTTCAGCACATCGAGGGACTTGCTCTTCATCCTGAAGATTAGCTATTGCTAATTCCCTGGGGACACATCTTCACTCAGCAGCCAGTCCTGAGCTTACACATGATCCCAGTTTAGCCCCAGCAAACTCGGCAGCGCCGGGCTCCAAGCACCCCAGGAAAGGTGGTTCTGGTGTGAAAGGGTTTGTAAGACACAGGACTGCACCAACCCATTCGCCTTCCCAGTGCTCTGCTGGCACGTGGAGCTAATGCTTAATTATCCTGAGTGATTTATTAACATATAAAGTCAGATTAAATGGGTATTTGGAGCTGAGTGGCTGAGAGGCTTTGAAAGGGGAAAGTGATTCACGCTATTTATCCAGCTGAGACAGAAGGCACGTGGCGTGAACCCGCAATACTGATTTCTCCAGATTAAAAGAAATACATTTCTAGGAAAAGGAACCTCATTAGCATCCAGCAGACATATCAATTAGGAGGAATTCCTGGTTTAGACAGGCACACTGTCCACACCTCTAAACAGAGCAGAGAACATTACTTAGGACTCTGTATTTTCTCTAAGGTAGTTGTGCTTTTACTCAGCCATCACACACGGTCTGTTTGGGCTCCAGATCCACTCAGGCACAACTGGAGCTCCACTGGCTTCCAGAGCACATCACCACCACTGTGGGACCGCATCCATGCCCACAAGGTGGTTCTTGGCAACATGTAATTTCTCCTTCACTGAATAAACAACCTTATAGTTAGAACCTGGATTAAAGTCTTCCCTCTTCCAGAGGAAACTTTGGGGAAAAAATTGGAGACAACAAGAAGAAGAAATATTTACGTGTACTTGTCTGCCACAATGTTAATTTGTTTTCTGGGATACTTGTTGGTGTGGGCAAAACTTGAATCCTCTGATGTGTTAAATGGACAGTTTCTTAATTTATACCTGTGACATGATCAGATTGTAGCCCTGACAGGGTACACTTTTGATATACAGTCACCAGGACCTGGGGAGTTGTACAGACTTCAAATAACTTATACAGACAAATAACTTCAAACTTTTTTTTCAGCCTAACTGTATGTAGGGATGCTTGTCAAGTAAAGAAAGAGAGAAGAAAAGTAAACTCCCAAGCTGACCTTGGTGGAAGATATGCAAAGTTTCAAAGGGCAGAGATCAAAGAATGTAATGATAATGTCACAGTTTTATAAATATGGTGTTTCTTAGGCCAGGCCAGGCCCTGTTCCCTATCTGCCTCTCCACTCTTCCACTTAATTCCTCAGCATCCTCCTGCACAAGGACAGAGAGACCAGGCAAAAGACCTGCATTAGCTAATCAAGCAGCTGCAAAGAAATTAAGACATAAGCAAAATTTTTACTGGGGTCAAACTACACTTTTTGTTTTTGTTCAAGCCTAAAATGAAGTACTTCAGTGTTGAAAGTTTTCATTTTTTAAACCTGCTTAAATTAAAACTCCATCTAAACTGGAAACAAAAACTGGAAGGATTTTGTCTTGAAATGGCTGAGATGAAAATTTTTGAGGTTTCTCCCTTCTTTTCTTTCCCTATTTTTTTTCTCTTCATAAACAAAAGGATGCCCTCTGACAACCAGGTGAGCTTTTATAGCTAAATTGTCTCACCTGTCTAAAACTGGTGGGTCTGTACCCACCAGCCCCAAGATGCTCACAAAGTGATGTCAAAGAGAGAACAGGAGCAGGTACTCTCACCTCCCACGCACCCCACAGCACAAAAAAGACAGTATGGCTCCTGTGATGACAGCACCCAACAAAGCTACAGAGCAAACAGCATCTCCAGCCCCGTTTTAAGACCCAGCTGCTTTTCCAGCTTATTTTTATCTCTGACAGGAGATGGAGTCCAGCTGAAGAGCAGGGCACGTACTCTCACTTCTGGCTCTGCACTGAGCTCTCCCAGCCACTTCATCAACACAGTCTCAGATTGGCTTAAAGCAGGAGTAAATTTCTATTCCTCCCTGCTGGCCAGTGAATGAGCAGAGGTAGCCAAGATCCCCCTTTCCTGCAGGCCCAGCAGTCCCCACCTGCCCGTGTCCCGCCCGCGATCAGCCTGGTGTGAAGGGCTGGCGGTGTGAAGGCGGTTGGGAACGCGGGTTGCTGGTTCCTGGCACGGCCCAAAATCCAAGGCACAATCAAACCCACAGAGAGCCACTAGCAAATTGCTCGAGCTACTTTTTTATGAGACACTTTAGCCAGCCCTCTTTTCATATCCTTTACGAGGCTGCCTTCAGCCGTACTCGTAGTAAAAAACTCCCGAGTTATGGAAATCATAAGAAAGAAATTATGTATGGAAAAATCATTACATTATAAATTGGTTCCACTGTTCAGAACATGTAGGAAATGGGGCATATAAAACTCAGATGGTGTTGCAGGCTTTGATACAAGGTTCATTATTACACCGTGACACAAGTGAAATATGTGCTAACACACTGCCAGCTAATTTGCCTTTACTCACAACACAGACCCATCGCTGGGCAGCTTCACAAATTTCATCGACCTGGGTGATTTCTCTGATGGGACGTGGCAGCCCCCACAGAAACACCACGGGAAAGAGCAGATCTTGTGTCTTCAGGGCTGGGAACGTGTTCCCCCACCTCATTCAAAAGTAACAGCCATCTCCCTGTTTTCTCCTAATCTTTTTCAGATTTCATCCCCGTACTAGACTATTGAAATGCTGTTATACAGGTGTTGCTTGTGTCTCTGGTTTTTAATGACCTAATCGAGGTAGGAGGCAGGAAAACCGGACAGGAGTGGCTTTGACAAAATGTTCTTTGTTAGAAAATACCAATTGGTTAAAATTGGAAAATTTCCATGAAAATGCATCAGTTTTCATTAAACTTTCATCACAAAATATTCTGAAGCCAACCAGGGAATTGCAACAGTCACAGGCTGATGCCTGAAGCTGTCCCATGAAAAAAGAAGAAACTAAGGAGATTTTCATAACTTTGGTGGATGCAGGATGCTTCCCTGGGGGAAAAAAAAAAGGAAAAACCATGGGATTACACTTGGCCATGGTTGTTAATTACATTGAATAAGAAGGGGAACAGCCTGAGAAGTCAAGAAATCTACAGAGCTGACACCAGATATCCATCCACTGGATTTCTAGTTTTCTTTAGAAAAGCTCTTGTTTTAATAAAACAGTTTAAAAATATAACCATAGTCATTATGAAAATATTTCTTTACTGGAAAAATTCGGGGAAATATATTTTTTAAGATTCAAATGGTCTGTTTCCATACGTCCATGGAGAAGTTTGGTTTCTTCCTGCAAAACTACTTTCTTTGAAATAGACTCTACTTTCTATTACATTATAAGGGGTTGAAATCTGAATGAAGTGCTTTGAATATATTGAAAATGTTTCAAATGACCCAAAAACAATTCTGCTTTTTTTTTTTTGTTCCAACACGGAACAAAATTTCTTTTGCTTGCTTCCCAAAACCTCAACAAATTGGAAAATCCATCTGCCATGCAGCTCTACTCAGAGCAAGAATGTCAAGAGGTCCAATTTTCAATGCCTAGATGGTGTCTGAATTGAAGAAGTGCCGTCAAAATGTAAAGCACTGTGAACCTTTTCAAATTTCCAGCTGGTTTTGCAGAAGGAGGGAGCCTGATTCGGGTTGGGGCCAAGATCTCAGCGCTACCATCGTCAGGGAGCGTGGCTGTTAATTAAACCTCGGATCAGCACCCGAGCCTCTCTGTGCCTACCGAAGCTAACCCCTAATTCTGAAGATGCCGAATTCGCCGACTCTCAGGTTACAACGCTCCTGCCTGTGGGGGGCTGGTTTTTTTCCCTGGGGCATGCTGACAGACTGGAGGGGTTTACATCTCGCTCTGTGTATCTTCTTTCACATCTTTCACCATCGTTTTAAATGAAACCACGTAGGGAGTGAGAGGGAGGAGGGGAGGCAGCACAGGGCAGCCGAGGAAACCCTGCCAGGCTCAGGCCACGCTTGGGGTGTACCATGGGCCTGTTTGTGAAACATTTTTTCACTGAGGTCCCAGTCAGCCAAGGACTGACAAAACCATTACTTACAGTCTGCAAATTGGTGTGGAAAGTCTCTAAGACCCACAGGCTCACGTGGGCTCAAAGGGCCTCCATGTCAGATTAAAATAACGAAAAGGCCACCAGAGGTGGGTGGGATGAGAGTTTGGGGTTTTTGCTCACCACGGGGACTTGAGGCCCCACTCCCACTTCAAGAAGTCCAGATGCCTGGCTACCACAGAGGTAAAAATAAAGCATCCTCTGTTGCTAACACAACAATTAGGGATTGCCTAAAGGAAAGGTGCTTCTCATCGCCTCTGCTCATCCACTTACAGCCTTGCCACGGCCAGAGGCTCGGGGCAGCTCACTCAGAGAGCCAGCAGCCAGCCCGTGCCTGCCCTCGGCGTGGGATGGAGAGCTGGTTGGCATTTACAGAGGAAAACCTGCCAGGCACAAGAGCTCCCCTGCCATTGTGAGTTAGTGCTCAGCACAGTCCCACTGGTAACCACTCCTCTCCCAAACCCATCCTGGGTTATTCCTGCTGCTGCCAGGAATACCTGAGGTATTTTTCACAGGTACATTTCACCAAATGGGCAACTCTCTGGGGAGAGGTGATCAATTCACTGCAATTCAGGTAATGGTGAAGGCCTTGCAATAGATGCAAAATGACAGCTCTGGAGCTGTTCAACTCCAGCAAGTCTTGCACTGAGCACATACCCTGAATTCATGCGATTCCCCTTTATTTTTACCTTCGATTTTACAGCACCATTTAAATTACAATTTTTTTTTTTAATAAGGAAATTGCATATTTAACGGAAATTAATCTCCCAGTCCCCCTCAATAAACCTTTTGAAGGCCTGCATGACTATGACAGGAGTAGGTATTTTTAGAAGGACCATGCAGTAATTTTCTCTGCAGCATTCAATAATTTACAATATCATAGCCTAAGGTAAAGATTTCCCCTAAGTCTAATTTGGCATTAACCGGGCCTTCATTGCAGACAGGGCACCAGCCTGGAACACAGCTTTACCCTAAGGATGCTGGGGAGCTGCCAAGCTGAGTAACACAGCCTAATGCAAACCCACAGCCAGGTAAAGGCTGGACAAAGCCCCCCATCTCACAGTGAGCTGTCACCACTGGCCAGCTCCTCTCTCCAGGTGTGCCCAGGCAGCACAGGGACATATGTGCAAGCAAGGAAGAGCCACACCATCACCAGGCTGGCATCATCACCAAGAGATCCTTCCTGGGAGAGGAAGGCATGGGGAGGAGCTGGCCCATAGCACAGCTGGTGGATAGCGAGCCCAAATGATCCACGATGCACAGATTTATGAGGTTCTTCATGATGGCTCTGGGTCCCTTCCCTTCTTTTCCCATATTATTACCATGGATGATGTTCTGCAGCAAGACTGAGAGGGCTTAAACATTAAGCACTGCAAGGCCGTGTACTGGGTCGTGGCAAGAACAAAATGCTATATAGGGTATGAAAGAAATGCAAGGCAGAAGATGTCTGATTTACAGACTGCTCCTAAAATGTGTGTGCTGTGCATGATCGAGCACACTTCTCCACCAGAATGGCTCTCTCTGAGGCTCCTCAGTGCTTTAAGGAAAAGCCATCTGACAACACTACACCCACAAGGGAATAACTATTTTATTATCTGGGCACTAGGTCACAGCAGCTTTTTTAAAAACAAATTTTAATTCAATATAGATGAACACAAGCAATGCACAAATATGGGTTTTTTCCTCTGTGTCTTCCCCTGGCTACAGTATCTGGAGTTTCTTATTTGAATTTTAAAGAAATATTTTTTTTTTTACAAGTTAAAGAATAACTTGCCAAAGAATAGCACCAAAAAGTCTAAGGGACAAAAATCCAACAAGCTTCCTTCTTTAATGAACCAGTGAACATCACTGTGAAGAGAGGAGGTCGAAGCTGGCTCTTGCCACCTTATCACCTATTCCCAAGTACCCTGTTAGCAGATCTGCACGCAGTGGTGGCTATCACTAAAATTGCCAGAACAGCAAATTGTGTGGGAAATGTCAACATCTCGGAGCCTGCATTCCCAGGAACCAAAATTTCTCAAGAACAGCAGTTCTGGAAGGGTTTTTTTGCTACAAATGTGTATAGAATTACAGGCTGTTAAAACACACAATAAAATATTACTAGTAGTGATGTATAGAAAAAAAATCTAGACAAAAAATCTAGAAAATAATTTAAAAGAAATAATTTGTTAAACCTGATATTTTTCAATGAACTTTTCTTCTTCAGAACCAACTGTAACAATTGCTCTGCAACAAGAATTTCCCAACTGGCTTATTTCCTTCTGAGAAATCCTGTCAAAATGAGCGTGGTGTGGAGGAAAAAAGCTTGGGTTTATAAAAAGAAATAAAACCAGATAAACATTAAATAATAGTTAGTGTTTGGCTCCATTCGAGCTGCTGGGAGACACGCTGCTGTTTGTTATGGACACACAGGGATCTGCAGAGCTGGGATCCCACGTTCCCCCCGCGCACTCAGCCCTTTTCCAACCACAGAGAGCATCTTAAACCAGCCAATATCCTCCTGCTTTCATTTTACACATGTATAACTTAATACCTGATTACACCGGGGTTTAAACTAATGACCTGTGGACACACAAGACCTCGGATGGTGGCTGGCAAGAGTCCAGGCAGAAAACATGGAAACAGAGGGCTCCTAAACCTGTGAGGGCGGGTGCCTGTGCGGTGGAAACGCTCTCAGCTCTCCTGCCCCCATCTGCTCAGGATCCCATCACAAAGACTGTCGTTATAATAACTTTATTATGGACCTTCTGGGAAAAGCGAGCTCCCAGCAAGGGGTTTGCTGCAGCAGACAGGAAACTCGTTTGCTCCCCGCTAGAGTAAAGCCCTTTATAATTAATGCTGGGTAAATAAAGCGCTCATCTGTAAACACTTTTAATTAGAAATTGGTTAAAGCTAAACCCCCGTGACCACACTGGCCAGGGGGATTAGATGCACGTCAAGCTTTGCCCGATCAGCAAATAAGAGGCCCTTTAGTATCCTCAATTCCTGTGCTGTGGGACCTCTTTCAGCTCCAATCATACATCACTGCACTGCTCCAGCCTGCTCTCCAGGCTCAATAGAGGATCAATATTTGTCTGTACTTTCTGAGAAAAAGCCTCCTTGACACAGGCAGCATCTGTGTTTGAACAGTCACTTGCTAACACATAGCAGACTTTAACCAAAGACATCTCGAGCCGCCGGGTCAAGCACAGCCAGGGTCACCCAGCAGTGCTGGTGGTTTCTGTGTTTGCTCAGGGCACTGCTCGCAGCACAGCCATCAGAAAGGGCTGCTGTGAACACTGCTCAGAGCTCCCAGGGCAGAACAGGCATTGCAGGAAAACAGCACATGGATAGCAAAAAATAAATAAAACCCCCAAACCACCTGTATTTCCATTGTTTAATCCCTGTAGGTGACCTGTGCCTGATATCTCTAGTCTCATGGTAATATTGAAGGTTTTCCAACAGTGGGGCTGGTAATATGTTATCAGATTTCAGGGAGAAGGGACTTCTGATTGCTGCCACCCCACCTGGTCCCGGGTGTCACCTGTGCATAAGGAAACAGCAAAAGCATGCAGGGATGAGGGAAGTGCTTCCAGCAGAGATGGTTCTTGCTCTGGCCAGAGGGTGCTAGCCTGGCAAAATGTGTGCATTGCAATGGTTTGTCTCCGCTGTGGAAAAGCAGCAAGTTGGCTCTGCTGGAAATGGCACCAATTTTCCCTCCCCAAGATGGCCAGCACAGCACTGACCAGCAGAAATATGTCCTCTCCTTTCCACCTGCAGGAATGCTGATCGCTTCTGCTGCACCCTCTCCTCTCCATGCTCTGTCTCCTAGCACAAGGTCATTCCTCATGGAGGAAAACTCCTGACAAAACTCGCCTTCATTCATCTGTGCTGCTGCCAATCTCTGTCTGACAGCTGAACCAACGAATGTAAGTCGACACCAACACCAAGATTTAAGAGATCTTCCCCTGCCTCTGCTGCCCAGGGCCAACAGGGGACTGCAGGGGAGCTTAGGCGTCCTGAATGCCACAAAATGTGAGGCCCTGGCACAGCGTGAGTGAACGTGAACACACATGGGTGGTACTTTAGAGATGGGGAAACTGAGGCACAGGAGGTCAAGGCAAGGTGCCCATGCCTGGCCAGAGTCAGAACCACTTCTGCTGAGCCCCAGCTAGTGCTGCTCTAGATGAATTTCTCCCATGCCTCCCATGTTCTTTGTTCAATCTTGTCAGCCTCTTCCTAAAGAAAAGGAAGAATCTTCTGGAGCATAAGATGGGATTTCTCCAGCACAAGCACCCCCCTTTTCCCTGGAGACCCCCTGACTGAAGCCATTAAGCTGTGTGTTGAAATGCTGCTGAGCATGGGCAGGCTGATCATCAGGGCAGGGCTCATGCAGAACACCACGTCCAGAACATGCCACGCTGGAGAGGCAGCCTCTCCAACTGGATAATTCATGGCCCATGATGCCAAAAACCTGGGTTTTTTTCTATTCCCAGCTCTCTTGTGGATTTTATGCATGTTAACTTGCCTTCTCTTTTCCCATTCCACATTTTCTGTCTGTGTTGGAGTCCCTGGAGGGCACTGTGCTCATCATTCCCTTCCAGCTGCAGCTGCTCCAGCCCAGTGACCTCCTCACAGATGTGCAGCCGCTCTGCTGGACAGTGCTGGGCCTGGCCAGCCCTGCCATGCCTTAGAGCACTCCCAAAGCCCCTGTTCTCTAAATACATGGAGCGAGCACACATCCACAGCTCACTTGGCCTGCGAGGAACTCAGACACTCCTGGAAATATGTAGAGGGGTTGTAACTTCAAAGCTGTCCCGCTCTCACTGACAGACTGGACTTAGAGACCTCTGGAAATGCCTTCCATGCTGAACTGAGCTGTGATGCAGAGGGGATTTCCACCTTTGTCTTACAGATGGATCACCTCCAGCCAGCCTGGCTGCAGCCTGAGAAAGACTTCCAGTCCCAGACTCTGCTGCACCGGTAGATGACGAGCAGCTCTTCTCCCCTTACACACTTCAGGGAGACAAGCTGCTCCAAGACAAGTCTGTCCTGAAATAACTTCTCTCTTGCCACCATCGTCACCTGTGTTTTTCCTTTCTCCCACGTCCAGCTGGAGGCAAGGTCCAGCTCTAGCACCAGGCAGACCTTTTGTTAATGATGCCTTAGAAAAGAAAGCCAAAACTACTCTATAGATCCCCAGCTGGCTCCTGATCAGAAGGCACTTGGTGGCAGCACATCAAATACACCCACGTGCAGCATAGCTGTCTGGACAGACATCCCTCCCACCCAGGGACCCATCAGGAGTCAGGAAGTGGTGTTGGCTAATGGTATCTTGTGGGATGGAAAGATTTCTGGAGACATAGAATGTGCCAGTCTTCCATCAGATACTCCATCACAGTTCCCAAGAAATTTTTGGAAGACAAGAAGCCTGGCTACCAGTGCAAAGGAGCCTGAAATGTCAATCCCACCCCACTCCTCATCCACACTGAGGTGAGGTCTCCTCCATTGTCTAAGCCTTGTCTTTGGAACAACTGAATTTCCTGAAACATTAATTTCAAATGTTTCCAAAATCAGCCTAACATCATCTGTCTTCTCCAAGTGGCCTGAATGTAAATGGGCATGTGTGACATGTGGCTGGTGGAGTGACCTTCATCTGGGAGGTGAAGGCCATCACCATGTGTAGGAACAACAAACAATCCAAGCAAAACACCCACAGCTTCTTATGGAGCTCCAGTAATGTAGGATTTGGGTCTTCATTCAGAAATGCCCTCAAGCAACCTCCTAAGCGGGGGTGGTAGCATGGACGTGTCTTTCTCCAGGGATGGCTTCAAATCCTCCTCCCAGCCCCAAGTGAGATTTGAGGTTTTAAGAGACAACCACCCACTGCTGCAGTGAAGGGAAGGATGAGCTGCTGGGATTCTTGTGGTTTCTGCACTCCTCCTTCCTAGCAGGAAGCATTTTGATTTTTATTTCAAATGCATAAACTATCCTTCAAAAAAAGAAAGGCAACAGAGAAATTTTCACACAGCCAAGAGCCCCACTCCAAAGGCATTCAGTCTCTTAAATCATGACATAGTGTCCAGATGTGTTATTAGTAGGTCTACTGTTAGTTCTTTTTAAACCCTGTCCAGTAAAATAATTGAGCTTTGGCCTCCTCAGGCCTGTTGGTGAACAAAAGGGAATGGTGCCCGTTTGGATTACCTACACCCAGAGAGAAAGCTTTGATTCAACACCCCAGGCCTGAAGCTCCCAGCTGCCACTCTGCTGCCCCGGGATACAGTGTCACCACTGCTCCCTGCTAGAGGGATCAGGGGCTTAATGGGATTTAGGGTGGAAAATCCAAGCTCAGCCAGAGGTGTCTGCAACACAGGACTTTGCAGAGAAAGGGGAAGAGAGCCAGGTCTGTTCTTTCCCTCCTCTCTCATGCAGAACCTGCCTCATTTTTCTCAACTAGGCGTGGAAGGGGAGATGGCAGTGTTCTAGTGTCTGTTATTAATGTCATTACTATTCTAATTGCATAATTATATATCACACATGCTTAAATGATAATAGTAACAACTAAAATAGCCATTATGAAAAAAATAATTAGTCTGCTGGCTGAAGAAAGCAGGAGTCTGAATGCAGCGATGGAGCAAATCTCTGCCATGGTCCTGCCCCAGAAAGACGAACATGGAACAGGAGGTAAAACTTCCTCCAGAAAGAGGGAGGGAGGGAGGGAAGGAAGGAAGGAAGGAAGGAAGGAAGGAAGGAAAGATTAACCATTCATGCCCCATCCTTGGTTCATGAGCACAAGTGAAACCACTCTATATACATGGGAGTAAAATTTGGAAGGGAGAAACTGTTCCTTTTACTACTCATTATTCTGATGTGTCTTATTCAAGGAGCATGTATTGCACAGAGCACACCCCACGTGTGCTGTCTTAAGCGTTCATCCAAAGGCAAAAGCAAATGCTTTTGATCTGACCATATTTTTACAGCTCTGCAAATACACAGGGGTGCTTGTATTAAAATTAATTACCATGAAAGCCCCACAAGTTCACAGGATTATTCCCAGGCAAACCTCCCTTATAAAACAGACGTTCAGGACGTCAGGCATCCTTCCCAAAGATACAGAAGGGAGATCTGGGTGGTAGAAAGCTGAAGCTTTAAGACCTCTGCTGGCAACACTTCCAAAATTTAGTGATTGCCCCACACTGCAGTATTCTGTTCCCATTTGTGTTATCCAAAGTAGAAACTCCATGTACATGACAGGCACAAAAGTCAGGCCAAATTCTTCACAGAAGCAATCACAGGAATGATTTTGGGTTATGCCAGTTAAAGACAGGATGACTCATGGACTACACAGACGAACACTTTGGGAGAAAATGTCTCAAGTCTGCATTATTCATGAAACATGCAGCTAATGTGAATGGTCAGGGAGTTACTGTCTTGTGTATTTAACATCAAAAACTAAATCTGGGGAGCAGGTACCTTCTCAAGAAAGCACATGTTAAACCAGCTCCAGTGCACAGGGCTGGATGATCATCACGGCCCCTCTTGCAAATGAGTGTCTCTGTTTTCCTTCTCACCTTTCATGGGGCTGAGGGGTATGGAGTTATTTGGACTCACTCTAACATAGTCTGTCTTAATCCTGGCCCTGACTGCAGGGAGTGGAAGTAAGAAACTCATCTGTTTCAGGACTTCAGATGTGTTCAGGATCGGGAAGAATCTCCTCTCCTGTGCTCATGCACACAAAGGTCTAGAGGTTGTTTTCACTCCAGACTTTCTGCAGCAACACCAGAAGCTGTAACAGTGGCAGAGGAGAGTTTGAGCAGCCTAGATCAGTGCTGTAGGCTGAGTGCAGGAAATCTGTGTCTGACTGGTGTGTGCAGTGTAAGTGCTCAGATAGAGTGACCTCCCTCCACCCCATCCCAGAGAAACCCTCCAGGATGGCAGAGAATGGTCCTTTAGGATTATTTAGGGGTGTATCACCTGAACAGTCTCCTGCTATTGTGGGAGCCATGCCCATGATGTGTCCTAGCAGCTGAGAGTTTAGTCTCCTGAGATCTGTAATGCAGAGGGTATCTTTGCATCTAATATGGAAACACAGAAAGTAGCCAGCTTTTGACAGATGCCTGCCTTATCTCCCCTGAAAAATCTCTCACAGTGGAAGCACCACATCTTGCCCAGTCTATTCCTACCCTAGTGCTAGAAAAGACCTCACCAAGGTCAAACCTGGCTCTCCTTGGCTGTGCTTAAGGCATAGCACTTCAAGTCCTGTACAGGGGACAACAATTTGCCTCCTGCCTTGGTTTTGTATGGGGTTTCTGTTTGTTTGTTTGTTGACCTCCATATCTGAAAATGGATATACCCAGAAAGAGGTTTATGGAGAGATTTATCTGGACAAAACACTCCATGAAGTGACTGCTGACTTCTCCCTGCTCTGTGCCTCTCTCCCCAGCTCAGGGCATGAATTGGAGGCTTGAAGGAGCCCATCTGTACACCACACCTACATGTCTCCATCTTCCCCCATGGCAGGCTGCTCCTGACCTGAAGCATTTCTTGGTTCTCCCAAATTCCCATCCTCTTTTGCGCTTTGCTCCCTGGCCAGACCTGTGCTGCAGTATTACAGGAACAGTGTGATGAGCTGCCAAGAGCAGTAACAAGGGACTCATAAACTTTCTCTCTCAGCCAGGAATAATACCCGAGGACTAGGAGTCCATCTGAATTGCAGACAGGAGGAGGGAAGGAGTGGGGAACCTATTCGCTTGTTTTGCTGTTTAAACAAAAACATGTTCTCCAAGCTATAGCCACGCACTGCTTGGCAAGCACGGGAATATTAACTGGCTTTGTTGGAAATGCTGACAGCACAACCCTGAAAGACATTCCTGAACACGTGAAGCGTGCAAGTCAGGGATCTGGAAATCTGCATGTGTGTCTTTGTGTCTGTAACTGAAGAGATGCCCCTTGGGAAATTTTGGGAAGACACAAGCACAGCTTTGGATTCCCTCTCATTTCCTCCTGAGAACAGCTCTAGGTGAAAGGGGTGGCTCAGCAGCATCCAGAGAACAAAAGAGGTTCATGCCTCTCTTTGAGCCTTATGACATTTCCATCTTGCCTTCCCTGTTTGTGTTCACTTCCCTCCTTTGCCTGTCCCTCTCTCCAGGACGGAGCTTTTTGGAGGCTCCGTTCCAGCTGGAACAACGTTCATCTGAGCTCCGCGGTTTCTCAACCAGGCAGAAGCCAGGTCCAAGAGGACTTAGGGCTTTCCTCTAAGCCATTACCCAAGTGTTAATATTACCACCCAGAAGCTCTTAGATCCGTGTTCTGCTGCTGGATGCTCGTTAGGCCTGTAGCCTTCTCTCTGTGGGGAAGCAATGGCTTCACACCAGCACACCAGCTGGCTACCCCATTAACTCCAGGTTCCCCAGAGGAGAAGACTGAGGGCATCAGCATCTTACTCAGGCAGTTTAATGTATGAACATTTCATGGTGGTCATGAGAGCAGGGAATCTGCAGGATCATTACTATTCCACAGAGGGAGACATATGGAAACAGAGAACGATATAAATATATACAAACAAATATATACCCGCTCAAACCCCAAATCTCAAGTGTCCTAGAATCTTGGCATTCCTTTAAAGAGATTTATTTCATCCATAAAATTCCCTGCAAGCTTGTGTTCTTGTAAATCTGTACTACAGACTGTCAAATCCCCTCTATGTGATTAAGGGAAGGAAATCTGCCAATGTCATCCGAGGGCAGTCATTAGAGGCAGGCAGAACCTCACCAGTCCACCTGGCTTTCTCCAAGAGGAAAAACCTCTGGTGTGGCTGATGGTGCAATGATACTCCTCCTGGCCATGGCACAACCTGTCAGGACACAAAGCTGGGAGAGGAAGAAGCATGTTTTCTTCCTTGCAATAAACCAAGGAAATCACAATATGCCACCCTTAGAGGAAAGTTCCATCATAACCAACTTCAGTAGGTTTCAACCAGATACCTCGATCTACTGAGTAACAGAAAGGAAAAACCATCAGGGTTTTTATTAGGTGGGGAAACTGAGGCAGAAATTTGCACAAAGCTCAGAATCATAAAATCACAGAATGCTTTGAGTTGAAAGGGACCGTAAAGATCATTCAGTTCCAACACCCCCTACCAAGGGCACGGACACCTTCCACTAGACCACGTTGCTCAGAGCCCCATCCAACCTGGCTTTGAACACTCCCAGGGACGGGGGATCCACAACTTGTCTCGGCAAATCAGAAGCAATAGGAAATCCTCACTCTGGCTCCATGGTCCAGGGAATTTATGCACTGGAATACACATTGCACCATTCATCTGCTGCCCATTCAAACCCCTCTGGGATGCTCTCACTAAAACCTCTTTTTGTGTGTGTGTGACAGAAAGCCGATCTTGGCTCTTCAGCCTCTGACTGGGTAGGGCTGCTAGGTTCTTAATTCTGGCTGCACCACACATTTCCTGTGTGACCAGCTCTTGCTACAACTGCCTGCACAGCCAAGAATGAAAATCATCAGTGCCAGTCATGTAGGCTTAGTTTCACAAGGCAGAAACACAGAGTGGTAAGCACAACATTCAGGAGTGGAAAGGCCTCCTGGTCTTGATCATAGCAGGATTTGGTCCAGTAGGGTTATTGTCCTGCTTCCAGCAGCTGCTGCTTCCAGATGCTACAGGAGAAGGTGTCAAAGCCTCCATCTGCTGTGAGTGGTGTGATTCCTTCCTGACCTCAGCTCTTGTGAACTTATGCCTGAAGCAGGGGAACTGATGGCCCACATGATTTTACTTTCCCCAGCGTAACTGCAGATGGTATTCGCCTTGCTAAAAAATAATTGACCACAATATGAGAGATGTGTTGAAAACCAAAGGTTAGCATGGCTAAAATGTGTCAAATTCAATTACCTGGGACAGAAAGAACTATTGCTACAGGAAGAAAAGGTGAGGTGCTTATGAAAGCTATGGATAGTGGTTTTCTGCTCTCTCTCCATTCTTTCCTTTCGGGTTTCATTGCTTTCAGGTGGTGTAATTTCGCTAGCAGCTGCTGGGAAAGCCGACCTGGGCTACGCAGAGACTCCTCAGGATGAAGTTTTCTAGTATTTTGTACTGTTGGGAGTGGCCTGACCCATCTGTTGCAGATGTAGCCTCCAATTCAGGAAGTTCTCACAATGCCTGTCTGCCCCAAACCAGCCAGAAACACGTGGGAAAAGTTCACTGCACTGCACACTGAGTATCCACCACCAACCCTGTCTGATGGCTGGGTGGGATCTGAACGAGCTCTTACAGACTAACACCATGACAGTGGCAACATTCCCATTTCTGGGAAGCAGCTGTGGGTTAATGAAGGATGTGGTTTCCTCATGGGAAGGGTGGGTGCAGGATGGACCCACGGCTAGAGAAGATTGAGGCTGAACAGCGAATGTGTGTGACACAGCACTTGTGTTTTGTGGCAGTCTCACCTGCTTCTGTCCTGGAATGTCAGAAAGGTGCTCTGAGACAGGAATACAACAGAAAAACCATCACACTCCCTGGTACAGGCTGCCCCATCATTCATGACTTACTTCTCAGTGTGCTGGATGTTAGAAGAAGAAAATGGGAATGTTTCAGGAGCTCACCAAGGAAACAAAGGAATTTAAGAGGGGAAAAAAGATCAGATAGAAAAACCATGCAAACTTCAGATTCACTATCTAAGCCAAATTCAATCTGGGCTGGTTCACCGGCACTGAGGATTTGTATGGTCCAGTAACAGTGCCTGTAATCAATCCATCTCACCATAAAATTCATCCCAAATGCTGCAAAATACCTGGTGTCATTCCCTTTGAGTTCCTTTGTCTGTCACTTCATCATTTCCCCTGGTCATAGAGGAGTAGGGTTCCCCTTCAAGCCCATTAGCTGTGTGGTGAGGGTGCCTGGCTAGGTCTGTGCTGCAGCATTTGTGTATATATTGGCTGATCTGGAGGGGCTGCATTTCTGTTTCTTCAGCTACATGAACCGTACCCAGAATCAAATGCTCCATCAAAATCTTAAATTCACTTCAAACCATTAGGACTTTCTTTCCTGGACTTGTTAGTGGTGGCCTTGTTTCAACCCAAAAAGCAGATTTTTGATGGAAACAAAGACGGCACTTATGCAACTTCAGCATTGTGGGGAGCATTCCTCAGCAAATACCAGCACTCTCCCTTTTTTTTTTTCCTATTTTGTTTTCATTTCAAACATGTCTTTCTCCTTCTTTCCCACTTCATACAGGAGAGGCTCACAAGGTCTGCAGAGATGTAGCACGCTGGAAACCACTGCAGCCCTCCTGGTTACAAAACAACAATAACAATAAAAATAAAACATAGTAAAATAAACCCTGGAATGGATGTGGGTAACCAGCTGTTGAAACCTGAGGTTGTGCTTGACTGAGCCATGGTAGGAGAGAGAGCCCTAGCTACTGAGCACGCTAAACAGCTCCATATCCACCCCGCCTTTCCCCAGCATCCTTGTCCCACATCCCCATTCACAAAACAGGAGCAGCAGATCATTAGCCCGAGGGCTGTTTGTTTTCACTGGGGTTTTATTTTGCTTGTAAAGCCCCAGCCCACAGCGTTAAGAGGATCTCTGCAGTGCTGTGGTTACTCCCTTCACAGCCATCTGGGGATGATGGAGCGATGCTTTCCCAGCCTGCACACACATGCACACAGATCATTAGCACGCTCCCATCCTGGCTGTGCATGATGTTCATACACCCTGGCTCTTGATGTTCGTATTCCACTGGTTTCAAGCTGAAAGAAAAGTGCTGCCTGAATGTCTGAAGGATGCACTGGATATGGACACACCTTGTGCAGACCTCCAAAGGGCCACCTCAGTGAGTCTGTACCTGGAGGGATGAATTCTCTGTAAGCAACTATGTCCCCAGGACTTTGTCTTGTGGAGTGGAGTAACAGCTCTTTGACTCCAGTTAAGCTGTAAATAATTAGAGAACAATTATGTATGGCTGAAAGCACCTCTGTGTCAGGAGAGGAAAGGTCCTTGGATTTCCAGGCGAAAGTCTCAGTTTAGGGAGGAACTGAACATCTTCACCTCCTGCAGGCTGACTGCACCAGTGAACCCTAAGCACACAGAACAAGGTCCAGGGAAAGCTAACAAAACAGATGGTTTTTTGCTGGGTATGTATGGCCAGGATCTCACAGGTACAGGATGGGTTGGGGCTTTATTAGAGTCACTGGCATGTGTGAGGAGAAAATCTGTCCCCAGCACCTGGCACCACTTGACTGCCCATTTCACTTGGGTTTCATGAGCTTTTGCACCATTCCATGGACTATGAACATGTGCAGTTATCCTGGAGAGACTTCAGCACTCCAGGCTTCCCTGGCTTTAACATTTATCACCAAGGACAGCAAAGCACTGATCCTGTCCCAGTGATGAGATTCATCTTGAGATTCAGTGCAATTCCCACCAGCACACAGGACTCCCTCAGCACCTCTCAGTCCTCCAGACAAGTTCACCTCTACCAAGTGTGTCTTTCCACACAAGGGCCTGCAGCTCCCATGGTGGCCTGTTTCAGGATGGATCTCCAGCCATACCCACTCTTGCCCATACCACTGTAACTGGGAAAAAGAGCACAGCAACAGCCTCTCCCTCTCTACCCAAGATGGATTTCATTAGCGTCCTTCTACTGGCCACAGGTCTTGTAAGTCCCCCTGAATTACAGAAAAGAGATGTTTCAGCAGACAGTAAGTGAAAGTGAACCAGATTTGGAGAGGAAAATGCATTCTTTGAGAATGTAATAAAACATATATTGACTGGGGATTTCGTTTATAAGGGGAACCATTGTGCCTTGGGTTGGAAGCCTTGTGAACACTCAGTATGGCCTGCAGGGCATTGCTGACATGTCATAAACCTCAGCTCTCCTCAATAAACAGCACATGCACACCATATAACCATGTAAATGACTGCACATGGAGCTGCACAGAGTGGGGGTCACACACTTCAACATGGCCTTGGAAGCCCTGGAACAATGGGCTGAGCCAGATGGTGGAGCAGTCCCACAGGAGAACCTCATGCACTAACGCAGAACTTCTGGCAGAATCAGCACAGTTCTAAGAGAAAGATAAATCTCTTACATTTAGGCATGATGCCTAGGCATTAACTTTCCTTTCTTAAGTCAATAGCTTAAGTAATATTTATTTTCTGAGGTAATCTTCTTGTTTCCTCTCACAAACGTAGGACTAGGGCTGCTATTGTCATTACATTCTCCCAGACTGCCTTCTCCAGTGTGTCGTCCTCCTCCATTCAGAGGCCCTGGGCCTGGCAGTGCCCTGCACAGCTCTATACTCACCTGTAAAATTTGCACTGCTTGGCCTCACAGAGGCTGAAGTTGCCCCTTCCATAACATGGATTTCTTGTCTTGTTGCTAACTCCTGTTGAGAACCTGTAAGAAGAGACTCAGGTCCCTTTCCACCCAACTTCAGATATCTCAGGAACATTTCCTTTGCATTGGGTTGGGCAGTCAATTTCACCTTATTTATGCCTTTCCCTTGATCACTTGTATGAGGGGAAAGAGTTCAGTGTGCTCCAACCACCTCAGCTGCAATAAGGGTGCACAATATGTAGACCGTGTGGCTGGCTTCCACTTCATAGTCTCTGGGCTTTCAGAGATACATGGACTTTATTAAAGCCTATTTTATGTCATCTCCTGCCCAAATCTACTCAATGAATTTTGCATTCCTTTTATATAGTTTCTAGTAAACAAGACAAAATTTTGTGCTTCCTTGTCTGCTAACTAGAAATTTGAGAAACTGTGAACATGATGTATGTTGTATGGATTTATTTGTATGATCTTTGTTTAAATTATTAACACTGAAAAGATGAATAAATTTAGAATATTTGCTGAGGTGTTTCAATGGTAAAAGTAAATAATTTAAAACATTTTAATACAAAGGTTTCAGAATAAATCATTATATATTTTTCTCTCTTAAAATGACAGAACTTAAGAACATGTTGAGTTTTCAGTGATGCTGATCTTGGTTAAATTCATCCACAGTATGAAAAAAAAAAATTCCTTTGGAGTTCACTCCTAAATGATTTAATTTTCTGTGCTGGTAGCAATACCACAAGAAATTACTTGCTTTAATTCCAGCTAATTCAACTCATGGGAAGCAGTACTAAAAAGATCACATTCTCGTTCTAAGTTTGGGACTGATATTAACTTTCTCCAGAACTTCAAAGATCCTAAGGAAAAACTATTACGCATTTTAAATATAAAGCTTTCCCAAGAAAGAGAAATAATCAAGCATTACATCTGCCATCACCCCTGTTTGTGCAGCTAACCAGACCCATAGATGCTTAGAGAATCTCAGCATCTGTTTGGGAGTCATAAAGCTGAAGTAAATGAAAATAACACCCTTTTTTTAACCCTCTCATGCATATCTGTAGCCAGTTTCTGGCCTTCAAGGTTTTTATGGCCAACACTATGCACACGGGATGCTGGTGGATCACAGACCAGCGAGAGACACAGTACAGTGAAGGTGTTGCACACATATTAAAATTGCTAAACCTTTTCCCCAAAGTATTTCATGAAGCATATCCTATGACATAATTGGTGAGGTAATAATAAAACCTGTGGCAAGTTCTGGACAGTGTTTTAGACGACGAGATGTGTTTGCTTGTGATGGCCCCACCGAGGGGATCTCTGGGATGTGATAGTGCTGCAGCCTCACCCAGCTCACTTTCCAAGGACCACAATGGTACTTCACTGGGGTTTAGCGATCCCTTGCGCAGACCTGGGATCAGACTGAACTCCATAAACTTCCCTTCTGGTGCAGCTCAGTGCTACACTGTGCTATGCTCAGGAAAATTAATGCCTTATTCCTTGATACGCGGCTACTGGGAGGTATTTCGGCGCTGGTAAGGTTTGGAAGCACATGTGCCCTAATAGACTCTCTGCGGCCCCGTTCAGCAGCCACAAAGCTGCTGAATTTCACATCACGTTATTTGCAAACACGGAAAAAGGGGATCCTGCCAACCTTCCCAGTGTTCCCTGTAAAACACGTCTGAGTTGCACTCACGGCATCACAGCCTGCTGACAATAATCAACACCTCTGCCACAGTGCAAGGGAGCACTTGTGGGAATGTGCATCAGGCCCCCAGGCTTTGCTAAACCCAACCAAGGAGCTGTTCTGTCCTTCCAGACGTGGTATTGTCATAACTTCCCTCCCAGAAGCAAACTGTGCCTGGACTTATTCCAGCCCTGCCGAACAGCACAAGGCCCTTAGCTCATTCTTTGCTGCTTAAAACATCTAAATCCATTGCAATTCCTTAACCAAAATTAATTGTAGGTTTCCAGTTCTTAAAAACCTTGGAACCTCCAGACTGTCCCCCACCTTTTCCCAGTGCTATACTGAAATATGTAATAAACTAAACACATCAATGCAGAAAGAAACTGGAGGGGGAAAAAAGCTCACAATGCACTTGAACTCTGGGATTTTCACTGTTCAGACTGCTTTCCCAGTGGTGGTGTACCAGCAACTCTGGATGACTCCCGGAAGTGACTCCCAACATTTGAGAAGAAGGGATACACGCCACCTCTCTGCACTTGCTCCTGGTACCATCTGTCTCCTCCTCTTTGGAACATCCTCAGTCACTGATGGCACCTACTCTGGACCAAGTTTCCAGCCAGGGCTAGCAGAAATAAGGCTGGGGAGTTATGCCAACCAACGGAGCATCTGACCCTTCTTTGCATTTTATTTCAATTGCATTTTGGAAGTACAAAGCTATTTAAAAGAAAATCAAGGATTACAGGGTGAGCTTTGGAAGGGGCTGGCACACCATGCCCAATCTCATACCATGTAGTCACCTAAATGGCATCTTTACACAGACAAATTTAACAAGCTCTCTGTCCTCAGTCTGTCCCTGAAGGCAAGTGCAATTCATAATGCCCATGCACACTTCAGGCCTTGTTTAGGCCCTTGACATCTGCTTGCTCAAAAATAGCTTTGGCACAGACTTACTCAATAGCAAATCTACTTACATTTAGGAAAACATGTTGTTTGTTGTTATGGTGCATTACAAGTATAATTCAGAAATATTCACAGGGACAAAAGAGAATGATTTAGGTCTGGTTTTCTGGCATCAGTCTCTCTTCCCTCCTTTTTTTTTTTTTTTTAACCACAACATTTTTCTAAGCAGGTTTTATCTTGATGGAAAACCATATATACACATAAAGAGCCTGCAGACTGCAGACATGCAAAAGTAGTTAATAACTGCAGCATCTTTTTAAGGTTTTTTTTTTTCCTGTAACCCCTGCACAAAAAGCATACATCAGCAAACAAGGAACGTTAACATCAAGGAGTAAAACAAGAAAGGCCAGACAAACTCTGCAGTAATTTTCTTTTGACATTTATGTTTTAATAGATTCCAGAACCTCATAATTTCTAGGAAGTCTGAAATGGCCATTTGACAGATTTTCACCCTGATGAAAAAGTCATATACTTCAGAGAAAAAATGCAAAATAAAAACAAACAACCTTCCCCACACACAACAGAGTGGCCCTGAAGCCTGCACAATAAAGACTGAATACCCCAAATCCAATTCACCACCACTTACAGCTCTCCCCAAGCTGTTATGTGAAGAGGAAAATTTGGGCAAGAGCTTGGATGCTCTGAATTCCCTGACTCCCTGTGGGTCTGTAGTGCTGCCCAGGCACCACACCCATACCCACACAGGTGCAAAGACATCACCTGGACATCCATCCCCTTGTGTTTCATTGAATTACTGACTTAAATGACTTCCCAGTAAGCATAAACCTCCCTGTTTTCGCCTTCTCCTCCTCTCCCTCACGCCCTGCTCCCCTCAGCAGGGTGGCTTGGCAGTGAGGGTGGCACAGAGAAATGCAAACACATCACTGACTTCTGAGCACTCCAGTGCTGGCCAGAACTTGTGCTCTCTGAAATCCCCTTGGATGAGGGCTGGGGCAGAGAGCCTGTCCCTGCCAAACTACTTGCAGTGATTCCTTTGGATCTCAGGGAGGCATTCCGCGTTAATCCTGACTGTGCCACATCTGCACGCTGGATTAAGAGAGGCTTTCATTTTCCAGGGCTGTCAATCTGGTATTTTTCCATGCTCAATAAATTCACTTTTTTGTATAAACAAAGAAATAACAAAGGAAGAAGATGAACTACAAGGCAATTTAATCCCGAAATTTCTGGCTGCTTTTCCTTTCCTAGTGAGGGATCAAGACATACTGCTACAGCTTCATTCAGAAAGGTCTTATGGAAATCTCATTTTGATACTAAAATGATGTTTCCAAATGTATGTTTTACTCATTGAAAAATCCACCCTTATTTATCTCTCCTATTGGACAGAAAAGGAACAATAAATTATTCCAGCTCAGAAAGCAAATAGCCAGTGACAAAAAAAAAAAGAAGTTTGCCACTTGCTTTTCACTTATCTGCCTAAACATTTCAAAATATCTTCTTATTATGTAAAATATGTCTGGCTCAGCTTTGGATGGGGGCTTACTGTAGCTGCATCTCCATGGCAGTAGTAATTAGAGATGGCAGCCAGACCTGTACAGCCTCAAATCTTCCTTCTTTTCTCATGATTTCACTGGTCTTCTTGCCACAAAACTTGATAACAGAGTGGTATTAACTAACCTGTTCTGTGTTTCAAGTGTTGGTTGCAGCTGGAGTTGCCTTTCTTTTGGATGAAGCTGGTAACCAAGGATTCACATGAAAATCCAGAGGTACTTCAAGACTTCACTAGAGGTAAAGCTGGCATAGGCAATGCAACTGGGAGCTAAAAAAGCTTTTCCAGGCCATCGGCCAGAAAATGCACTTGCAGAAGGTGATGCAATCACCACAAAAAGCAAACCCATGCCTTTTGTTTCGCAAATATTTCTCCACCAAGATACTCTTCAGGTCAGTGCACCAGCTGACAAACCCTGCCAGGGGGTATGATGTGATTTGGCAGTGCAGATGAAAAAAGACACCAGCAGAAGGGAAATCAGGACAAGGGATTTGTAATGGAGACTGGCAAGTTCCAGGAACTCAATTTTTAATGACATAATTTTAAGGAAATTCCACACTGGATATCATAAGATCACAGAAATGCTGGTTGGAAGCGATCTCTGAGCGTCTCCAGTCCAACCTTCCACTCACAGCAGGACTATTGCTGATGGCAGGTCAGGTCAGCCAAGGCTTTGTCTGGCCAAGCCTTGAAAGCCTCCAAGGACAGAGATACCATGACAGCCTGGGTAACCAGAAGTGCTTCCAGTGCTGCTCCACCCTCCTCGTGAAAGGTTTTTCCTCATGTCTAATTCAAACCTCCCAAGCTGCAATTTGTTATTGCTCACGGGTCGCTGCTTTATTCTGTGGCTTTCCTCAGATTCACGCTGATATCTTTGTGATGACCTTCAAACAGCCTTAGGAGGCTATTCCAACACCCCTGCACCTCCTCTTCCCAGTCTGGGACAGCCTGCATCCCTCACCCCTCTCCAAAAATCATTCTCAAGACTCTTGAGTGCCCTGGCTGCAAATGCAGAGGGCTGTGAGCAGCACCCCAGTGTGACAGCCCTTGGGTACAGCCTGGTGTGGCCACAATGGTCTCTGCAACCCCCCGGCCACCCAGCTCAGGTCATGTTCCAGGCATCCTTCTACAGCAACAGGCTGTGCTGCATAATGATGACATTTTACATGCAAAGGCAATTCTCCATTATTTTTTCATTCCAGTCTTGCTTTCCCTGAATATTCCTAGGGCTTAGAGCAAAGAGACTGAGCAGACCTTCACCAGCTCTCACCCCAGCATACATATTTCACTGTATTTCATCATGGCTTCCCTTGCTCATCTAAGATACCTATCAGTAAACCAAACATTTATTTAAGGCCGAGGTCTGCTTTTTGGTTTTGTTTTTGTTTTGGTTTTAATTCACTGCATCCTTTTGATATTAAGCAGAAACAGCAGATTACTCATGGCCACAGAGGGAATGTGCCACCCCCAAAAGCAGGGCTGACTTAGTGGCTCTGCACTGACTCAGAGGGAGAAAACCCTCCTGGGGAGCCTCACATTCCATCCTCTGGAACCCTGTGTTCTCCCTGGCAATTCCTAGTGCAAGGGCTGATCCTGCCCGAGCCTGATCAGCCAGTGGGATAAGGTGAGCACACACCCCGAGCAGCGATGGCTTTGGGCCAGGGATTTGTCACACAAGTTGGCAAAACCAACTCAAGGGATTTCAAGAGAAAAGAGTGGCATAATGTGTCACTCCCTACCAAAAGCACAAATAAGTGTCTACTGCAAACACAAGTCTAAGTTGCTCCTCAAAGTTGTGTAACTATTTCAGGTAATAATTTTAGTTTGGGTTGAAATCTCTATTCTTGACTTGCCCCGTAAGTGGGAGAAGAGAGCAGCAAACGAGGAGAAAGGAGTGCAGGGTCCTGGTCTGGGCTCTCTCACTCACTAACACAGCAAAATTCTGCATGTCTCTAACTTTAGTTTCTCCTAATACTAGCTCTTTATTTAGCAGTGTCCAAGTCCTTTAGAGGACATTGCTTCTTGTGTCCTCTGCAGTAAGTCCTGATCTCATTTCAAACTTGATACTGCTGCTAATCAAAGTAATTCTCGGGATGGCAGTACTTTCAGACTATTTCTAAATGCTGAAGATTTGTCTGTGTCCTGTCCTCCTCCTTATATGTGTGGGGCTAGTTGCTTTTTGGATGAACAGAGGAAGTACTGCATTCATAATTTTTTTCTATCATACTTGAAATTATTCAAAATAAAGTTCTGGTTTTGATTCCTTATGATATTCTCAATGCCCTTCAGGTGCCAAGCAATTAATCTGAGTCTTTCATGCACTAAGAATACCCTAAGTTAGTGCACAGGGATCAAGAGTTGGGAATAATTTGATCTGAATTTAGCTGATAGTTGGCTGTCGCATCTCTCCAGTTCAGCTCCTTCCGTCCTACCGAGCCAAAGGAGATGGGAGCTGCTCTCCAAAGGTGTCCCTGTTGGCCTCTGATAAAAAAGTGATGCTAGATGATGAGATACCAACCCTGAGATTGTTAACACAGGATCAGTATCACCACATCGGTCTGATTCAAAGCCTGGAGAAATAAATTAGGAAATTCCTGCCGAATGCCAGGAATCAGGTTCCACCCTGTAGTAGGATTATTAACTAGTACATGAAACTGTCTCTGGGTCTGCTCCAAGCCCACTGGAGTCAACAGTGTCTCACTAACCCATGTTAGCAGGCACTGGATTAAGGCTTTTCTGGCAGATCAACAGCATATTAGTGCAGTATCTTTTACATTAGACATGTCTGGGTTTGTTTGTTCCAAGCTCAAGATACAGAGAACAAAATAACTAACTTTACCCTTTGGAAAATGAACCTGAAAGCCCAGAGCCTGAGAAGGGTTTGGCTCTTTTTTTTTTTTTTTGTTCTCTTTTACCAAATAGCCACTACCAGCCCTGTGGAACGGAATTTATTTGGAAGACAATTGCTCAAAATCAAATGAATTATTCCTTCTCTCTTTACTTATGAATGCAAACGCTTAAATGTAATTCCAAGCAGTTTGGATTTCGCTGCTGGTGGAGAGCCACTGGAAAGTGAGGACGTTTTTCTGGTATATTGTTACATAGGAAATGTGATTGATTCCTTTGCCATCATTTCTTATTTTAATGTAGTAGTGTTTTCCTTGGGGAGGCATCTTTTTCTTTTCATCAACAGATAATAAAGCAAAACCCGCTATCTTTAATGTGGTGTAGAATTGTTTGACTTACACAATAGACTCTTTTCATGGTTCTACATTCAGGAAATATTTATTGGGAAAATGACAGTGAGTAAATTATAGGGGCCATAGCTGAGCTGAAGATGAGCTGATGGCTCTTCCTATTGCCTAAAACCAAGTGGATAACGTCACTTTTGTCATACTGCTTTCCCAGTCCCCATGTTTATGTTACACATGATCCCACATTCAGAAACATATGGGCTTTCACCACTAAAGCAATTGTGGGCAGCCAGCTGAGCTGCCATAGCTGCTTGTGCATGCTCTCAGCACACTGGGAAGTGGCCTGTGTTGGTTCTAAGCCATTTCTGGCAGTCAGACCTCCCTGGTGGTAATGAGGGTATAATGGTTTAGGGCACTGGTCGCTCGTGGGTCCTTTTCAGCTGCATCCAGTGGTCTGCTGGGCTTCTCCAGCAGAGCTCTGTAAGTCTGGAGGACAAGTCTTAGGAGAAGCAGATGAGGGAACTGGGGTTGTTTATCCTGGAGAAAAGGAGGCTCAGGGGGACCTTATAGTTTTCTACAATTACCCAAAAGGAGGTTGTAGTGAGGTGGGGGTTGGTCTCTTCACCCAGGTAACAAGCTATAGGACAAGAGGAAATGGCCTCAAGGTGCACCAGGGAGGGTTATATTAGATACCAGGAAAATTTCTTCACTGAGAGAGTGTAACAGGCTGTGCAGAGAAGTGGCAGAGTCACTGTCCCTGGAAGCGTTCAAAAAACTTGTAGATGTGGTGCTTACAGACATGGTTAAGCGGTGGGCCTGGCAGTATTAGGTTAACTGGTGGATTCGATGATCTTGGAGTTCTTTGCAGACCTTAATGATTCTCTTATTCTATAATCAGGCTTCAGTAGATATTCCAGTGACTCCCATTCCTTTGTGTAACATGCCTACTCACATTCCAAGACTTTCCCTACTCCCAGCTTCCCAGCAGTTAAAGAACCTGTTAAGCACAGCAACACAAACCTGCCAGGATCCTCCCGGTCAGCAGGAACCAGGGCAGCAGTGGAGGAGAGGAGACCAACAAGCTCGGGCTCCTGCAGTGCCAGGCAGCCACCCACACCCTTCCAAACGTCCAGCGAGAACTGTCACCTCTCCCACACAGAGGGACGTGGGGGAATTTAGAGCCTGTCAGTGGCTGATCAAAGGCCCTCAGTGAGACTGACTCAGTGCCCAGGGAAGTCAATGGAAAGCCCTCCCATAGACTTGAGTGGGCTGTGGATGAGACACTGTATTCACAGACTATTATGACTGTAATTGATTTATATGAATGCCATGTGTGCTAAAACAATACAAAAGAGCAGAGCATTCAGAAAATAAATAAATCTTAATTACGTCTCTTCCAAGTAACATGTCACAAATTTCTGGTAATCTGAAAAAATGATAGTCCAGATGTCCGTCCTCTCCCTCTCCCTTGTGTCAGTCTCACTCCATACAATATCTGGGGTGCAACTAGAGGGAAATTACTGCATTATTCACCGTCCCTCTCCACAAATGTATCTTTCTCCCTTTACTTCCCTTTTCTCTCAGTCCTATTTTTTTTTCCTGAATTGCTGGAATAATTTAAGCAAAGAGGCCAGATGTTTCTGTTGTAAAGACAAGCTCAGTACCTGTAAGTCATGGAGGGGGCTTAATAAACATGAAGTGCCTATTCTTTAAAACGTTCCAGAGTTTTGCATTCAATTTTCATTTCAAAATCCACCAGAGCTCTTCAAAGATTTTGCTACTTTTCAACATCATGATGTTCCTATCAAAGAAGGAACTCATCAAATCTATTCAGTAACAAAGCTACTTATCCCAGTCTTTTCTTCCAAGACTTTTTTTTTCCATGTAATTTCATAGCATCAGGATGTCCTGCCACAGTTTAAGAAAGCAAGCCAAAAATTCCATGGGATATAGCTTTTTCTAAGTACGCTTTACCCCAGCTTGCCAGTTACAGAAAGATCAATTGATTTCTAGCCATTGAAAAATAGAATGAAATTAAATTTAAAAATAAAGAGAGACCAGAAACAACACATAATTCTAAAAACAGTCACCTTTTGAGGGATCTGTAAGAATTTTGCCAGACCAGCATATTCATAGAATAGTAAAAACACATGGAACTTTATATAATAAAGATGAATAAATAGCAGTTTCATGACAGATAGTGTTGAATGGCTCAAACCTTCTCCTGCATTACTGGCCAACCAGCAGATACTGAGAATATTTTGCTGTCTGTGCTGCTTTAGATGTGCATTGCCCAACTAAAGAACCCAACTGTTGCTTCCTAATCAAGTTGAATTTCTTAGGATAAATATCTATATTTTCATTACAGGCACTGCAAGGTCTATATCCACCCTGATCCCACATCCTCACACACAAGATGAAGGAACGGTGCAAAGACAGAAAACTTCCACAACATTTACCTTCAGGCACCTACACATTATGCATGACAAGTCAGCCTCAGTCAGTGCCCAGGAGGACACCAACAGCTTTAGTTTTCTGGCATTTATAACAAAATTGACCCTGTCCCACCACCCTCTCCAAATTCCCAAACAACAGCCTGAAGATGTTGCCCTTATTCATTGAGATACCTCTAAGTGATGTTATTCAACACTCTTTTTCTCTCCCTCCCTGCCCCTCCTTCCACGTCTCTACCTCACATTTACAGTTCAATAAAATCCCCACTATTGACTTAGGCATATGGTCTTGTTTGCACCTTAATTCAGGAGCCATCTCTTATAACGGGATCATAACAAGTGTCAGAGGGTTAATTTACATTTCCAGCTCTCCCACCACGCCTTCCACACCCCTGGCTACATTTTCAAGGAAAGTCACTCTCTCAGTCTCTCCTGTTCTTTCACTTCATTGCCTTTGGTGACTCTGTCTCAAACTCTCCTTCATCCAAAACAAAACTGGACAGAGATTTGGCTGCCAGGACACCAAGAGCACTACAGTGGTGGCAAAGTCCATTTCCCTGATCCTTTTCTGCATGGACTCATCATCTCAGGGGATGATCTGCTGGAAGGCCTTTGGGGCAAGGACTGCCCTTCTCCTTCATAAACACTTCCATGCACTTGTGATGGATGCTGCTGCACTACAAATTTGAATTTACAACTCATTATTCTTCTATTCATCACACTTCTGTTGTCCAATCAAAAAAAACCCCAGAGTCAACATCAGATGATTCAAGCAACAAATTGTGAATTAATCAATAATGAAAAACATGTCCTAGCAGTTTATAAATTAACCTGAGGCATGGCCTACAGTGCCATAAATTGTCCACTGAACAGGTATGAGGAGAATTAACGTCATTACAGAGCAATGTTTTTTATAATGAATAATTTGACCGGCTTAAGACAACAGTTACATCTGAGCATTTATTCCATCAAATACACTAATTTAAAAAGCAGATGTCCAAAACCACTTCATAATTTGCAATATGGCAGAGAGGAGCTGGTGGTTATCGATGCAAGCAAATCCTTTTCTTTAAAAAAGGAGGAAATTTCTTAGAAAGGAGAACTTGGAGAGCTCTTACGCATTGATAACATATATTAGCTTCATATTGCCGAAATACATAAAGTGAAAAAATACAACCATATACTAAAAAAAAAAAATCAGTCCTATGCAATATATTTCAGAAAATGAAGTATCTGGTTTTAAAGACACATTCCAGATATTTGAGGATTTTGTTAACTTAGACTGTCAACTCCAATAGTTGATTATGGACAAGACAAGTTTTGCACGACCACTGCCTATCTGTAGATTTCAATATATTTCTTAAATTCTTTTGTGATGTACATAAAAAAAAAATTCCTCAAGCATATTACAATGATTTTAAGTTGATTTGAACAATAAAAGAAGAATGTTTATTGCCTGTCTGGCAACCCCACCACTGTGTCTTCAAAAGGAAAGACCCAAAAAAGCAAAAAGCGGTAAGAAAATACTACCAGACAGTGATAAATTCCTGGTATTTTAACTTGGTTGTCTGTTGAGGGGTGACTGAACACAGCATGATAAAAGCAAGAGGGTACCAGCTGGAAGGAAGTACTGAACTGGCAGTAGAATGAAACTGAACGAGTTAGAATGGAAACAGCTTTTCTGGACTTGGTCTGAGAAACACCACATGGGCGATAAGATAAATATGCAAAAAGGCTGCCAATTTTCTAAGAAGCAGAACTACCAAAAATGTTTAAAATATTAACATCCTGAATGTTGTTGCATTTTTTAAAAACAGGTGTTATCAGTTCTAAGAAACCAGGGTAAATATTTCTGCTGCAAAATATGTTTGTTTAATCGCTTCTTGGAATTTTTAAAAAACAAAATCTTGAAGAAACTGTGCTAGGAAGGAAGGGAAAAGGCCATTCAACAACTGTTCTGTCAGCTTTTCTGAAACCCATCCTTCTGTATTCCCAGATTGCCATAAAATGTTATGAGAAAACATGTCCTGAATTTTTGGGTGGATCTAGATAGTAACATGAAGCTCCATCAGTGGGAATACTTAGGAACCCCAAAGTGTTCATATTTTAATTACTAACCCAAATTTTCCCTGCAAGTGTTAACCATGAGGTGTTCCCAACCTCACAGTAGCTTCAGTGAAACACCACGAAGGGTAGGACAGTGCTCATGGGCAACAAGGGTAGGCAGATCTTGCTCAGAGACTGTGCACTGCCCAGGCAGGGCTTATTTTGAGGGTTTTAGTTTGGATGGCATCTAAGCCATTTGGATCCTGGCCCATGATTGCCTCAGGAGTTTTTTAACACAAATAAATAGCAGTAGTCAGGTACACAGCCATGACTTCAAATCCTGTGAGCTTGGTAGCCAAAATCTGATCACCACCCCAGATTTTAGAAATGGTGACGTTACTTCCTACATGATGTAACTCCCACAAGAACAGTAACCTCCCCTTCCATTCTTTCAAACCCACACCATCCTTCAGCCTTTCACCCTTGTGCAGGTCTAGGGGAGTATTATCCCTTTATCTAACTTCACCTGGATCAGGCCTCAACTTGGCAAGGGAAACACTCAGAGTGCACACAAAAAATGTACATTCAGGAAGAATCCTGAGTTGTTTTCTTAAAGAAGAAAATTTTGCAGAGCACAGAACAGGAAATAATGTGCTCATGGGTGGTTTCCTCCTCCAGAGCAGCTCATACGCTGCAGCTGAGACAACACGCGCGGTGGCACTAGAGTGGAGTTTGCCCAGATCCCTCAAATGGGGTTTCACAGCACTATAAGAGAGCTACAGATGGGGGTAAAGATGGTTTTTCAACATGTGTCTACAGAATGTTGAAGAATTCACTCATCTTCTTCATAAGCTGGAGCTGTTTTTCTCAATGGGATGTGCTAGTGCTTGCTCTCTGCTTTGAGCAGTGATAAGTCTGCCTTTCAGTAAACTCTTTGACACATTCCCATTCTCTGTGGTTTCCTCACAGAAACCATGATGGATAGCCCACGCCAGAAGGACATTTCAGCAGTGATGCCATACAGAGAGGAGGACGCTTGGCCCATGAAGTCAAACACGGTGCTGAAGATTGATCTCTCCTGGAATTCCTGTCTGATGCACTGACCATTAAGTTATGCAAACATGCTAATTCGCAATGCAGAATAAAGCAACTGCCTCCTGCCTTCCCAGGAATGTTTAATTTGGGGCCCAGCAGGGAGAAGACATTCTGTTAAAATGAACATTTTGTTAGTTTTAGCAACAGGGAATGTAAACTACAATGGAAAAGTAATGAATGAGTATTGAGAAAGAAGCTCAAGGTTAAAATTTGTGTCCTCCAATAAATTAAAATGTGTCTGAGGGGGTAGAAATGCAGGCACATGGGCTTTTAGAATTATTATATTCTTTTGCAAAAGCATGAAGTGTGTCAAGAGTGTTATTTGTGGACCACTGTATGCTAAGCCAAATCTCTGAAGTAAGCAGGAGCTCTTCCTGTACAGAAAGTTGGCACCAAAGTATCTTGTAAGATCAGAGCCTCCGCTCACAACTTGCTGTGGCATTGTACCTATTGGCAGGTACTCTACAAACTCATATAGAAAACAATGCCTGCTCAGAAGATTTGATCATTTAAATAAAGAGTGGATGAAAGGAAGGATTAGCACTTCTTTGGGGCTGCACTCAGACCACTGAAGGTGGGCCAAGATGATGCAGGAATTTCCAGAGGTCATATGGAGAGTCTGTGGCAGACCTTGGAAAAACTCCTGCAAGTTTAATCACCATTTTCCTTGCACTCATTCTTCTCCCTGACTCAATATCTGTAGCACTCTGTCCACTTTTAAAGGTCTTGTCCCTAAAACCACTGGCCATATTGTATGACCACAGCTTTTATCTGGAACCTAATCTGAGCTCCAAGAGAAACAGAGACAGAGGGAACACAAAAGGAGAAGGGACTCTGGTGTCCACATAACACAGCTACAGGACACCCATCACACCTTCAGGTTTCAGTGAGAACAGCTCACTCCCCAGCCCCTGTGCTCCTCAAATCTACTCCACCATGAACTCTCCAGCCACACAATTTGCCAGCATATCTCCAGTGCTCCCCAAATCCTTCCATTTCCCAGAATCAAAATGCAGCCTACAGCTCATCCTTCACACTCCCTAGATTAGCACTCCACCTTTTTCTCCATCTGCAGAGGCCAAGTGCTGATCCATGCTCGAGAAGATGGACTCAGTCCTGTTCTTTACCTCCCTCTGCCCGCACCAGCAACACCATGCCAGCACAGCCCATGGCACTCTGCTTACACAACACAGCCCAGCTGAGAGGGGTTTTCCCATCATTCCTCTTCCAAAAGTGTCAAGTGCTTTCTGCTAGATCAAAGGAGAGGTAAATTAGTCAGTCACACCCCTAATGCAGCAGTGGCACATCAGCTTCCCAGAATGGCCGTGTGCGTGCTGCCAGCAGACCGCAGGTGTAACCTACTTCTGCACGCACAGCTATCCATCATCCCCGGCACGAAACACCACCATTCAACCAAGAGGCCCCTCTAGGCCAGCCCTGGGGTCTCCAAGCAGAAAAACTACAGCAGAAGTGACACCCCAAGACCACCTTTGTTGGCTCAGTCCTGGCTGGGCCCCGGAGCACAGGGTGCAGCACACAGCAGGTGCCCAGCGTGGTTCGGATACCCCGTGCTGCAGAAACATGGGCAGAAAGCACAGCAACCCTGCAGCGTGACGTTATCACAGAATATCTTGGCATCCCTGCCCCTTTCCCATCACATCTGGACCTCTGGCTTCACTGGGAGTGCTGGCAGCCCTGTGGGGCAGCTGCTCTGGGCAGTGGTGCAGCTGGTGAGTCCCAGCACTGCTGCTGCTGCGCAAGCCCCGTGACCACATAATCAGCCAAGGCATGAATTCCACATGCTTGTGTACACCTCTCCAGCCAAAAATACCTTCCTCTCTCTCCCTTTGTCTCCCTCTAAAGCTTCATGGGCTTGATGATTTGGTTTTGGTTAAACTTTATAAATGATTTTGTTACTTCTCTAGCATGTGTGTGAAATAACGTGACGTGAGGAGCAGGAAATTCTTTTGGTTTACGTCTTCGGTGTTCAGCTGGATGTGCAAAGTGGGTGAGAAGGAACTTAATCATGGTGGTTTTGAGGTTTTGAGACTATGGGAAACAGAGTAAACTGCTTCCTGACCCTGATTTACATTCAGAGTTGAATCTAATGGAGCAAGTATCTCTACAACCATGAACCCCCTCTGAAGCTATACTAACAATCAATTTGGCGTCTTCTCCTCTCCTTTCCCCAACTGCTTTTACAGCAAGGAATCAGTAACAAAACAGACATCTTTTTTTAATAAACAGCCCTTGTTACTACACGATAACCAGCCCCAGGATGTTATCAAAACAGACAACATGTCTTGCTAGCAGCAGGCACAGCATCTCCAGCCCTGTGCTCCAGCACTACCAAACTCCCTTCTTTGGAGGTAGCAAAGAGCACGAAACCACTCCTGACCAGCCCGTGTCCCCAGCTCACACTGGCAAGCCTAAAAATAAACAAGTTGCAGCGTGAGGAGTAATTACATCTCATTGGCACCCAGCACTGTTCTCACAGGGAGGGGAGGCAGGAAGCCAAGGCGAGGGGATCAGCTACCAGTCCATCCTCCCGCAGCTTCCCAGCGCAGAGATGGAAGCAGCAGTGAGGAGGGGAATCCGTGCCAATGCTGAGCAGTAACTCTTAGCTCTCTGCTTGTTCGGGATGACTTCAAACAACTCTTTGCCATCTTTTTTGTTGGAAGAGCTCGCTGAGGCCAAATGAGCCCCTGAAACTACACTCTGGTGCTTAAAACAGGTACGCAAGAAAAATAAATCCCCCGTGGCCCTCGGTTTCCTTACAAGCAGTTCAGGACACTGCTCCTGCATGGATGCTCAGGTGGCTGCTTCCCCGAGAGTACAGCTCAGGTGGGGGAGTTCGTGCCTCAGGATCACAGCAGAATAAAAAATGTGAAGTCTCCTACAAACAGGCCTCTGCTGCATGACACCAATTGCTGTTGGCCAAGAGTTACTGTGAGTGGAAAGCTCAAGTCAAGTTTGGTTCAGGCTTAACGAATTATGTTCATTTTCCAGCACATTGTTTTGGCTGATAAATCACAGCTTCATGCACTATTAGCATGTAATGATTGGAATATTTAATCAGAGGCCAGCTTTTTGTATCGTTTACCTTTGAGAAACCAGATTTGCTCGCTGGAACAGTTCTGAACCATTACGCATGCTTATCAGCAAAAATCTTTGCTTTATGTCAAGTGTTGCAATATTTAAAGCCCTTGCAGGCAAGCAAGGATTGGGAAAAATGAGTGGCTCACTTAGCTTGACAAATGCAAATGGATTTGTGATGTTATTTGAAAGAATTGCAGGAAAAGAAAAGGAAAATTAGGAGGAGTACAAACAATTCTGCATTTATAATCAAATATTATAAATGCTCCTTTGTTTTGGGTTTGGATCTCCAAGCAAAATGAGGACCCTTTTGTTCTGGATGATGTAAGACATTGTTTAGAAGACAGAGTATCATTGTTTTTGCTGTTTGTTTTTCTTTCTCAGAGGATGCCTCTCTGAGAGCAGCCGCCTCTCCACCCGAAAGTCACCCCTGAAGTCCACACCACAAGGCTGCCCTTGATGCAAATAAGAACTCCCCAGGGAATGTGTTTTGGTGCCAGACAACAAATCCAGTCTTTGTCTGAGTGATCAGGATGGTTCATCAGCATGGTGCATCAGCAGGGACCCTAAATTCAGCCCTGCCTGAGAGTGGCAGAGGACAGAGAGCATCTTTTCATGCCCTCTTTACCTCACCAAGGAGCAGCCATGAAACAGCTGGAGAGAAGGTGCTCTGCACTTCAACTTTCCTCCTCTATCTATGTACACTTGAAAAAGGGGAGACAAAAACCTCACTTGTGTCTGCCTCATGCTCTTGTAACCCTGAGGAAAACTGTTGGGAAATGATTTGTCCACAAAACTATAGAGCTATCGAATGCTAGAAATTAAAAATGCTTCCTACAGAAGGGTGAATCAAAGGTATGTAAAACTGAATACCAATCTGAACTTAAACAGGGTTTCACAACTCCGTCCCGAGTACAATTTGTGCTCCTGGATGGGAATGAAGTCTTGTATTTTCCAGAGCAGTGGGTGCTTTTGTTTGCTTCTTGAAATGCTTGGTTGAACAGCAGTGCAGAGCTGTAAAAATAGGTTTATTTTTATGTGCTTTATGGGTCTGATTGTTAACAGAAAAGGCCCGAGGGCTGTGTGAGTCTGTGCTTGTGCACTTCTGCACTAGACGTTTATGTGTGTGATCTCCCACACTGTGTGAGTGGTGTCTGTGGCCACATGAACCACTTGCCGTGCCCCAAACAAGCTTCTGTTCAGGCACAGCGACAGCAGCCACACTGCCAGCGTGGTGGCCACCAGCTCCCAAGTGCTAGTGGATCTCCACCTCCCAAATCCCAAGAACTAGAGATTAGGATCACGGGGGAAGCTGTACACATGTGGGATATACAGGTACAACTGGAACAACGCTGGCCAAAGAAGGAGTGTGAATGTTTCTACCTGTCACTCTCCTTATAAGTTGTATTTTCCTCGATCTTGTCTTCCCCACATTGCTGAGCAGCCACTTCTCTTCAATTTTTCCATAGTTTCCAACCTATGCTGAGAACTCCAGATGCGAATTCCCAAACTCCCGGGGTTTCCAGATCCATGTGCAGATCCAGTCTGGATCCAATTAAGTCAGATCTTCTGCTGTGAGTCAGAACAAGAATGACAGTACTCAGCTTTCTGATGACAGCAGTGCTGTTAATCTGGCCCTGGACCTAGTTTTTCTGCTTCAGTCCACTCTGCTTATAAATATTTGCCTTCCAAGGCAGATGCGAAGAGATTTCTTCCAAAATGAAGAAAAGGAGGTGAAGCCCACTTGAAACAGCAGAGATTGTCACACCAGACCATAGACCTTCAGCCAACAGCTGCATATTGCAAATGTGCCACTAAAGGGCCTTTGCCACCAGTGGGTCTGTAGAACTCCAAAGTGCCACATGTGGCTCCAGAGACACCAACAGAATAGCCAAAAACCAGCATCCATCTCATGCTTTCTTGATCCTTTACATCAGCCAAGCTGTGCTCAGAACAGTAAACAGATTTGTTTGAAATGAATGGTGCTTGGCACACAGAGAAGAGATAAAAATATAATTAATTTCATTTTTTCCATGGTGACAGTTCTCCAGCTCACCCAAGTTGAGTTTTCCAGAAAGCTCAGTACTTTCTACCATAACTGTTCTTGTTGGACTAGAAGATGCCTTTCTTTTCTTATTCAAAGGAAAAAGGAATGGAATTAGTTTGCTAAAGCCTTCCAGTCCCTAAAGGGCAGGCATGCTGATACGCTTTCCAGATCTTGGCGCAGTTTCCTCATACTTTCCTTGGAAAATGTTTTCTCCCTGACAAAATCTTCTGGTTTTGCACCCTCGAAGCAGGGTTTGACCAGAACCAAGAAGCCACCTACAGACCAGAGACCTCTGTGACAGTGACCTGACTTGTACTCCATGCTCAAAGAGCCATGGAAATACACAAACGTTCACGTCCTACATCTCTGGGGTTTCTGATCACAGATCTAGGAGTCACTCTCTAAATTGTTTTCCCTGTCCTCTTGAGGGGCCAACCATCACCTTTGCCTATCTGATCAGTTTGCTCTTTCTACCAGGCAGAAGCTTAGGCAGAAAGCAAGTGACGACACAGCCTCACATGTGAGATAGTGACAGGTAACATGAGGGTCACATTTTCTGAGTCTGGCAATCTCTCTCTTTATTGGTTTTGACAACAGTTTTATTGAGAGGCTTCCTTGGGGCCAGGACAAAGGTTTTCTTCACAGTCAGAGATAGGGGAGCTTGTTCTTCAGGATCACCAGTGAATTAGACACCTTAGTTTAAATCTGCCTGGCTCACAGGAGTATCAAAAGAGCCTTACAAATTTTGTGTTCCCCTCTGATCTTGTGCAGGATGGTCAAGTCTCTTCTTCCAACTCATCAAAAATTCTTCCTGAACCAGAGTACTTTTTCCCAGAGCTTTATCAAAACCAACATACTTCTCCCAAAAGCTTCTCTGTCAAAGAATGAGCAATTTCCAGAAACATCAATGAAAACATTTTTCAGTGAGCTCCCTCCCATCCCTCATGTTGTGTGCATTTCACTCCCGTATTCCCATGAGAGAAGCAATGAGGTTTGTGTCTCGTTTTGTGGGACAACTGGCGAGCTCAGGCAGATTGCTCTGTGACCCACTTGGTGACAATGGCCAAGAACTCATGTCCTCACCTCACATTACTCGCTCTGAGTCCTTAAATGTACTCATTCCCTAGGGAATTTTAGCCTGAAAGGTCTAACCACAGACTGGAAATGATTTCAAATATACTATAACGACTGCTGTTAATCACACCCACTCTCTTACAGCATGGCCCGTAAAATAAGAATAGTGAGGAGGTCTTCCTGCTCCCCATACCCTGGCAGGAGATGCATTTCCTGTGTTCCAGAGCTATACATTTCACTGGGAAGGGATGCTCTCTAGTGGTTAGATTATGAGACGGGAAAATTAGATCCTCAAAGTTTCACTTCCTGTCTCTCCCCTCAGTATCCTGTGCATGATGAGGCAACTCATCCCATCCCACTGTGCCCTGGTGTGTCCCTTCATGCCTGTGGGTGACAGTAATCCCTCTGCTATGTGAGAAGGCTTAAATGATGCTTCCAAATGTTTGGAGGGGAGGTTTTAGGGTAGAGACAAGCACTGTGGCCAAGTTGCATTATGTTGGAGTGAAGATAGGAAAAAGTGAAAACTGGTATAAAGAAAGGCAGAAGGGTCTGAAACACCCCTGTCAGATCTTCCCCCCCGTTGTACTTTTAAGTCATGGAAACTGCTCTTTAACTTGACTGCTCCTTATCTTTACCTAAGGCATCACAGAATTTTATATAATTAAAATTTCCTTGACAATTGCCAAGGATTTACAATGTGAAATGTTTCAATTTTTCTTATATTATGTCTTGGCATCAAAGAATCTGCACTCGTTTCCTAAGTATGGGATAAAGATGATTTCTAGTGGGAGACAAATGAATCAAGACCTTGACACCCCTATTTTTTTTTCTTTCTCTCTCCTTTTCTTTTCCTTTTTTTTTTTTTTAATACATCTGGTTATTATTGAACAGAGGCTTTCATGTTTTAATGATAAATTGTCTTCTCCCGCTGTAACAATGTCCCCAGACGGCTTGTCTTGGCTGAAATGTCTTCTAAGAGCATCTGCTTTTGATCTATAGGGGTTTTAAATCTTTGGATCTAATCTCTAGCCTGGCTGACTTGAAAGCTGATTTCCACAAAAGCAGAGTGTGAAACTTGTAGAAACCCTTTAGTGGAATCACTTGAAATTGTTTAAAAGACTGCATTGACAATACTCAGTATGTCTTCATGACTTTTTTTCTTCATATTTACATATATACAGATGGATATAAAAATACAAGAAAGAGACATAAGAAAGGAATTTCTTATAACAAATGCTCCAGTGGTATTTCCATGTAATCTGCATGTGTTGTGGCTTAATACTCTAATAAAGAAGGACTGGAAGCTTTCCAGAGCACAATATTTATGCCATGTATATCAATTAAGATAATTGCCAATTATAATGATATGTCAATTAAAGTCAAGTGACTTTTAAAAGAGTTATGCCTGCTATTAATTTAGTCCTACACACACACTGTAAGTGTATTTATAAGGGTTGATCTTAACATTTCTCAATGTTGTTCCCATCCAGTACATCCAGCACATAACCCCTGTGTTAATTTTGCTCTTTCTGGTCCACTTCAGGCTGCAGGACAAAGACAGAGAAGACAAAACCCAGGAGAGAGCTGTCTCCCTTGGTGGCACGGTGTTGGCACGCTGTCTGCTGTCATTTGAAGCATGCCAAGCCGATTTTGATTTCACCCCAACACAAATGAAAATAGGAGCTGGCTTGTGAACTCATGGGATTTCTGTGGCTAAGGAGAAACCACTGTGGTCAAACTAAAGAGAACCTCGTGATGCTGCAATATATATATGGACATATACCCATTTGTGTGTCTTTTTGTGATAAATACACTCTGAGTTCATTTGTCTACAAAACCCCACACAGAACATTGTAACACATTAACAACAGTGACAGACAAACCCTAAAGGAATAAGAGTTTAGCTTTTGCTGTGATTAAACTGAATTTAGAACAAATTCAGGAGAGTTTTGAGCAGAAAAGCTCTTCTGCATGAACTTTCTGGTTAGGATATAATGGAAGCCAGACCCCAACCTCCCTGGTTTGAGGTTTGCAAAACCAAATCATAACAACTGATGAGGTTTTGCTAAACCAAAGCACCCCCCGTTTTCTCATCACAAAGATGGGATAAAAGGAAAATTTTTTTTCAACCATTTGCTCCTTGCACCTTAGCAGCAGTGCTGAAATATAACCAGTAAAATATTTCCCCATTATCTGCCACTATCTCCAAAGCAATAATTCTGCTAGCCAGCTTTTAAAGCCTCAGAATGTAGCCTCTCCCAGGCCATCCATAGATTTCCCCCAAAGTTCATGGCTGAAGATTAATTTTAGAGGCTCCACCAAAACTTCAAACTATTTCTGTGGCTGACTGGGCCAGAGACATGACGGAAACAACCATTTCATAACCTTTCAGCACTGCTGCTTCTATCCAAACCCAAACTCCAAAGCTGGGATGGGATGTGAGAAGCAATCAAAAACAACACTGGAAAAGCACGAATCCATCCTAGTAGTAAGGCTCAGCTTGGCTTTGGGTTTGATCCCAGGCATGAGGAAATATTCAGGGAAAGTGGAGTTATTTCCTTAGATTCATTTGCCCATTTCTCATTAGCAAAGCATTTTGATACTCTGCAAGAAAGAAAATAGAGTGAATTATTCCTAGGTTGTTATAAAACTGGACTGATAGAATAAGTATCTGGGCAAGAAGCCTCAAACTGAGCCAAGAGGCTCATTCACCCTAGGAAATGAGCGCTGTGCAGCACAGAATTCTTCTCTTTCTTGCAAGATGATCAGCGAGCGATAAGATTCTCCCTGGATTTGAGTGTTAAGTGAAGCATCTTGCCTTAAGTGAATGTTTTATGGGGAACTTACTACATTAAGCCATTATCTACAAGTTCTTCTGTTGTCACAATTGTTGTTGCTTTGACCTCAAAAATGTATGATTTAACTGGGGAGCCAAGAGTTCAATCCAGGCTCCCCTCCCCAGGCACACTTTCTATCAGTTTTGCTACAGCTACTGAAGGCTTTGGTTTGTGGGGTGAGAAAGGAACCAGTATGAAGAAACCCCAGCTGCAACAACCAGAAATGATGACACGGCCCAGCGTTCCTGGGCTGGTTTCTGGCAGAGGCATTAGGAACTGTTACTTGCTGTTGCTTTGCTCCAGCCAACCCTTTCCAAAGGGTAAATTCAACTGCATGTGGTCCTAAACTTCCTCTAAATTCGATCTGAGCCACTGAGTCAGTTTAATTGCCCTGCTGTGGATGCCGCTATTTTATCTGAGTGTAAATCTCCCTGTCACTCAGGGTATCATGTAAAGTATTTTTGATGAGGCATGCAGAGTGTCTGCTTTTAAATGCTACAGCAAGGAAGAGGCCCAAGTGTCTCAGATTACTCCAGGGACAGACAGCTCACACAGAGATAAAGCACAAGGAGACAGGATGCAGAGGGGCTCCCTGGGATGCAGGGACAGCAGAGGATGAGACACTTGGTGTTTCCCCATTGCCAGGAAATGCCTGGAAAGTCTGCCCATGGTGACAGGGAAGAGCCCAGCGCTTTCCTGGCTCTGCCAGGTGCGTTTAGGACCTTCTTCCACCCTAAGGACAGGTCAGCCAGGGTGGATGTCCACAGCCATGAGACACAAGAGGAGTCTGGGTGCAGCATCAGGTCAGCACAGGGCACCAATGGCTTGGGCAGGAGCATGGAGCTGAACATCTGGCCACAGCTGGCAGCAGGCTTATCCCCTCTGCGCTGCGGTATCACTCTGCAGATTTGCTAACTCCCCTGTTGAGTGCAGTTATGCATTAGAACTGCTAATATGCAGTGATTTTGCCTTAAGCTTGAAAGCACCAGAGGTTAAACAGATTTTGATATAAGAGCCTACAAGGAACACTCTATTTAAAAAGCCTATGCATCACTGGCTCCAACTGAAAGGATGATGAGTGGTGGGAGGAGATGAAAGGTGGTTCAGACATGGGTATGATGACAACAGTAAAGGGAAATTAAATACACTGCAGGGAAATAGAAGTCATAATCATCTTGGGTTTGCAGCTCATGAACAGTGAAAAGCTTATGTGATGAAACAGCAGGTAGAAGTGCCTTGAGATTCAAGTTTTAAGGCCCCAAGAGTTTAAACTTGACATTCAAGCCTTTTAAAGTTTTATGAGGGCATCCAATAATTCCTCCTGCTCGGCCCCCACCCCCTGCCTGATGTGCTGGTTGTTTGATTTACACACCTTCCTGGATGTACAATGAATTCCAGGGAAAGCATGCAGAAACCATTGCAGGTCTGTAATTAAATAGCCTTCATGCAGCTTAACCTCTCCAATAACAAATGTCCAAACCAATGCAAAAGGTCACCACACCTTTGGCTGCTGAAAACTAACACAGTCCCACCAAAGACTCCAGGATCCAGGACAGTTTTTACCCAGGGAAGTACAGCATGGCCATTCCCAAAATGTGCTCTCTGCTGGATGCAGGCAAGAAAATCTTGCTAATCCACGCAGGGCTAATTTATACGCTTGAGCATCCTCCCATGAAAATCATTAGCCTGACAACACACTCTCCATCAGCAAAGAATTCCCAGCAGAGAACTCCAGCTGTATCAATTCCACTGCCAATCTCTATCAGTTCCTCTGCCATGCAAGTGCATGAACCACCCACCAGAAATCACCTGAAATGCAGAGTGACAACAGCTTTACTGACCAGGCCAGGTTCATCAACAGCACAACAGACCCTACACTTACAATACCTTTGTGCTAATTTTATATATGTTCTAATTATACTAATGATGTTTCTAACTACAGCATGCTAATTATACTGAAATTAGACATGATTACGTTAATTATCTAGCTCTGCACTAATGCCACTTTTATTAGATACAAATCTCTTTTGTTAGTCTTAAGTAAAACTGATGATTCCTTAAAAATTATTGAAAGCAATGAATGCTCTTTCTTTCCTTTTTCCCACTTCAACCATTGTTTCCTTTGCTATAACTTCAGGAAATGTCAGTGCTTTCAGTTGTGGCCATTAGTTTGAGATCCTCAGTCTGACAGAACTCTGGAGAGTCTGTCCACGATCACAAAAGACAAAATCCCTTCTCCAGGGAAGACACAGGAGAGCTGCTGTGTGCCTCAAATCACGGACACAGACCCAAGAGCCCATATTGTGCTGGAGGCATTATGGAAAAGAGAAGTTGTCTATGTCAAGATCCCAATCATTCAGCAAAAAATCAAGGGCAGTTTGCTTTGTTCCTGGTGTGCAAAAGGAGAGTTCAGGACTCCCTTGGAGCATGCTTGACATTTGGACGGACACAAGAACGGGCAGCACATCTCATCCATTATGGGTTAGGAGCACATGGGGTTAGGGAGAGAAACCTGAGCTCCGGGCGGGGACAAAGAAGGAGCATTTTGTAACAGATCGTTTTTGAAAAATGGGAACTTTTGGAATAGTACATATGGATTGCTAGGTAGAAAGAGAGATGAAGTGCATGTTGGACCCGAATTCCTAACACGCTTCCACAGATGTTGCATCAGCCCACGGTCAACAGTCAGCATTGTCAGACACGTCCCAGCATAAGACCTCAATCGTGTTTTGGCAACGCTCTGCCAGCTTTTAACAAATCATAATGCAATTTTTTTTGTGCAAGACTTTTTTTCCCAGGCAACTTGAACTTCTCATTCAATGCTCTTTATAGCCTAATTTCCTTTGCCCAATCTCACTGTGTTTCCTTTGGATCCACCTGTCACAGTAGCTCTCCATTACCTTTTAACTCCCTAGGCCCACTTCCATCAAAATGATGGGAGCATAAGGCCACTAACTCCTACATCTTTCATGAAGAGAAATAACCAAACACAGGACAAAAAGGCTGCTAAAAATCACTAAAGAAACAGCATGGCTGCAGCACAAAATCAACCCTTACTAGCACTGAGAATCCAGCCAAAAAAAACTTCCAGTAAAAATTTGGTTCCAGTGGGTAAAACATTCAAAGTGCAACAACTCGATACAGAACAAAAAGGTGATAAGGATTCTGTTCAGCATCTACAAACATAGTCCTGGATGGCTGTGTGTAGATACACCGCACCCAGGGGAAAGTTCTTTACAACCTGTGATAGCCACATGGCTCTGAGTATCAGCTCTGATTCTGTACAATCCACTGAAAATACACTTTCCTTTTTTTTTCTTTTTTTTTTTTTAGATGTATCCTTGCATCCTGGTTTGAGACAAATTCCGAGGTCATGGCTCCAGGTACTCAGATGTCCCAATAAACCTACGTCTGACATCTCAGCTGCCTAACAGGCTCATTGCACCCATGAGACACGGGTTTTGCCTTATAGTGTCAACACACCCTTAATGTGCCCATGAGCTTGAGGGCTTCAAGCACACAAACTGGGAGAAAATCAACAAACAATATGGGCCACGCTTGTGCTCTTCAAAGTGTGAGCCCATGCTGCCTTTGATGCTATACACAAAGCTTCCTTGTTCTTGTTTTCCTAATTCCTGCACATCTGATTGCAGCATATGGCCAGTTTCAGCAACTGACAAAATATTTCCTTTCTATTCTGTTCGTGTCACAGCTTTCTGGAGCCTTTGCTTAGCAAATGACAACTAAGAAACAGTGACATGCCCTCTGTGTTTGAAAACAAACCACAACAGCAGCAGCAGCAACTCAGCTTCTGTCACCCACAGACTCCCATCCCTTCATGCTGGATGGCTGCTGTGTTGTTTTATTTCAATTCTGATGATCCCCTTTTCACTCGTGATCTGTCCGAGATTCAGACAGATATTGGGAGCACCTGAAAGAGAACACACTGTGTGCTGGTCTATGAGAGGCTCCAGATAACTGACAGACAGGGCAGAGGAAAGGGGCTGAAAAGATACACCACTCATTAACAGCTTGAATACTCACAAGGTTGTGTATTTAAACCACATAATGTTAAAATTTGGCATCCACTCCCCAGCTGACCTATCCTAAAACTCCCCAACAAGAGGTCCAACCTAAACTCGTACTGCAATTATTATCATCACTTCCTAACTCTCAGAATATATTTTCCTCAGCAGATCTCACTAAGAAAGTTGGGGTTTTTCCCCATTGCAGAGGGGAGGTGATTTGCCCAGGGCCACCACATGGCATGACTGCAAAACACAACTACTGGGGCAGTCACTAATGTGACCTAGGGCATCTCACATGAGATTCACCAGCTGGGTGGTGACCGTCAGTAGATGTTTTGTACACACACACACGTTACACATCAGTAGGATCACCATAAGCATTCGGAGGATCCTGCAGGACAAACTGGAAAACTGAGGGACAATTTGCAAGCACAGGACTGAAGACTATTCCAGTTAAAAAACCAACACGTCTCCACTGACCTTAATTTCATGCCCCTTCAAACAACAGGCCAAACACAGTTGTAGTGGCCTGGGGATGAATCAGAGGAACAGAAAGTTAATTCCATATAGAGTTAATTGGAAATGAAAAAACTCTTCCTGAGAAATTAATGATGAAAAATTAAAAAAAAAAAAAATCTTAGTGCAATGATTGCTTGGGTATGTTCTGTTCCCTTTTTCTCCAGAGACTAAATTCCCTGCTTAAATCTTTCCCAAAGCACCAGGGTGGTGGTTGTTTCCTGAGGCTCCCTGGCCAGCGAGGCTGAGGAGAGGTTTCTGTAGCCAGGAGCTCGACCTACAGAGGTTAACCAAACTACAGCTCCAGAGGGGATATTACACAAATGTACCCAAATTGAAACATGACCCCTTCTTTTCCTTCCTTTTTCCTGAAACATCTTCCTTTTCAGGATTTTGAAGGCAAACAAACGTTTCCCCCTGCTTTCCAGAAGCACACCCTTTCCCACAATAAAAAAACCAAGAGAATGTGTGTTTAGTTGTGCCATTTTCGGGGTCTCTTGCTGGTTCTGGGGAGAGGGGCCAGCCCCCTTGGCTGGGTTCTGGCTCACCCATCTCCAGAGAAGAGAGGAAGAAGAGCCCAGGCTGGGGAAGCTAAAGCTGCTGCTCCTCTGAGCTTCCCTTCCTCTTCTCCTTCACTTCCCTTCCCATCCAGGGCTCGGTGAGGAATGCAGCAGCTCTGGACTCTTAGTGTGGGTTGCCCACATTAGTCTGACACACTGTTTGGGCAGCATATATGCACATGAATCCTCTTTTTTTAACCTTTTTTCATTCAGGGGAAAAATATAGAAAATTTTATTTGACAGAGCAGCAAGCTTTAACACTGCAGAGGATTTATTTTTCTTACTCCCCTAATTTTCCCCTGCTGTGGCAGTACGTGGGGATAAAGGAAGAAGAGAGTTACTTTTCAAAATTGCAGCAAGATCTGTCCAGAATCTATCTCTCCATTTATTCCCTTGGCACCCTGAAAATGAGAGCCTGTGCAAATGGTTTGTATTGCAGGAAAGACTTCAATTGGATTTGCTAATGAAAGCCATGGATGTTTCTTAGATGGGGGAGAAAAAAGTGATTTTTCAATTGTCCTTGATGTTTTGTTTTTCTCTTCAAGCTGGAATAGAAAAACTTACTCATTATCAAGACATTCACTGGAACTTTTTGAGATACAAAAGACTATGACAAGCACTAGGCCTCTGTTCATGAAGTAGAAAAAGAAATGAGCAGCAATTTGTTGGAGAAATGTACTGGAATAATCTCATTCCAAAATCTCGGGGACTCTTCTCCCCAAGCAACAGCACCTGTGGTTTTGTTTTCTGTTTGGAGAGCACCATGTTCAGGCATTTTCCAGATCCAGTTCCAGGGAACCAGATTTCGTCAGAGAAGTCTAGAATTCAGTGGAGTTTAAGGAGCTGCCAATGATTTCTTGCCAGAATCTTTTAAATTTTTTCTAGTATTTTTTTGCTTGCTTTTCTATCAGATGGAATTTCCTACTTTTTCCTCCCACTGTTTTTTTCCTTTCCACTTAAAACACAGATGTACTTTTTCACGATATCTTATTTGAAATGCATTTCTCTCTTTCAAAGAAACACTAATAGTCTGGTTTTTCCTACCAGCTGTAATAAGGACAGACCACATCAAACTTTCAGAGTTCAAATATCAGCTGACATTGTTGAAATCCAAAGCCATTTTTCAACTGGATAAATCTCCCTGATTTTTGATATAAAGCCATATCACAAAACTTGCTGCCTTTAAGGTCTTGTTGCTCAAAATAGTAGTTCTACATTACTAAAAATCAAAGAAACAACTTTATCTGTGTTTTGGGGCCTTTTTTATTTTATTTTTCATGGTCAGCTTATAACACGATATTACATAAACTCACTGTTTCCTTGACCTTGGATGACTTTGTATTTTGGCTGAAGCTCATTCCAGGTAACCATTGCTGCTGAGTACTTGGGTATTAAATTTGAGGGGGACATCTGTGTTCTTCCCAGGTTCAGTGGAGAGAGACAGACCTTGCCAGAAATTATTCAGACCAAGGGTGGTCTCAGCTTCTCATCTTTGAATGAAAGGAACTCTACCAGGACTTGTATTTTTCTCCTTTGATTACAAGAGGGAGAAAAAATTTCTGTGACTGGAGAGACTCCACCTTTCTGCAGCTCAGGATGGGTGTTCTACATGTGCCAGTCTCACTGAAGCTGCTGGAAATTCCCCATGGAGGAATGGACAGAGCAGCAGCCAAGTTCCTGCCCCTGGAGATTTTCAGAGCTGAACTGGACAAGTCCCTTGCACAGCCTGACTGACTTTGAAGCCAGCCCTGCCTGGAGCAGGGTGTTGGACTGAGATCTGCAGAGTGCCCTGCCAACCTAAATCATTCCATGCACTTATGAAAGAAGCTTTACAGGAGCTGGCATTATAGAGAGAATGCCCCAGCAGAACATTTTCCAAACCACATAAAACAGGTATCATTACAGAATTCGCAGAAGAGCACACGAGTTCCCAAATCAGGCCCTTCCAGGTAGTCAATCAAACTCATCATCCTCTTCCTGCAGTGGCCAGTGGCAGAGGCTTCAGAGAGAAGTGTGTGGAGCTCACAATAAACAACACAAAGGAGAAATTCCTCCCTAATCCCATGCAGCCAGTAATGGGTTGGTGCCCTGGAGCACACGGGTTATTATCCTCATTAGATTTGCACCTATGCAGCGTCACCGGGGATGTTCTCACTGCTCATGCCAAGAACAAGTTTTCTTGGCACACACCTGAGGTGATACAGAGCTTGCTCAGGCCTTTGCTACTCAAGCTAAGCTACTGCATGCCAATAAAATCTTTACACCACACCGTCTTGCATTAGGCAATATATATTTACACAGTCTGTGTGGTAACAGTAAGGGTTGTTGTTTTTTTTTAAAGGCAGAAGTATGTAATAAATGACATCCCTTCAAACACACACAGACTTTACATTTCAGCACCTTCTGCCTTGCAGTCCTCCTACAACCTCAGCTCCTATATTTTGTTATGAAATTTATAGGTTTATGCATACCAAAATTGTGTGTGTGTGGACTGTTACTGCCAGGGTGGTCTTTGAGAAAAGAAGCAAGTAAGATGCTCAAATTTGATTACAGGATATAATAAAAGTCAAGACTTCTTCCAGCTCATTCTCATATAGTCCCTTGAAAGAAGAAGAAGAAGAAAAAAAAGTCTTTCCTTTTTTCCCTTTTTCTATAAAGGAACTTTTTTCTCCCCACCCAACAGAGCTGGCAGTGATAGCCAATTTTCCTGTGTTTGAACCTTTGAGTATGCACTTCAGAACCTCACGTGGTGAAAACTAACCCCAGAATACCCAGGAGACAGCTGAAAAACCCATTTCAAGGGCAATGCTTTGATTTCTTCACATACACAAAATTGGACTTCTTTTTTCTTTTTCTTTTTTTCAGTCAGGAAAAATCTCCAGTCTCTGAGTGAAGGGAAAACTGCAGTGATTACTCCTGCCTTTAGATGGCTGGATAAATATTTACCCTATAAGACCGTATATTAAGGAATGAGGTTTTTTTCTTTTTTTTCCTCCCCAAAATACTGTTTCACTGTCTCAGCAACTATGAATGGTGCTGGTGTCTCCCCCAGTGTGGGCAGCCATTTTGCTGATGCATCATCTCACCTCTGCTGGAAAAGGATTAGAGACCAACACCATTAGCATCGGTGGCAGAATTCCCAGGCGTTGCTTCACTGTGCCCCACATCTTGTGTTGTTGCTTATGTCAGGGCAAAATAAACACTGAGTGGTCTAAATGCACCACTAGAACAAAGTTAGATCTTTCTGCAGCCACCTTGCACTTATTTTTCACAGTTATAAATTACTAACTAAGGGGCCAGGCTGTGATAGCTGAGAACTGTCCAATTTTGGTTGTGTGGGACCACCGCTCTCCCTCCTGCATCAGCCTCGGAGTTAGTCCAGGAAACTCCACTCCCCCTTCAAAACAAGCACATTTATATAGGAAAAAAAGCATTTAAAAGTAGTTATTTAGCAGATTCTCTAATTTTCTTAGTCCCTAGAGGAGTGGGCTTTTAATATCTCTTCGCACAGGGAGAGCCAGATAGATTGTAATAACTTCACTGATGTTATATAGTATTTCACCCCACAAGAAGTCCCACTGGAAGGAGTGAGTAAGAAACCCATCTGGTATAAGGAGAACAAAAGCAAGAAGAATGGAGCTGCCAAATCACACTGGTTGTCTTCCCCCAAGATTTTTCCCAAACCCCCAAAAAAGTTCTCCATGATGATAAAACTCCTTTACAATTGTCTGGCTGCTGCTGAAATCAATAATGTGACAAATACAAGCAAAATCTATAAGAAAAATGCAAAGCAGTGAATTAAGCATTGTTGTCTTGGGGGAGATTGCTGCATGGAACAAAATAATCCAATATGCTTATGTACTGGTGACAGCTTGAACTAATTTAGATAAAAATAAAAGGTTTTGAAAAGCAAAATCCAAAGAGGAAATAAAAATTTGCAAGAGAAAATATACAGTAGGTGTTGCCATTTCTGCAAGCTTTTGAAAAAAAACCCAAAATGACAAACTGAAGTTTAATTGAAATGTTGTACAACTAATTTTATGGTATTTGCTTCTTCCATAAGAAATTCCCTGGCACTAGTGGATACAGCATCCCACAGCACTGATCTGAGAGGTCATTTCCACAGCAACCTTTACTGGCAAGAACCATGGCTGGAGCACAATATATGATCAATCATACAAATAAAAAAACCTGAAAGAAATAACATATTGTTTCATCACAGAACTGTCACCACAATGTTAAAGTAGTGCCAACAACAGCATTTACTGATGATGAAATTATTATTTGTTTTACAAGAGAAGTTATACATTGTGCATTAAAAAGCAAATTCTTCCATTTCTGGGGGTTTTACCCTGAGATTTAAATTACGCTTTCCTGTATTATAAGCCTTATATAGAAAGCACTATGGATTTCAGCAGAGCCTCCTCCCTTTGCATCCATTCAAGCAGCAGTGATGCTGTGTGACAGAATGGCTTTATCCAGGTTACTGGAATGACAGAGAGGGAATTCTACCTAAGCTTTCTTTCAGTCTTCTCCAGTACACTTTGCATTCAGCAGAAAGGCACCGTGAGACAGACAGAGCATTCGTCTTTTTTTCAGCCAACAAAGTCCCTGCAATATGTGTTGTTCCCAGCATAACATCTTTCACTCATTAAGGAAACCTGGGTTTTCTCAAGGTGAATTTTCCTCCTCTTCTTACTTCCACTCCTGCTGCCCGCCTCAACCCCAGCTCCATTCATCAAGCGAGGGAAAAACGAAGCAACTTTGGTTCACCATTAAGTGCCACAGGTCTCCAGTAAGAACATAGTATAGCTACTATGTTCAGCAGGAGGGAGTGAGAGAGAGAGACGACAGAGCGATCCAGTTCCTTCCAAGCACAACAAACATGACGTTGAGAAATGCGGTCGGAATAACTCTGGATAAGCCTCACCTCAGCTTGGCAGCCAGCTCTCCAGAATTTCTGGATAACAAATACAGCACTGGATGAATAGATAAAGCAGGAGGTTTCTCATCCCTTTCATCTAAACTCTTCCCTCCAGCAGCTAAGCCAGTGTTTTGGCCTCTAGACCTTGCATCAGAAATAGTTGTCCATTAGCCCAAAACAACGTCCAAAAAGAATTAAATCAAACACACAGATTGTGCCCATCTTGAGAAGGGGCAGTCACCCACAACATGCTGGGAACACATCTTCAAACCAAGGGAATTTAAATTTAACTTTTTTTGGCAGTCCATCATCTTGGACTCGTACATGTTTGGGACTAATGGTGAGACAAAACTGCTGCATGAAACAAGAACTGCAGAAGACCATTAACCTGCACTCTCTTACGCCAGTGGAGATGCAAGTCCCATAAACTGGCCATGTGTAAGCTGGTTTTGAACAACTCACACCTTGCCTGATGCCAGCTCCCAGCATGTTCACTACAACTGAACACAGAGAAGGTTATGTCCTTACCTCAGGACCCTTCCCCATTTGCTATCAGCACCCACGTAATACCAGGCTTCTCACTGCACTCTGTAGCATTTAAAAGTAAAATAAAATTATTAGGTGGCTACAGTCATACCACAGAATTGGTTTTCAGGGAAGACATCTGAAGCCCCATGTACCATAATGCAGGAAACACAGAACAGCTTTATAGGCCTTCCCCTGCCCCCACGGGGCTGAGGATCTCGGAGCGTCCCTGCATCTGTCAAGTGTGATGTTTATTTCCTCCGTGGAACAAGCTATCTTTATGGAATGAAATGACTGCCCTTCATATATTAAAATAACACCTCCTTAGGAGAGGCTTCCATGGGCATTGGCTATAGCCCACTTCATAAAGGGAACATTTACACTGCAGAAAACTTAAAAGTAGCTCAGGATTGGAGCAAGACCAATTGGGAAGCATTGGGACCTGGACATTTCATCTTTGCTATGAAATTACGGACCAAGCAAAGGCTGGGGTTTGGTTGTTTATTGTTGGGGATTTTTTAACTGACTTTTCCATGTTTCAAAGCCTCATTGCTAGAAACAAAGAAAGCTTAAATGTGGATTTTTAATAGTACTGTTAAATTTAATAGACATTTTGTGCAGCTTTGCGCTGAAATTGTTTAATGGTTTATATACATGGCTGGCTTCATACCCTGGTGCTTTTACTTCATGCTAAACTATGTAAACCTTCTGCTGGGAACACAACTACTTTTGTATCCAGGAAGCGGGGCTTTGAAGCATAATGTGTAAAAGTGAGTGGGATTTCAACACACGATACTTAAATGCCATTCTTCGCCCCATATGGACAATGTATTTCTTGTCAGTGCAATGAGGTTTGCAGAGAAAACAAGCAGACAATGTCTTTAGATATTAGTCAGTCAGTAAAACCTGACATTTTGGAGCTCTGCATTAGGTAATCAGACGTATAAAACAAAAGCATTTGGGTGCCTTTCTTAAACCTTCAGTTGTGCATCACAAACTTTTTCCTGAAAGCATTCCTAGTGAAATGCCCATTTTTCCATACACTCTTTCCAGCACTTGGTCTTTAAACTTGGTTTCCTACCACGGAATGCTCCCTTTGTCCACATACAGATGATGTTACCAACTCATAAACTACATTAGATTGTCCTGGTTTTAATTTTTTTTTTCCAAACTAATTACAAAATATGGGTTAGAGGTTTAACTGAGGGGCTCCCCACTAGGATATTCATTTAATTCTTGGTTTTGCCAAAATAACTCCGTGGTAACCTGAGCAACATTAGCTTCAGTGTTGAACTTGACTTTGAAGCTGTCATTTGAGTGGCAATCTGGAGTAGAGGACCTCCAGAGAAGCTTACAACATAAATTATTCTATCATTTTATTATTAGATGGTGCCTATTGGTCTATAATGAGGATTACACCTCCTTGCTGCCATGAACATTGCTGAGGAGAAATCATAAAGTGACTGAGAAGAGGCTGTGCTTCATGATGATGAAAGCCATAGAAACAGATGTCCAAATTTCTCACTCTTCTCTTCTTGATTTTCACTATGCATTTAACCGAAACTACAAACACCACATAGCTTTTGCCAGAGTATTTTTTTTACCTTAAATAAAGCAACAAAATCTGAGCAATATGTGCTGAACACAAGTAGTACCTACTGAGTATCTGGACTTTGTAAGACAGTCTCAAAATATGACCTAAGTATATATCCAAGAAGCATATATCCAAGCTAAGTATATATCCAAGGAGGGGCTTTCAGGAAAATTCACTTTGTCGGAATGTAAACATCTCTTAGGAAACTCAGAGATCCTGAACAAGTTCACATCCTTCTTCTCAGGTCTCCCACTCATGATGCTCACTCTACATCTCACCTGGCCCATGATGCCAGCATGCACGCACTTCATATTTTACTTAATGTGTAAATTTAAGCCAAGAGTCTCCTTTTCACTGAATACTGTGAAACCTATGTCTTGCCTAGAAACTTCTGCATTCCCATGCCTAAAAGAATTAACCAATTCCCTTGTGATTCCTATCTTACATTCCTATCATACACCTAGATGTCTGCCTGTTTCCATCCATCACACAGAATACACCATTCTTCTAAATCATTGCTGGAAATCTGATTTCTTTCTGAAATCCATTACAGCCATTTTGGCAAGGAGAATCGAAGCTGGATTTCACAGACTGACCATGTGCATTCAAGGGTTTCAAAGCTTCAGTTTCCTGCTCACAGAAGAAACATTTTCTTTTTAACTCCCTCTCAAGAATGCTGGAGAAAGCCGGGGGTATCTGACATATTTTGGCTTGCTGTAACTAATACTTCATGGTCTGATGATGAACATAATAGGCCGTAAGTTGGGTATCATGCCGAAATCGTGTGTCAGGCATTAATTGTTGGGACCTGGAATCTAAATCAGATGGCCCAGTTCAGAGTGACATGGGTTGTTCTTCACACCTGAGTGACAAATAAATCAGTGTTGGCCCGAGAGCACGTGACATTGCACTGTTTATTACAGCACCGGTGCAAACGGACTGGGAAAGAAAGACACGTGAGCACGCACATCCATAAATACATGGAAATTATTCAGGCTCTGTGTTGCTGCAGCTGCTAAGCTTTTACATTAGGGACTATTTTAAAGCTCTTTAAAAAGAAACGTTTTGTCTCAGCTTTAATGTGACCAAGCAATTGCACTTTCCCTGTGTGCCAATTCTCTTCTCCTTTCTCAGGACGTCTCCCTGAGTCAAGAAGAGCCTTTCCAAACCCTGTTGCACAACTCAGAAGCTTTACTGACACAACCAGAACAATGCCACCCTGTCAAATGCTGGAGCCCTTATGCGAGCGCTTCACCAGGACAGCTGAGGAAATTAGTCCTGGCTGGAGCCAACTGGTCTGTGCACAGCTTGGGGAGGAAGGGAGCAAAAGTTACAGGACTCAAAGGGAGCAGGGGGAGAGGGAATTGTTGCTGAAAAATTATTTTTGGTAGAAACAGCATTGCTACAACAGAGTTCCAGTGTTAGAAAAGGCATCGTTAAGCAGAACATACTTCTGAAAGCAAAGAAACTCGGGCAATTAAGATGGTTGTATTAGTTCAAATATTGTGTGGGAGGAGGTATCATTTGATTGACATTAATTGCTTCTATTAGGGCTGTGTGTACTATACTTCAGCCAGGCACCAATAGAGACATACAATCCATGGATTAAGCAGAGGACAGTGGCTCTTTTGTAGCTCCTGGAGTGCATTTGGAGCTGAATGACAGTCCTTGAAGCATGGAGTCGGACTGCCAAGAAATCCCAGTGGAGCTTAACATCACAGGTGGAAATAGTCTCCTGAAAGGTCTTGTCACCTGCTCTAATTGCTGAGTTTAAACGTTTCAAGGCTTTAGCAGCTGTAAGCAACCTCTCTCTTCGATGTGGCCAAGGCCCATCTGAGCCTCTCTGGACGATTGGTCACCTTAGCAAATGTCTCCCAGCCAAAAAGATTCCTGAAGGGAGTAACCTGAGGTTGGCTTCCCTTCCAGCACTCATGGCTCCCCAGCCTCATTAACCACACATCCACTAAAAGCAGATGGCCAGAGGAGCAGCATTTCTCACAGCTGCAGCATGAAGTCCAAATTCACATCTCAGAAGGCACTTGGAGCACTGCACTATCATAGTAGAAGCAAATCAATTCCTTTCTTCTCTTTCTCCCTTGATAATATGGCTCAGAAATCTCCTAAAGGCAGAAACAGCCTCCCTGCCCACATTCCACAGTCTCGATGAGAAGATCTAACAGTGGGAGAAAATCAACTACAATGTGGCTTTAGACAAGCAGCTTAGTCGAGATGTTTAATTTTTAGATAACTAAAATTATATTAGATAAATCAGTCTCTCATCATTTTCCCATTGAAAAAATAGAGCTATTAGCACTTCCCTGTGAGCACACTCTGATGAAAACATTGTGAAATGTTTAGATGCATTGTCATAGTAAGACATGAAAGGATCTTCAGAGATGTTCTTCAGGGAACAGATCTGTAATTGCAGTTGAAGAAAGAGCTTGACAAAGATACACAACATCTCATCCTGAGGTGGGAGAATAGCTGACTTTTTCTTTTAACCCATTGTCAGCAGTAAAGAGAAATATTGCTTTAGGTTGCCTTGAGCAGACTTTCATTTTTCCCTTCTAGTTTTCTTAGTTTAAATCAAGTAAAAGTTTTTGTTTCGAAATTCTCAAACTCACATCTCACTTCATCTCTCAGAGATTTTCCATCCCCTAAACAAAGCCCTTTTAAAGACAAGTATGTATACACAACTTCAACAAATTTCAAAATTAATTTTGTTTTGAAATAAAGAAATCTAAATGTTTCTTTCAGAAATTATCAAAACAGACCTCTGCCCAGGAGTGGAGTATGCAAGGGGAGGGCGGGGATGTCACCACTCAGCACAGACTTCCAAACACTCTCAATTAACTTAAAAATTACTTTTCCCATGAAAGCATCCATTTGTTCCCATACATCTGACCACTGTCAGTGGGCAGGGGGAACCCAGGCCTGATCCTGCTCTTCTTTCAGAGAAGAGCCCTATGCTGGTCCTATCATCAAACCATCACAGAGATGGTTTTAACTGCCTGTCCTGTAAGGCTTACAGTCAGTCATAAAAACTGAATTGTAATTCTTGCAATTACATTTTAGGAGTAGTTTTAATGAATATTAAACAGCTTTAAACATCAAAGTATTGACTGAAGTGGAAAAATGGTATCTTTACTAGCAGCCCTTTCCCCTTGCTCAAAGAAGATGCAGGGAGGAAGGGAGAGCATGGGTTTTATCAGGGATGTCAGGAGCAATTTATAGGAGCTCAGTGACCTGCACTTTGAACTGGGCTCTCCACCTACAATCTGTATCATCCTATAAAAAGATAGGCTGTTATCTCCTTTGCTGCAGCCAGCCATCCCAACAGGAAGGGCAGGCTGCCTGCAATGCCTGAGGAAACACTCGGACTATTAAAGGCAGACAGAGGTCCTCCTTCTTACTTTTTATTTTATGTGCACTGTTTGCTGCGCAGGATTTCTTTACAGTATCTCAAGAATAGCAATTTGGGCCTTTTGAAAGTCAGCTCTGGCCGTAAAAGCTATCCAGGAGAAAATCTGAACAGGATTGTCAGCACTGATGCTGTGATTTATTCTAGACTTTGTGGATGGGAGCAGAAAGAAGCCACGGTTAAGTTTTCACAGCTGTACCCTGCCTGAGGCTGGGGGATGCCCAGAGAAATGCTGAGCCAGCCCAGCAGCCACTCCTTCCCTCAGCTCTCTCAGACATGCAATACATCCTGTGGCTCACAGAGAAAATGTGGGGATCCTGCAGGAGGACTGGCCACTCACATCTCTAACCCCTTCTAAGCCATGTGCACACTGGCAATCAGTGACAGGGTCAGCAGTTCAGCTGGCAGCACGTCATCGTCGTGGCTAAACTGTGACACACCCCTGTGAGATCAAGGCTCCTTCTGCACATGATTATTATTTATGTATAGCATGTGATAAAAATTTACAGTATCACAGGGAGGCTAAAGCTGAGACCAGGATAGGAACTGTAAAAAGATTTTATCACTGAGAACAGTCGATTTTGCATAAGGAACAGTTTTATATGAGAAAATACCAATACAAGAGTGTTTCTCAGAAGTATGCTGATATTGGCAAAATTTCTAGCAGGGAAAATTACCAAAATCTTTTATTTCAGCAAAGCCAAAGTGCTTTATTTCAACTGTCTTATGGACAAAAAGAGAGTGGGACACTGCATGAAATTAGTCAGTCTTAAACAATTTGATGCCACAGAAACAGACCTGACAAGTTCACTTCTGAGCTTCCTGAACGCATTCTTCTTTTTTTTTTTTTTAATTGAAAATTTAGCCATTTCAGTTTTCACTGTGAGTAGCAAGGAAAAGCCTGGCTCCATGGTGCCCTCAGTGGGAGAGTGGTCAGAGCCCTTGACAAGTTTCATCTGCAATGCCCATACGTGACTGAGACTGACAGCAGGGAGCAGATCAGACCATTTCACCCACTCAAGTCCAGCCTTTCCACCCACACCAGCCTCTCTCCAGGGATTGATGGCAACCTCCAGATGAAGAAAATGTGCCAGGTGAGCTCAGCAACCAGGTTGCACTCTCTGCAGAGAGACAGCAGGAGGTAAGCACTGGCCATGGGCTGGATGCCCTAAACTGCACATGTGCTCTCACCAACATCTCCTTGCCTACAGTAAATGTATGTTTGGCTCAAAGATGAAATCCTTCAGCATGTTTCATATGGTTTCTGCTGTTTAGTTCCCCAGTCCCACTATAAAATCCACGATAAAAGGACATAAATAACCAAGCTGGAAACAGCTTCTCTAGGAATCATCCAGAATATTTCTGAGCCATAAAGATTCTGTCACTGCTGATTTAATTTCTAGTACTCAGGAAAATGCAATTACAAGAGACAAATGGTGATGAATGCTGAAACCAAGGGTATGTTTATGACAATGGGTGACAGGACTGGCTGTCTGTGAGCTAGAGTCAGAGGAATGCCAATAGCCATCCATGTTTTAGCACTGCCAGCTTTTGAAATGCCTCGCTTGCACTGAATCCCCTACAAGACATAAATTTATGCAACTGCTCTACTCAGTCATTGCATTGCCCATTTGAAAGGGCAGACGTCAGAAGCCCAAATGCTGGGACAACATTTATAAAGAAACTCGTCAATTAAACTGGTAAGAATAAAAGTAGGCAGGGTAGCTCTGAATCACAAAAGCACCCAAGAGGGGCTTCCTTTGATCTCAGCACATCTTTAAATACCACACTGAAAGTAAACAACCATCTCAGACCTCCTGAAGAGCTCACAGGACCCAGACTGTCATTCACTTGCCCAAGCTGAGAGAAGCTGCTGACCCTGAGAGTCCCAACACTATCCTTCTCCCTGAGGCCCAGCTCCAGTGACAGCAATGCTGTCATCCTTCATGGTGAAGGATATTGAGCAAGACCTTGAGGGCTTTGCTGAAGTCACAGCCATGGCACAGCACCCTCACTGCCCACCTTCTGCATGGACCATTCCATTTGCATGACACTATCTTTTGGTTTTTAGATCAGCAAAATGAGTCTCTAATGAAAATATGACAGGATGGGAAATAAATGCTGATGTTTCAAAGTGACTCTTCAAGCTAAAAATCTTTCTCTTAGCATTTCTCCCTGGGAGGTATCTCATTGAGTATTTATCATGTCATTTCTTTGCCGCCAGATAACTTCCACTGCGTTTTTAGGCCATGCAAAACACCTTGCTATGCTGAACATAATCCCAGGACTCTGAGTTTGCCCAGACACTGCGTTCCTCACCTCACCTGTGTAGCTCACTGAGAGCTTCCTGAACAGTAAATACTCATTCATGGTGCGTGGTGCTGATAAAATCCCTCTTTCCCACAACACCTGGCTGTTGTGTGGTAGCTGCGGGGTAACGTCAGGCACTTTGGTTAGAGACTCATCCCAGAACTGATCCATGTCCCCTTAGGGGACTGACGCTGCTAATTATTGAGCAAAAAACCAGACTCTGCTCTTTTATGTTCCTGTGTGCTGAAATACAATACAAATCCTTTACAGGGTCTGATCCAAAACCAATCTGATTTTGTGGGCTGTGAATCAGACTCGCTGCAAGTAACTCCCCACACACCTCCAGTAAGACAGCTGCATGAAAGGCAGGCAACCACAAGGAGAGCCTTCCTGCACAGCTTCAGAGAGGTGGGAACATGGACAGAAAACTTCCACATGCAGATTTCAAGTCTTGTGGGTGTCTTCTCTGCTGGGGCTGAGCCAGTGCCATGGCTTGCCCCCTGGCAGAGGATCTGCCTGATGTACTGCCAGGAGGGACAAGGAGGGACAAGGGCTGCTCTTGGAGAATGTGACTTTTGGCTGTCTTTTTCTGAGTGGTTACCACCCAGAGGATGATCCTTCATCTCGCCTCCTAATTCCAGTTTCTGGTGGGAAAGAGCCTGAGAAACTAGAGCTGTGTGAGAGCCAAGGAGCTTGTGAGGGAGCCTGAGGTGGGAGAGTGCTGGGAAGCATCGTGATCATGTCCAGCTTTAGGCAGAGGAGCTGGCTGAGATCGCAGCCCCAGGGTGACCCTAGGGGGATGGAGCCCACGCTGTGGTCCCTCGGGAGGACTCATGCCGCAGATGTCCTCGCTGCGTGGCAGAGGTGGGACCAGATACCTTGGGCTGTGCTGCAACATCCTGCAGCAAGAACCCATAAACCCCCTTTTCTTCAGCCTTTACTGACGACCCTCAGGCTGGTCCACAACAGAAACCCCAGAGAGGCCAGAGGACCCCAGCAAACTTGGGGGAAGATGTTCTGCCGGGACCCCACACACTCGGTTTTCCCCTAGATTAATTTAATCTGCATCAGCTTCCAGCCAAATCAAGACATGGGCTCATCTTGCTAAATATAGCTCTCAAGTAATTTCCTGCATATTGGGACCGAGTCATTTGGCAACTGCCAGATCATGTGTAACAAAAACACGGGGCAGCGGCGGACGCCTGTGGCTGCCCATAAACCATTAGCGGCAAGGTCAGCAGCCTCCGACCTGATTGTGTAACCCCGGGCATTACCATTCCTCGGTTTGTTTTCTCTTCCTCTCAGGAGGATGGTAGAAACTTTAGGAACAGGGAAAGGGCATCCAGCACGACTCGCCTGCCATTTCCCAGCAATCCTCTTAATCCTACTCCGTTCTATAACGCTGCTCTTTTCCCAAGCCCCTCCTCAAAAGAGAGACGGAGGTGTCCCTTGAACTTAGAACATATCGCCTTAAAGTATCATCTTAAAGTCTTACTATAATGTCTTTACATTGCTTGCCATTCCCCAGTAACTTATTCCATATGTTTAAATACTCCTAGAGCATAATATATCTGCCTTATTCCCATGTAGCTTCCCAGGGTTTTCAGACTATCCCCCAATTTCTGAACCCCTTGCCAATGTGATTCATCTGCCCTTCAGAAATTTCTAAGTCCTCTTAAGTATATAAAGATAAAACTAAAAGAAAAATCAGAGCCTACATCTGTCTAGTTAACTATTCTGCCTTCCAAGTTGACTGAAAAGAAAAGAGTACAAAAGAAAAGGTCACATGGAAAATGGTCACTTTTCATGGCACGTCCTCCTGTGTCTGGAAATCATCACTTCAAGGACTGCCTGGAGGTCACACCAGCACCAGGAGCTACTCACGGACTTACCTTCCATGAACGTGTCTACTCCCCCTCTCAAATCCATCTGTACTCTTGGCCTTCACAATATCCTGCAGCAACGAGCTATTTAATTACACGGTATGTGCCACAGTTCTGCAGTCCCTCCTCACTAGGTGAGATTAACATCCTTTAAGCATTCCTCGTGGAGACTGTCTATCACCTCATTATCCCAGACAACCACTTCCAAAAACAATAATGTTTGTCTGTGGTCCAGTGGCCCCCAGTTGGAACAATGTTCCTGATGAGGACAGAACAAGAGCCAGACACCTTAAAAGCATCGCCCAGGGATCCTGCAGCACCTCAGCAGTCAGCCATGTCCCCTGCTCTGTGCCTGGCTCCTGGTGATGCCAGCACTTCCAGAGAAAGGCTGTGAGCAGTAAGCAGTTCCAGCATCCTTCTCAGAGGAACAGAGTATTAACCCTGATGAGTCAGAGATGAATTTATGTACTGAAGCAGAACTGTTGACAAAACTGGATATTCTTGTTATCCATGGAGATACCTCAGGTTTGGGGGTTTAGTGTTTGTTTATTTTTAATTTCTGCTAGGTTCCTGATCTCAAGGCACCTTGAAGCAATGAGCTCCCCTTTTTAATTATGTACCCTGTGAAGAAGTACTCTTTTATCAGCATTTCTTTCATCACCTTTCTATTTTAATCAAATGTCCCCTTCTCCTTTCATTATGAGGTAGAGCAAATACAAGTCTCTGATCTCCAAACTACGTATTTTCTTGTACTTACCCATTCGAGCTCTTACAGTTTACCCTAGGATGTCAGCAGCCATTTCTGTTCTGCAGCTTTGCCCTGGGCTGTTTCAACAGTAATTTCCAGATTCATTTCCTGAGGACTGTTGCTTTTAGCCCACATTTCCTATGTTGGCTCCCACATAGCCTTAGCCCTCCTGCCATTACTCTGCATGTTTGCCACCTGCAGAGTCATTTATCTCAGTGATCTGTGACACTTTAAACCTGGTCACACTTACCATGGGCTCTGTCTCCACTTGGAGATGCAGATGGGCTTTTGTTCCATTCACAGATAATCCCATGAGCATTATGCACAGGGCCAGAAGGGATCCAGTGGTGCAACACAGCATAAACCCACACTTGCTGACTTCCACCATGGGCATGTCAGGTCTCTCCAGAATCCTGAGCTGGGGAACTCTACATGTGGGATCACCCATTGTTCTGATTTATCACTGCAACTTCCAAGGGATCTTCTTAACTCAGTCATATTAATCAAACTGACTTGTACCAACCCAAATTGTATCAAATTATATCAAACTGAACCTCTGTTCTTCATTAAGGCCACTAATTTACTCCATTAAGAGTTGTTACTCAACAGTGATGGATGAGCTTCAGGAAGCAGTGGAAGGTGGTTTGGAAGAAACATTCTCATCTTCAGGTGCTGATTTCAGATGCAACAGTCCTGCTGGGGTTAAGGTCGTATCTAGAGACATATGAAACCATCACACTTCTCATGGCTTCCAGCTGGAGACGTTAACTCATTCCAGGCCAACTGCAGGTCAAGCTCATTCCTGCATCCATGCACCCAAATGGACACAGGTTTGCTGAGAGGTTCGTGGGACCCTGAGGAACCTCACCTGAACTCATGTTTGCAAAAGAGGATTTCCCTGCTGGAATACACCTAAAATATCCCTATTAACTAGTGAAATGAGAGATGAATGTCTCCTCATTTCTTGACCAAGAAGATTTTTCTTTTCCTATAGTTGCCTCTTGTCTGATTTTTGACTGGGAAGCCCTCTTTGTGCAACACAAGCACCTTTCCAGTAGAAGTAAATCAAGACCACATCTCTCTCCTACCAAGTGTCAAAATAAAGTCCAGGGAAGCTGGTGTTTGCACTTCTCAAAGTCCACATTTTTCTCATTAATTTCACAGAACTTGAGTAACAAACTCCTCTAGTAGCTTTACAAAAAATCACATCCCACTTATCTATCAAGAAATCTTGTGGTCATTAAATTACACATTAAATTAAATGGAACTAACGTGGATGAGCCAAGTAGGAGCTAGGCAATGTATTTTCACTACAGTATTTAAATGAAAAGGGCCATTTCTCACCAAAAACTCATACATTGTGAAAAAGTAACTGTGACAATTAAAATCAGTAATGAAAAACAAATCTTCTAAAAATGAGGTTCAGGTTTTCATCTTTGGAAATCAAACTATTTAAAGTAGAAGGTCCTTTTTAACTGAAAAGACAAACTGAAAGCTAACAGAATTTAAATAACAACATTTTAGACGAAATAAAAATTACACAGTATCTTCCACAATAAGTCATTGAGCATTTTTTGGTCATCTGTACTCCCACCATCAGCTTTTGACACTTTCAAGATTAGGTAGAGAAGTTCTCACTTCTGCTTCCCTCTGATTGCTTTTTGACATGCACAAGATATATTTTCTCAAGTGCTGTATAATAATTTGGGCTTTTCCCACAATGTGGAATAAAAATTTTACCCCTTCAACAGATTATGATGCTGTATTAAGGTATTTTGAGATTTTTTTAACAGATAATACACATCTCTAAGACCAGGCTGTTTGCCACCTCCCCCAATGAGATGAGGAGTTCAGCTCTCTGAGCATCCCTGTCCGATCTCAGGGAGTTGCACTGCTCCAACAACACACTGCTGGTTCTTTACTGCACATAACTACAGTGCATGAGTTACCCAAGTAAAAACACACCCCATTATGCAGTGCAAATGCAGTAAAAAATACTGTCACACCACTTTTAGGGTGAGAAACTAGGAAGGGCCTGAGAAGACTGAGTTTGCAACCCCACCCTCAAACACTTGGAAAGAGTTCAGATACTACAAAGATGGGGCCAGGCAGACTTTCCTTCGATATTTCAATAAACAAAATTCCCAAGCCAAATCCCTGGTCTTAAACAAATGAAAAGAGAATAAAACTTCCCCTTCAGTGTTTTGGTGGAACATTGTTCTTCAATGAACACTGTGTTTCAGTGAATGGCAAAACTCTTCAGTAACCTTGGAGGGATTCCTCTCCAGATACACAGCCCACACCAGACCTCAGGCTTGGCTTGAAACTACTTCTTATACTCTTCCTGTCGGGAGGGATTTGGGAGTTTGACACTACTAATGCAGGACCACAAGGTCTGAGGAGCTTGAGGATGTGAAGACCCCTTTAAGCAGAAAAGGACTCTGGAAAGGTATTGCTAAACAGTTCTGGGGTGTTATAAAACTTCAACAGGAATTGAAGAAAGATTATTCATCAGGCTTTTCTGCTGAATTCCTTTTTGTTGCTTAAGTCAGAGTTACCAGGCACTCTTTTCCATCTCCAGCAGTACTGCAAACCTCTGCTTCTATGGCTCGTGGCAAGCTCACTCTTCAGGAACTTCTGCCACTGCTGTAAAGTGTTTATTTAGCAGTTTGAGAAAGGAGATTCCAAGACACAGCAGCAAAAGAAAAAAAAGGGCAAGGCAAGGCAACAGCTGCAAATTTTCAAGTGGCAACAAAGTCATGATGGCAGAGCAGGTGAATGTCTTTCTCACAAATAATGTCCCCAGAGAGGCTATGGATATGGGAGCTGGTCCTCCAGGAGTCCTCTGGGATGCCTAAAATAAATGCCCAGTTTGTGGAACTGCTGGTCCAAGTCCCCCAGTGCAGGAATTACGTGACAGCCCGTCGATCCAGCCTGAATGACTGGCAGAGACCCATCGGAGGCAGCAGAAGTCAATTAAGTCTCTGCTTACACACAGCCTTTCTGAGCCAAGCTAAATTTTTATAACCCCAAACGTTCTGTTTCAAATTCTAAACTCACACTTTCACATCCCTTCCAGTAGAAAATATGTGAATTAAACACATGTGTAACAGACAGACAGACACACTCAGAGCACCTTAGGAGACCCTGACAGTAACTGAGGGGGAACAGGGGGGTTGATTTTTGGGCAGGGGGTGGAAGCATATTTTGTTTTTCACAATGAGGAAGCAGGACTTGGTGTGATGGGGCTGTGTTGGGCAGCTGAAAGCCCAGTGGGAAAGGAAGGTGTCACTGCCCTTCAGAGCAGCCAGAGGTGAAATCAATGCAAGGGCTCCTCTTATCTCCAGGAGTTAAACAGGGGTGGTGACTGTCCCATCACATTTCTCCAGGGCCACATCCTGAAGAGCTGCCTTCGCTCACGTTTCACCTTTTCTAGGCATTGCTTCACACTGCTTCCAAATAACCACTTGTGGCTGGCCCCAGCACCGAAATGGGGGGATCCACCTGGTAACAGAAAAGTTCAGGCTCCAGACTCTTTTCCATAAGCAGGCAAATGTTCAAACACTTATCCAAAAATACAGGTACAATCTGGCAGTACAGCTCACAGGAAACATCCCTCACGTGGGAGTTTCAGCACTTGCTGTTTCTAGAGGTGCCAGAAACACTAGGGGCGGAGGGAGTGCTTTTCTAATAGTATTTGGAATATTTCTCACATCATTATGAGTGTAGCTGGGAGAATAATTTATAATGAATCATTTTATTTTAATTAATTTCCCTGTTTATTCTTTGGGTGACTAACATACTCCCTCAACTGCCTTACATCTACTTAAAATTTCTTCCCTAGTAACTAGGGTCAGGAATAATGGTGGGGGAAGGCTTGATTACATGCAATTTTGGGGTTCATTTTATCTTTGAGAGCTGAGATTTTTCAGTGGGTACTTCTTGTGACTTATGTACTGTGATTCTGCACTGTGATGTTTGTCACATTTTGGCTCAAATTTCAACACCAGCAGGTGCCACTTCAAATCTGGAAGTGGTTATCCACAAGCATCTTTTAGCTGTCACAAACTTTGCTATTTTAACAAACAGACTTGCTGGTAATCAGAGTGAACCCAAAAGTGGTTCACACATTCAGAAGAGTTCATCATCTTCAACTCTAACAAGAGGGCACATACTATTTACAGTCTCACAAAAACAATGCATAAAAGAAAAAAGTATTTCCTCGTGGATGTGGTTTATTTTGTTGCATGTGTTTATGAAGGAGGCAGTTTCACACCAAGAAAGAGGGATACAAAGACATCTGTGGCCAATTCTTCCTTCCTGGAACTCAGAGAGAACAAGTATTTTTCAATAAGCTGAAATACCTGCCCCATATCCATGCGATATAAGGACAAATCCTTTATGGGTTAGGAGTCCAAGGCCTCTAATTACGATCTGTTTTCCTTAAGAAAAAAAAAAAAAATCAATTCTGTCCATCTGTTGTCATCAGAGCTTGGCTGTGCTTTCTGCTCCAAGAGAACAGACTCGGCCCTGCTGCAGCCTTCTGAATGTTTCACCGGGGTGGTGACAAGCCTTTGTGCTGTTTCCTCAGAAGAGGACCATGATACTTGAACCAGATGTCATCACTTGAAGCCCACATGAGTTGTAGGACTTCCTCTCTGTGTTAAGTGGAAGATATATTCTTTAGCAAAGTCTTTTATCTGCCTGAATGCAATTCAGCCAGCCTGAGTTTCTCCTAAATGCCTTCCATCTGCTTTTGATTTGACTCGAGCAGGCTTTCAAGGTAGATACATTCCTCTGTTTTGTTTAATTACTTCATAGAGATACCTTGCTGTGCCAGATTTTCTCTGCCTGCTCTTCATTTCAGATACAAGCTGAGTACCCACTTTTCCGAGTTTCACTACTTTTGGGTAGTCTCTACCCATCTGTGTTCCACAGATGCTGATGTGCAGTGCATACCCTGTCTCTGTAAAGCTGACTCCTGTAAGAAGCATTTCAGCACGATACAAAGAACAATGTGGAGGCACCACAATCTGCCAGAAGGTAATTCTTTCTGAGTCTGCACATACTGTAGGAGAGGGCTGCATTTTCTTGTTTTTTCCTAACCTGTGGAATTGACAAGTATACCACAACAGTGCTGCCTCTAAGCCCAGTATGCTGTCACCAGCATTATCAGCTGCTTCAGAGGAAAAAGCAGAGATTTCTATAGTGCTCAGTTAACAGAGAGTATAATCTGACTCAAAACTATAATTCTCCAACAGTCCACTGACTGCCATGCTCCAAGCCCAGGTCACGCATGTGATGCCACAAAAGCCAAAGGTTATCTCAGTCAGATACGAGGAGATACAATTTTTTCCCAAAAATATTTAAAATCCAAGTTTGATGTCTTGATGTCATCTTTAAAATCCTATCCCAGCACTGTGGATTTTAAAGGTTTTCCATGAAGTAGGACAATCTTTTTGTTCAAGATCTCTGCACATTTCCCAAATGCAAACAAATCCATCCTCCTTTTCCATCATTATCAGTCCTACCTATGACAGTTTGCTGTGCTGGCTATTCAGCTCAATTTCTCACATTTTCACTCCCTAAATGCAATCTGCCAGCTGGTATAAATGGAAATCACACTGGAACCCTTGGATTTGTGCCCACACATACTAGTGGTTTTTTTCCTTTTTTTTTTAATTTGGGAGGAAAACTTGATGAGACCTCAACATCATAAAGGGTGCACCGTGTGAAAGAGATTCTCAAAACAAAGTTTTTCCAGGAAAATGGATGAGATCACTTGATGTGAAGGAAAAAGGATCTCATCGTCAAGAGATGTCCTACATAAAAGAAAGGGTCCTGTGAGGCTGCAGCTCAAGAGAGATGGAGAACAGTTGTCATGGATGAAGAGTGATTGCTAAAGAAAAATGTGCCTTTCCCACAGGTGTTTATGGGCAACATCTGCTCATAAGTATCTAAGGAGAAGAGCTAACCAAAAAAGATGCCCCAAAGTCAAAGGGTATCACTAAACAACACAGGCATCAGAAATCTAGCCTGTCAAAGGGGATTAGGAAGAAAACCAAACCAGTCTCTTAATCAACATTTTCTCCCCCTGCCACAAAATGTAAGTCAATCTGTTTAGTTAGAAAAACATGGCTTATTGCAATATAAGTAACTCTTATCTCTTTATATACCACAAGATGTCAACTAATCTAGTTAAAGAAACATGGTTTCACGGCATTCTGAGTAACAGCCCCTGCTTTTCTACACTCTGATACGTTTTGTGCTGCTTTTACCACTTTATGTGCAGGCCTAAGGGGTTTCACAACGCCTTGAGAACTCTTGGCCACTCCCTTCTGGAGACCACTTGGATTTCTGAGCATATGTTGGGGGTGGCATGAAAAAACCTCAATGCACTGCAGTGGAAAAACAATTTGTAACAACATTTCCTGAAGCAATAGGTTCCAACCCATTGAAAGTCTATTTACCATATGCTTGAAAGACTCCAGGAACAACAGAAAGTCGTGCATGGATGCCTCTGTGCAAACACAAGGCAAGTAAAAATAGACCCTTCTGACCACCATCCAGCTGCACTTGAGGAAGCCATTTTTAGCTTCTCTGAGTACCTCAGCACTCCTCAATACTCATTATTTTATACCTAGGAAACACTTGCTCTTGCCCCATGGAAAGCCAGTGGAAAACATGAGGGGAAGTTCCCAGCTGATTTCTTTGGGGCTTGCAGGCACATTTGCCAGGGGAGGAACTGCTCCTGAGAGCACAGGGCAGCTGGGTAAAGTCTGTCTGGAGAAAATACACACATGAACATGCAGACATAGTGCAGTGCCAGGAGGGTAAACATCCCCACCCAGCAACCTCCTACATCTGTGCAAGTGTCTGGCTGCCCTGCTTGGGTTCCCCTGGCTGGGGAAGTCTCACGAGTACTGAGTGCCATACGTATTTTCCATACACAGACCCAAATGTGTGTTTGGTTTCTGCAAGTTTGTCCCCAGAAGACGGGGAAGGTTGACCACCAAAAGCTCACATTTTGTTGTCATTTGTAAGACAGCAACTCAAGCAAGTTTCCCAAAACCAAAACTGTCCAACAGAGAGTTGTGGCCAATGTCTGCACAGCAGCTGACCACTAACGTTTACCAACACCTCGCATCTCTGGCCAGACAGCTTTGTTTTGCAAATATTGACCTTAGAGGTCACAGCTTAAAGAGGTCAGAACTTCTGTTTGGTTAGGATGAGTATTAGGGAGCATTTAATCTTTTTTGGTTTGGAAAGTGCACTAAAAACATGAAGGAAAGGACTCATGAAAGGATTTACTATTGGGCTAACTCTGCTCTCCTGGAAATTACTGATAAAACTGCCAGTGCTGTTTAATAAGTTGTGTTTGGGTTTTGCTTTTTGTTGGGTTTTTTTAAACCAACACAAGGTGCTTCAGTCAGATTTTTTAAAATATTTCTCAGTCAAGTACCCAGGAGTAAAGGCAAAGGGAGAGAGCCAGCCATTGCCTAGAAAGGAGTTACAGAGAAGATGGAATTGAGCTCTTTTCAGAGGTGCCTGGAGAAAAGTACAAAAGGCAATGGACACAAAGAGCACAAGGTAGGTTGAAACTAGGTATCATGAAACAAATCTATTCAGAGGGAGAGTGGTCCAGCACTGAAGCGGGGATCCAGAGAGGTCCTGTCAATTATCTTCTTGCAGATTTCCAAACTTCAACTGGACCAGCTTGGAGCAACCAGACCTGACTTTGAGGACTTTTCTGAGTAAAAGCAAACCAAAACACAATTGCACTTTGCATCCTTACTTTGCACTTTCAAGGGGTATGTCCGAGACACTCATATTCATGTGTACTTCAGCACACTGTGCCAGTGAAGAATTTTCACTTAATCAGAAAACTGTTTCAATGTTTTAAAAGTAACTATAGCCAAACTTAAATACCTCACAGTACATGGACCGACTAGTTCTAGATACTATGGTCAAATGCAGGTCAAAAATTAACACTTCATGGGATTAAAATAAATTTTTTGCATCACAATTGTCCAATCCATCAAAAAAAGGTCTGAAACCAAAATATTGTAAAGAAAAAGGCAGGAGGAGGGTGCAGAATGGAAGCCTCTTAGTATTTGCAATATAATATGTATACACAGAACACATACAACATATTTTTTACTTCTTAATAAATAAAACTGTATTTTTCCAAGAGTATAACTACTTTTATTTTAGTTTTCTGTTAAAAAAAAATTGTGTTCTTGGCCCAGTTCTCCCTAGTGGAAACGCTGAGGGAAGAGATAGGTGGGAAATAAAGGCTTCTTTTCAGAGGTGACCTTCCAGGTAAGAACTGAAGCTTCTTATAACGTTGCCAATGAGTTGCTTGACCCATGAATAAGGAATGAGAGAACACGAATGTCTGAGGCTGCCTGGTGAGTTAGCACCTCTGGACAGTTTGAATTCCCCATAAATATAAAGATTAAGGCAGTTTTTGGAAGAAGGTGCAGTAACATTTACTTGCATGTGCCCAAGTGAATGGAGAATCCCTGGACTCAAACACAAACCTCTGGTTCATCACATGCAGCCCCTCGCAGCCAGTGTATAACAACATTTATTCAGAAAGGTCCACCAAACCTGACTCCACATAACTCGACACACCACAAGCCACAGAACACTTCCACATAATCTATAACAACTTAAAATCTCTAATTTGAAAGACCAAAAGCCACAAAAAAAAAAAATTACAATGCACTACAGGCAGAAAGAAGAAACCCTGATCCCTGCAAGAACAGGTAATTTGTTAGGTGATAATGCTTACTGGTCAGAGAAGAGTGGCCCATACCCAATGTTGCTTAGCAAACACAAAAAATGAAGGAAAAGAAGGCTGCCTGTTACTCCTAAGAGTGAAACACTGGTTTTACCCTGAGTGCATGAGCGAGGCACAGCCACAAGGCACCTGAGCATTTTTAACACACCAAAGGGAGCAATGGATGGGGTCACATCTGTTCTCTTTTCTCCAGGGAATCAAGAGAAAAAGAACCAACAAAAACCATTTAAATTTAGGTTTAAATTTAAACATAAATTAAGGGAATAATAATCAACAAAGAAATAAAATCCTGTCCTTTGTAGGCAGCTAATAGAACCAAAGCACATCAGACGAGGGCAGGTGATGACAGCGAGGCCCACATGCCCTCCCCATTCTGGTAGAGTCAGGGAGCACTTCCCTTCAGAAGGAGCTGCCCAGCACTCCTACCTGAATTTGTGGTTTCTTGGGTAGTGACTACAATGAGAAATGAATACATAATCAGACTGGTTTCTGAAAAAGGAAGAAGAAAGGTGTGGGAACCTAAAAGCCTAAGGTGTTTTACTTGTCTTCAAGTAGGTTCTTGCTCCTCCACTGACAGTAGTGAAGAAAAAAGTGGGTGTAATCTCTGTTGCTAAGGGCAAAGTCATGTACAGTCAAGGTGGATAAATGTTGAAAGCTTTGGTTTGGATAAGCACTTGGGAGTTGCGGTGTTTATCTACATCTCAGCTTATCTGGAGCACTTCGATCAGCAGCACTGAGTCAGAAATCATGCCACCTCTTTGGGCTCTTCCCAGAAGGTTCCCAGCACCGACTCTCACCATACGGGTGGAGTTAGGGATGTCCGGAGACGGGTCACTCTGAGAGCATCCCAAGGCCACGGCATCTCCATCCCTGTGTGAAACAAGGTAGCCTGTGTGGCAGAAAAAGACTTATATATAGGTTGGAGAGTGAAGAGGATTTTCATCAAATCCAAAAGCAGATTCTGTTCAAGTTTGGGCAGGAAATTCAGAAATGCTCAGATTTTTATCTAATTGATTTGCATGCCCCTGTTTATAAGGAGATTCCAGACGTGGAACCATACAGACTGTTTATTATTGCTTGCACAACTGTCATTTTCAGACAGCTTAAATTCCACCCAAAGTTCCCGGGGGTGAAATTCACCTCCCATACCATGAGCTGCCTAAAACTTAGGCGCCGAGTCTAAACTCCTTGGCTAAGCTCCACTGACAGCCTGTGGAGAGGGGCTGGCACCTCCAGGGAGCGATTCCTGCCCCGTATCTCAGACATCTTTCCCGTGTGGAGATGAGTCACCCACCAGAAGGGCCTGTCCCTCCCCAGCACTGCAGAGAGGAGCTGGGTGACTTGCCAAGACCAGCCCCGCTGTCTGGAGCCCCAGACAAATGCACTCCTGCTCCTACCAAAGCAGGCAAACCTTGTACTCCATCTCCCAGTAAGCCAAGGGAAGAACGAGGTGGGAAGTGCTTTATCATAAAGACCTTTAGATGTCTAACTCCAAAGGGAGCACAGGGCACCTAAGCAGCAATAAGAGGCTTAAATCAACTTGTGGATTTAGGCCTAAGTGACTTCCCCCAAGCTTTCACACTAATTTAAAACACTACTTTTCCAGTCATGCCTATGATTTTTCCCTGGCTGTGGTCCCCTTTGAAGATTCTCTCATGAATCCTTTACTGAAAATATCTCCAAACTCCTGGATAACCAGGGGGGAAAAAAAAAAAAGTAAAGACAGAAACAGAAATTAGCATGAAGGAAAGTCTCCAGCAGCACTCACAAGGCGTCCTGCTGCACAACGTTTTGCCAGCAAAGCAAACAAAAGCTGTGAGGCTTTTTCTCAGCCCCAGGCTGGAGAAGGGAACGCTCACGCCGACTTTCTGTGCACTGCCCCAACGTGTGAGTCCCACCAAGTGACCCCAAAAACCACCCCTGCCCTCCACACCGACCCCCTGCCGTGCCCCTCCCCATCACGTCCCATTTAACTCAGCACAGTAGCCCCTAAGAATTGCTGGGTTCATTCTTATGTTCCTCGCTGAGAATGAAACATTTTTATTGACATGGAAAGATTGCGCCATGTGCATAATTGCTGCATACAACAAGATGGAAACCACAAGCAATAAAACACTCCATGGGCGATGACTCGTGTTTACAGTAAATAGGAACGATGCTGCCAGATGTCAGCAGCACCAAATCATGTGTTGCTGTCCCAGGTCTCCAGAAGAAGGAAATAAAACCCCACCACGGATATTTTTATTTCTGGCGAGGGGATGAGTGCTGGGTTGATTGCATCTCTGAGGCTCTGGGTAAGTGGCAGAGACAGGATCTTATTTTTGTTTCAAGAATTCTTGTACATTGTACTGGGAAAACAGACTGTAATAGTTTTTTGAGTCTCAAAATTTAGAAATACCATGTTCCCTTGTCTAGATCTGCTAGTGTGATGAGCCTGCATTGAAGCCCAGGGGAGCAATTGAATGCAGAACATTTGTTCCATATGCCACCCCTCCTCCAGGCCACAAAACAGATCCCAAAATCCTACAGTTTGAGTCTGGTGATAGACTAAATATCACAATTGCAACTTGCCAGGAGAAGGAAGTAGAGGAGATCAAATGTGTCACTGTCACTGTCATTGCTGGAACCAGGGTACATCCTCTTCCTACCAAAGTCTTTCAAATCAAGTCTTTCCAAACGCTCTGCTAAATCTCAAGAAAAAAGCGATGAACTAAATTCCTGAGTAAAGCTCACCAGTTACGCAGAAGGCTGGACCAGAGAATTCTTTGTGGATTATATAACTATGTATTTGTGCAGCTCCAGCCACTCATTCAGGACCCACGGGATGGCTTTTAGGACTACTTTCCTGAAAAGAGTCTAACCATTTTGAAGTGCTCCCTTTAGGATACCTCAGAAGTTCAGATCTGAAAGAAGGGCCAGGAATCAGCCATTAAAAAAAAAAAAAAAATCAGGACTTCTGTAAAAAGGATTGAAGTTGTCTATTACAGCTGGAACAGTCAGTACAACTGGCAGGTTTTGCTTCAACTGCGTAGAGCTTGGGCATCCAATTTTCAGTCCCCTTGCTCCTGGTATGAAGAATAAATCCCAAACCCTACTTTTCAGACTGCAGTGTCACAGTCTAAAGAATACAATTGTCTCTGGGTAAGTGCAGATGGAACCTGCCACCAGATAAGGTCTTGCACTTCCTTTATGCTCCCAATTGTCTGGAAATGATCCAGCTCCAGAACAAACCCTGGCTGTGAGGGTAGGTCTGGGTGTACCACGCCAAAAGCCACCATGTGCTGCGTTGACATCACAGAGGAGCCTCTACACTGTCTGTTGGTGGATGCAGGCAGAGGACCCAGACTGTTTGTCTTAAATGAATAGCATCCAATTAAACCAGTTGGATTTGATCCTTAATGTCAGCATCAGAGAGCTGCATTTGGACATCAAGCCATTAAGGGAAGAAAAAGATGCAGGAAATATCCCAGAAATGGGATGTCTGTAGACTATAATTTTTAACTAGACTGATAGCCCACTGACTGCAAAATCTCTGCCTGTCCATCACAGGGTTCAAACTGTCCTCTGAGCCTTCCCTGTCAATTCACATAACTACTGGTAATGGTCTCTTGGCAGCTTCACCCTGGAAACTAATAAGCCAGCAAATTACACAGTCTTGGACTTATTTCAGAAATACAAGTACCTGATCTAATTCAATAATGCATGATGCTAACAGTCCTTCTTGCAGATGTGATTAGCCTGGTAATGATGTATTGTGGAGACCACAATCTGGCATATGACCTCATCCTTATCTGCAGCTGCAAAGCACTACTGCATTCAAGGTTTAGGCTGCAAGTGGCCTCAAGTCAAACATGTCCAGTACTCTGAGACTCTCAGTCCTAAACCCCCCCATAAGACCAGACATGATCTGTTGTCTGAGCCAAATTCTCACCTAGTGTAAGTAAGCAGGAAAAATGTACATTTCCAAATGGCTGGGGTTCTTTTTCTAATTTATTTTTCCTATCCACAGTACTGAACCTAAAATAGTTCCAAATCTGTTAGTCCCAGAAGACTGGCATGTTTCATTAGGAATTGTTGTCCGTATAAGAATAATGTTGTCCTGTCAAATCTAAGTGTTTTACTTACATTGAATACACTGAGCACCACTTTTCTAACTCAAAACTCTCCTGAAATTTTCATTTCACTGCATCTTCCACCTCCTTGGCAAGTATTCTGATTTCCTGTGCTTATTAGGAGAGTTACTTAGGAATACTGATATTCCCTATGCAAGGAAAAAAAAACCAGTTGTGAAGCTGAGCAGCATAAAGCACCCATAACTAGCCAAAATGTGGTGTGTAGGACATAGCACACTAGAAGAGTCATGACCCTGATGCTCACACCCAGAGATGACCCTCTCAACTTTCTTGCTCTGAAGCTTTTTTTCAGCTCAAGATCAGATCTGTGTCCATTACACAACTCCTGCGCACGTGTTCCCATTGCATGACCCCTGGATACCCCAGATAAAGACCCCACATCCCATGGCTCAAACACTTGGCTTATTCCAGTGCAGTAATCTGTTTTCCTGCTGCATCCTACAGACCTAGAAACTTGTTTGTCTTCAGTTAGTTCACAATGTGCAGATAAAAACATCCTCCCAGCTGTGGCTTTCTCTGCTCAGGTCTGAGGAGCACCTGTTATGCATCACAAAAGCTTCTCGTACCATTGGCAGCCTTTCCCTGTTTGGAAATGGCTCTCTTCATAAAAAACCACCCTGGTCTCGGTTTCATACTGCCAGAAAACATGGATTTTTTTCCCCTAAGCACAATATTTGCCCTGTATTCCGCTGACCTTCACTAACTGTCCTGTCTAACCACAGTCTTGGTACAATGGGGTTTTCTCCACATGTCTGTGGCTTCAGGGTGACGTTTTAGCACACTTAGGGGCTCCAAGTTGGTTACAGCAAAACCTCAGTCACCCCAGATCTCAAATACCTACAGCACTCTGCTACTCTAAATGGGCTTGTGTTCCCTCAAGGTCAGCAAACAACACTGAGCATTCCCTCAATTAGCCCAGACCTTGGCAGAGCAGCGTATTTATTGGTCCTAATCCACACAGCTGGAGTTCACAGGGATGGCAGCACCCGAGTTTACCTTTAGTAAAGGAACATTTTTCCCTGAAAGTCAGCTGCCTGTATTTTTCCACCTTCAAGGAAATTCTCCATGCCATCAGCTGCTCTCAACCTGCCTTGATCTGCCTGAGGTCCCCTGAAGAAGCCACCCCACAGCTTCTAATGTCTGCAGAATCCAAACAGGCACCAGAGAAGAAAATCTGAAGAGGAGGTTGTAATTAAGCATTCAATTCCCAAGAGAAAAGGTGGATCATCTTTTTCTCTTTTCAGAGAGAGACTGGCCAATCCTCTGGAAAATATGCTTCAGCCATCCAACCACTATGGGTTTCTCCACTGGAATAATGAGCTGCCATTCTCCATGACTTGTGAAAAGCAAGGGATTGGATTTGTTGATTAAGGATCCTTTGAGCTGAATGTAGAAACCTTCCCACACACAAAGACCTGTAACCAGAGCTCCTCACACCTCCAAACAACCCTGCCAAGAGTGGAGAGTAGCAATCTTAATGGCAAAACCTTTCCTGCAAATTCCAGCTGATGTACATCTCATTCACCTGCATCCCCAAAACTTTCTTTTAGCACTAATTAATACAGTCCTGAACACCAGTCAGTGTCACAGCAAGTGCTTTCTCCAACATTTTCTCCTATTTATCTTGATTTCCTTAATTCCCCATCCTTCTCACCTCACTATATATTTTATGCCTGCTCATCCAGATATCCACTTTTCCCTTTTTTCAGCCAGGATGTATGTGCATCTAGAGCCAAACAAGTCCAGTTTGGCCTTCCAGCCATTCAGCAGAAGCCATTTACTTGAGGGAAATTCCTATGATAATGCAAGAACCGACTCCTGTAGTGCTTTGACTTCCTTGCCTAAGCCAACCACAGTAAGATTTTCATACCCCTTCCTCAATCCATAATGGCATGTTTATTGTTCATGATGGGGAAGATAAATTGCTAGGGCACACAGGGTTCTTCTGGGGGGTTTTCCAAGAATAAAAATACAAATCCTCTCCTAAATTACAATTAAATGAGCAACAGCACTCTCTGGCTGTATTTCCAGGGCACAGCATGCACCAAGGACATGCTGCATCCATGGCTGGGGTCCCTGCAACAGGCTCAGCCTGTGCACCAAACCAGCACATTGTGGATGAGCCACTTTTCTGCCTTGTAAATCCACTCCCATCATTCCTAACTAGGAACAGCACCAGCCAAGAGAAGGCAGCCTGGACACTCACACTGGCCATGGACATGGGCTTGAAGCTGGATGTGTCCCATAGGGTCAACCCAGACAGAAATAACTCTTATTTTTGACCACCAGAGCAGCTGGCTTTGAGGACAATTCGAAGGTGGCACCTTGAGGAAGATGCCCCTAATTTAATTGTTGTAGGCTTCCCAAAATTTCTGTCCCCTGAAGGCAGACTGTCAGCCAGCGGATCCTGCATTTCTGTCCTCCTGCCAGCTCCCCAAGGAGGATCCATCCCTCCACAAGGAGTCTGTCTGCACAGGATCCCAGTGAACAAGGGGACAGCCTGTTCTGGCCGTCACTCCGAGCCGGCAGGGAAGAGCGGAGTCACCGCCGAGCCTTGTGTCAATAAGCACCGGCAGAAAGTCCTCTCTGTTTCCCTTTAGCACAATAAACTGTGCCTCCCCCTTCCCTCATCTCCTTCCTCCACATCCAGACATGCACCACAGGGATGGACCCCTGCTCCCTCTCATCACCTCCCATCCCTCCCCCATTTTCCTGTCTCTCCTGAGGAAGTGTCTCTTATAGACAAGGGCAGGGCGCAAGTAGCTTTGAATAATTTTGCATGAAAAACAGAAAACGGGGATATGAAATTCCAGCAATATCCCAGAGGGCAAGCAAAGGACCCCTGCAACTGCTGAAGTGGAAGATGTTGTGAACACTGTTTACAGACCCCAAAGCTAGCTAAAGAAACGGGGGAGGGACTACACATTAACCTAGAAATCCTGGTTTCATCTCCAGGAAAACATCTGCTAAAAAAAGAATGAAAATTAAACGTCTTAAGTCTAGGAGTAAGGATTTGTATAGCACTAAAAAGAAGTCTAGGTTTTAGACCAGGATGTGAAAAAGACGTCATGAAAGGTCAGAAAAGTCTTTCATCATGGAGGAAGTAGCTGTGAGAANACCCAGACAGAAATAACTCTTATTTTTGACCACCAGAGCAGCTGGCTTTGAGGACAATTCGAAGGTGGCACCTTGAGGAAGATGCCCCTAATTTAATTGTTGTAGGCTTCCCAAAATTTCTGTCCCCTGAAGGCAGACTGTCAGCCAGAGGATCCTGCATTTCTGTCCTCCTGCCAGCTCCCCAAGGAGGATCCATCCCTCCACAAGGAGTCTGTCTGCACAGGATCCCAGTGAACAAGGGGACAGCCTGTTCTGGCCGTCACTCCGAGCCGGCAGGGAAGAGCGGAGTCACCGCCGAGCCTTGTGTCAATAAGCACCGGCAGAAAGTCCTCTCTGTTTCCCTTTAGCACAATAAACTGTGCCTCCCCCTTCCCTCATCTCCTTCCTCCACATCCAGACATGCACCACAGGGATGGACCCCTGCTCCCTCTCATCACCTCCCATCCCTCCCCCATTTTCCTGTCTCTCCTGAGGAAGTGTCTCTTATAGACAAGGGCAGGGCGCAAGTAGCTTTGAATAATTTTGCACGAAAAACAGAAAACGGGGATATGAAGTTCCAGCAATATCCCAGAGGGCAAGCAAAGGACCCCTGCAACTGCTGAAGTGGAAGATGTTGTGAACACTGTTTACAGACCCCAAAGCTAGCTAAAGAAACAGGGGAGGGACTACACATTAACCTAGAAATCCTGGTTTCATGTCCAGGAAAACATCTGCTAAAAAAAGAATGAAAATTAAACGTCTTAAGTCTAGGAGTAAGGATTTGTATAGCACTAAAAAGAAGTCTAGGTTTTAGACCAGGATGTGAAAAAGACGTCATGAAAGGTCAGAAAAGTCTTTCATCATGGAGGAAGTAGCTGTGAGAACAGATTGTGGAGTTGTCCCTTTGGCTTCTTCTTCCTTGTCCTACACTCTAGATACAAAACTCCTTCCCTATTGGACTTTAAAGCTGGATGAAAGCTGGGGATGAAGTTTGCCAAGGCTGACACTTGCCTTGATCTCAAACCAAATGGAACTGGAGTTTTCTTTTTTTTGTGGCAAACAAACAGCTTGTTAGCATGCAACAAACAGGGATGTTCAAGGCTTTCCCTGCCCAAGCGACACAGGTTCTGTACTTTCACTGTTATTGAAGTACAAGGCTACCTCTTACACTGAGTCACAAATCCTTGCTCTCCATGTGCTTTCTTCTGAAAAGGAAAAAATGGAGTGAGAAAAGGACTTGATCCTTGATCCTGAGTTTCTTTACACAAACCTGCAGAGCTGTTTCTTTTCCCCAGTACATTCAGCATACTCTGAACCGTTTGTGTCTTTCCCAAATGAAAGGCACCTTGCAGTACGATGTTGACCCCCAGGCTGAGGAGCTGTGCCAGCACTGAAGAGGTGAACAGGGAATTCCTGCTGCTGTGGCCACATCCCAGCAGAGAGAGAGGCTACAGCACCTGTGGCTTCCCAAGTAACCATTCCCTACCTGACTGTTCTCCAGCACACCAGTGAGACATCACAGCAGTGCCTCAGCCTAGTCTGGTCAGGGCTGCTGGACTCAGGCTGGCTCCAAGCAGCCTCAGCTGGACAATGACTCTTTCTCCCCAGCTTCAGGCTTGTCTGACCACCACGGGCTCACAGGAGGTGACCTGTGGTGGCCCTGGGAGCCAGGCTGCTCTGTCCACTGGGTATCTCTGTTGTTTGATCACACAAGAAAGCACTTGCTGCTAGTAAGACATGCCTTGATGGAGAGCTTTGGCTGATAGAGCTGCAACTTAACACTCTATTGAGGACAAGGGCCTTGCTCCCCACTGCAACCCTGTGAGGCTCTTTAAAATGGTGGCCCTTGTGGAAGCTACAGCCTTTCCTAGTGATCCCAGACAACCTATTATTAAGGGGGTTTTTATATGCCTTTATACACTATATAAACCTTATACCTTTTACACAATAGAATATCTCCTGAATAAAATCATATTCTGTAGCAGACCTCAGGTGTCAGACAGCTTGAGATCAGAAAGGCTTAGTGAACTGAGGCTTCCACCTTCCTGTTTGGTGTCTTCCTTAAAGGATTTTTCAGTGAGCTACTGAAGCCTGTAACAAAAACAGACTTGAAAGGAAAAAAAGATCTGAGGCTCCTTCCAAATTTCAACTGAATAATGAGCACAGGAATAGTTTAGTTCTCTAAAGCCAAGGGAAATGTAAAGTAAAACCTGAAATACCAAACATGGAAACAAATGGTACTGGACAACGGTATCTAACACTAACAAACTTTACATTAACAAACTAAGAGGAGCATTTTGCCAGTAAATATAAAATAAAAATAACATGACAAATATCAATGGAAACTAGAACATATATAAAGCTTAAAAATGAAACTAGATTTTAGGTGGGCTGTCCAAAACTCTGCATTTGCTTTCTGAAGTGGAACCTTTCGCCCACTGGTTGTTTTATAACACTCTACAGTAAGAAATAAAAGGAGGTATTTTGATTTGTGGCACCGTGTCTGGAACTAAAATCTCAAGTAACAGCCCTGATCATTTACAGTGCATTTTTTAAAAATCCGTGGATCACAAAGCATTTTAATGTTCCTAACTAACACCACGTGCATCAACATAGAGTAGCACAACTTGCCTCTGATGTAGGCGGTATTATTCCCATCAGACAGGTGAGTAAACAAAGTCACAAAGAATTAAGTGTTAGGGTCCGAAAGGAAGTCTGTGGCTGAGCTGGGAACAGAACTTGTCCCTTGATACCATCCTCTTCCTTAACCGCGGGGTAATCCTTCCCTGACCTATGCATGCAACAGTAGATCACAACCGGGATATTTTTTCCTATCCAAAACATGAGGGTTTTCAATTCTTCCTCTTCTCCCACATCTGCCCATGATGGCAAGCTGAGCCCTTCCTTCAACAAGCAACTGTCTTGTACCACATGGTTAAAGTCTGACAAGGTGAAAAAGGAAACCGAGCACAACTGTCCCAAGGTTACATGGCCTATTTAGGGCAGAGAGCAGCTGGATTTCTTCCCTCAGAACAATATTTCATCCACTGGCTTGCAAAGCAGTGACTGTCCCAAGACAGATGGATTTAGATAGTGCCTCGCTACAACAGGAATCTTCATTTTCTATAATGGTATATAGAAAATATATACCATTATAGAAAACATGCAAGGAAACATGTTTCCTTGCAAGGAAACAACTCTGTAACATGCAAGGAAAAAATCCCAAATGTCTCATCCTAGTGAAGAAATGCCTTTCAGGCTTCCTGCAACCTTAGGAACAGCAGCATGAGGTGTCCTTCTGCCTATGTGGGACACCCCTTTTAGCTGACACAGTTTCATCTCTGGAAAGTGCAGGGAGCATCTGTGACACCGATGCACATGGAAATGGAGCTCAAAGCCTTTGACTGCTGATGAAGTTCATAGTCAGTCTCTGTTTTTATTGTAGATTACCCAGAATACAAGACCCTATTATTTTTGGCAGTTGCTACACATGGTTGTGATCCACATATTGCTTTTCAGACTTTGGATTTTTCTTTCCCATCATTCCAACCTCCACAGAAACTGGAGCCACGATAAGAAAAAACTCTACATCAAATTTTCTGTCCTGCTTACCTGGCCAGAGGACAGCTTTTCAGTACAAAGCCTCTAGGGAGCCTACCTGCTTCCTCTGAGCATTTCCCAACCAGAGGCAGAGCAGCCTTGACAACACCAAGAAGGGAATGCCAACACCAGGCTGCCGCGGTCAGAATGAGGGATGGGAGGATGGAGGCTTCAGGACAGCCCTGCCTGCACCCAGCTGTACTACACAAGCTGATTCTCGAGCTGAGCCAAGTCATCACTGGCAGATAGAGGGTAGTGGATTTATAAGGATAAGTGATTTGATCCGTTATGACAAACCTTTATGTTCTTTGGCAAATCTTGTGAAAAGACTTCTTTTAAAAAAATCGTAATAAATGCGGGTATTAAAAAACAAACCCCAGTAAATTGTACTTAGGAGCAATTCTCAGCTATGAAGCTCACTCATCCCTCAGATTACTGGGAGATTTAAGAAAGTGAAACAGTTGTTATCACTTGGTCTGTGGGATTTTGTTGGCTTTTGTAGGCTGATCGCTGTGTTTAAGGTAGAGCTGCTGTGTCAGACTCCCCATGGGCCAAGAACAATATATACCAATGACTGACATCCCAAATGTATCTTTTTTGAGGGATAGACTATTTCGACAAGTTTCAAAGACAGAAGAGGCATGGAGCTTAGCAAATCTGGCAGGCACAGCTCTGCAGAGGCACTTGCATGGAAGTGATTTGAAGATGGGATCTCCTTGCCCACAGTCTCCCCACAGAGAGGGGATATAATTACCATCCATCATAATGCAGAGTGTCCCTCACTAAACAAAATCTGGAAGGGCTGAAGTGACTTGCCCTGGGTCAGTCAGCACACCAATGATGAACCACTGCTGAAAAGCTGAAGCCCCAAACTAGCACTTGTTCCAGCTGACCCACAATATCTCCATCCAAGACAGTGTGACATAGGAATTAAGGTCCTCCTTGTTTCAGTGTTGAGATCTCTGAAAAAACACTAAGATTTTGTCACAAAAATCAAACTTATTTAATGGAGCTCACTTCCATTTTGCACTGAACCTTGAATCAGCAAAGACTCATTTTTATAAGGTTTGAAAAACTCTTTTTATGATATTTCTCTTCCCTTAGCATGGATTGTACTAATTCTTTTTTTTTTCCAGAGATATTTTTATCTTAGCTTGTACTGATGGACAGCTTGTTCACATTCCCCATACATTTATTAAGCTTACAGAAGGATTCTCAGATTCTTGGATGCAGATACATTTTGAGTTGTCTTAGAGGATAATCAGCAGATCTTGTAGCTGTAACTCATTAGGTTTTGTATATTCTCCACGTCTTTGGAAGTTTTCTTTGCAGAGTGGAATATTATTCCTAATGGTTGCAGAAATTATCTGTGATAACAAAACAGCTTCTAACTTTGTCCTGTTTTAGAAGCTACACTCCAACAACTGGTTTGCCTAAACAGGCTCCTTACAACCACTGCTCTTCTTCAGTGCTTAACAGCTGGCAGTGGCCTTTCTTCTAAGTGCAGAAACATCAAGCACCAAAGTAATTCAGAAAACAAACCTCAGCTCCAAACTCATCCCAGTAATGCCCAGAAGCTCTTGAAATACATCTCAGAACATGAAGCCAAGCCAAATATTGGGCTCCCCATCCCAGACGTGCTTTTAAATTGTACAGAACAAAAGCCTCTAATTTATATTTGAGTTTAAAATTCTAAGAGCAACAATAAATTAGGAAAATAAACCTGTTGCCCAGGATCAAAAAGGCTCTGAGAGTGCCTGACTGGGAACATGACCAACAGTTAATCTTCTAATGATCAGTGGAAAATAGACCACTGAAATACCCCCTGCTCAGAAGAAGCTTTCTTTAGTTTCTTTCCGTCTACCATTTTTTTTTTAGCCAAATCACTTACTGAGAGCCTCGTTTTCTCATGGTGTGAGGTCAGCCCAGCTCTGCTCCTCACACTGAGCTACCTCTGTGGAGGAGCCATGCTCCAAACCCCCATCTCGCAGGAGGCTCCGCATGAGCCGCCTGCCCCTGGAAACCCCCAGCCGAGCATGAATCCCAGCTGTGCTCACACGTGGGAGGAGGAAAACAAAGAACCAGATAAATAACCCCTTTTGTAGAGCTTTGTTTTTCTGCTTTCCCTCAGCATGTGTGTCTCTGTGAGTACATATGCAATCAAGCTGTGACTGTCAGCAACTGACTTCTGAATTTCCTATCACCCAAAGCTGAAATCTGGCAGAGCCTGACACACCTTAGGGATAGGAAATCAGCAATGTTGACAGAACCTGCATATTTGAAGCACTCCATCTAGGGTTGCCACAAATCTACCTTGTAGGCTATTTCTTTAATACATCAGGAGCAAACCTCAAGATTATACTTTTACTCACACTCCTGTGATGACCTAACATCTTAAAAGTAGCTGCCACCCTGATACGGACAGCCAGTAGCTGAAATGCTGAGAAGCACCTGCTCATTGCTCCCAAGGAGCTTTGATTACTCACCTTTGATTCCCAAAGGTGAGTAATCATGAAACACATGGTAAAAAAAGGAGAGGAAAAGACAATATTGAGCTAAAAGCAAGTAGGTTTTCTGTGGAAAGACTTGGAGTAACTGTGACTGCATTTTCATGTTCAGATGCTGATCTGAGATTGCTTCAGATGTTAAGAGGGTACCAATAAGAGGACACCCAAGGGCAGCAATATTCCCCAGCCTTTCTAAGGACTTAGTGGAAACACTGATCAAGCACATGCAAAAAATATGTCATTCACTGTCAGTCTCTGTCCCTTTTTAGGGATGGCTCACTAAGCAGATTAAAGGTGTTGCCACTGTGACTGCTCACCAATTACAATTACACACCACTAATAATAACAGGAGAAATTAAACATTTCCTGAATGAGCTCCAATGCTGTGGATTATACATGAGAGTTTATACCTGCACTTGAGAAGAGACACAGAAATATGTGGCATTGCAAGCTCTTTCCCCCTGGTGTGAGATGGACGAGGCAAGGCTAAGAGCATACAACCCACAATGAGAACACACAAAACTTTGTCCTGAAAACAACAGCTATGGCTGTCCATTTTGAAGAGAAGTATTCTGTTTTCTTCACAACCTCTGTCCTGCCCCACTCAGAGGCTCTACATCAAGCAAAGGCTGGGTTTCAATGCAGTGCTCCATAATGGCATAGACAAACAGCATCATCATTAGAAGACAGCAGTCCATGTGCTCTATGAATATATCTCTCCGTCCCTGGTGGACAGAGAGACCTGACGTGACCTGGTGGAACAGGACACGTCAAAGGTCAACCAGTCAAGTGCAGGGAAGACAAAATCATCACCCTGCAGTGTTGGCTAGTCTCTGCTTCAGGCCTGTGGTAAGCATTGGGCAGTATCTGAATTAAAGCATCCCTGCAGGAGTGATCAGGCCCCCACAAGGACCTAGGCAGCTGCAGATTGCAGAAATGACAGTCTCTGCTTGACTAGAGAATTGGTCCTTGCTGTCCCAAAACCCAGTGTAAAGCCCTAAGCACAACACCATTCCTTCCCCCTGACATGCCTGCTCTCTAGATAGCTGGAAAGAAGGGGATTTTTGTCCTGCACAACTCCAAGAAGCCCCTCGGAGCCCTCACTCTACCTTCCCCATGTGTAGTCAGTGTACTCAAGCCTTGCAGGTCGGCTCCTGAGTTTGGCCCTTTATGAATAGATCACTATGTTGGCTGCTCCCAGACGTACACAGCCAGTTGTATGTGGCGGAGAATCGTAAGCAAGGGCAGGAATGCTTGTTTGGCAGACTTTCCCAGCCTCCGAGTGTCTACTGACTTCTCTCTTTTTTTTCTTTCCTTTTTTTTTATGTCTCTGTCACCTAATTTTTAAGCTGGGTTTTGATCTTCTCTGCCAACGTAAATCAGAGAGAGAGTCACTCCAGACTGACATCAAGTGGGCATGTGCTGTGTCCAACCATGTACAGCAGATGGGAGCTGGGATAGGTGACCACACATTTTAACCTGCTGCCTCACCCCTCGGGATCAGCTGGGGCCTGTTCCCTGTCTGTTTAGTCAGCAGCCAGCTGAGAGAAGACAGGTCACCGGCGAAGAAACGAAACGGCTAAGAAGCCCCGCTATTTATAGACAGCCTGCATGCTCTCACCCACTCTTTCCATATATATATTATATCTTGGTTCTGCAATTAAAACACATTACTTAAGGAGAATATAATATTTCAAGCTGAAGAGTAAATTGGAAAGCTGTGTTTTTCATTTACATGAGTAAAACACACAAGGGACAGCTGGAATGGCAGTTACAATTAGGCTACCCATTAGGATGCATTAGATGACATTAACCCAAGACCTCTCAGGTCCACCACAAAGCCGTCAGGCTGCAAGGCAGTTTAAGAGCAACCTAGAGCTTTATGGTGACACTCATGTTCAGTGCAAACATTGGAAAGGAGTTATTTTCTCTCTCCGTGACATGGCACATGGTCAGTGTTGCTGCTTCCAGACTTCAGGGGCTTGGCACTTCTTTTAAAGCCTTTAAAAGGCTGAAATCAAATGCTGCAATAACCCCTTTCACTTCAACAGAAAAGTATGCCAGAAATGCTACACAAAATACACCAGCAGGCACAGCCAGACAAGAGTGCAACCAATCAGACTCCATTCCCAAATACTGCTTATTCATCCTTCCCACGCGTGGTCGTTAAGATTGGAAATTATCCATCTTCCTGGTAAAGAAAGAAACAAAAATATACTGAGGCATCAAGCCACTGAAGTGCTACACAAGCACTACTGCTTTTGCAATATCTACCATGGCTGCTTATCTAGGCTGTGATTTTTCTCCTGGGATTCAGCTTTGTGAGTCATCAAAGACAAGACCATGAAGCACCATTCAAGTATTAAAAGACTCATAGGAAGGTTGAAATGAACTTAAACGGCAGACTGCCTGCAACTCTGAGTACCTCTTGAGACTTCACTCACATAATAACTGAATTATTAACTAAAAAAAGAGTAGTGTGTGGAAAAATGAAGCCACTTGCTTGTATGAGGCTAGAGTTCTACAGGGATTACGAAGACATTTAAAAATATCAACTTTTTTCCAAATGTCTCCTTAGTTATGAGAGGAGACTTGCCAATTGGAGATCATGAATGCTTTAAGGGAAAACAATCACTCACAACTAGATGCAGTGCCGAGACATGTTTGAAGTCTCAGAGACCCGACCCAGTCTCGCTTGCATCAAACTACCTGATCCTCTTGAAATCACCAGCAAGCTCCTGTTTGTAAAGCTGCAGAAAATCAGTCATAGCTTTTCACAAAAATGCTGAGTTGTCCATGTCAAGAAAATTATAGAAAGTCAGGCTATGGGCAGGAGGGGGAGAGGGTTAGAAAAAGAGAGCATTGTTTATGGAACATGAAAAGCTCCAGCGACACAATATATGGAATTCGGAGGGAAACAGGCCCTCCTTTCTTTCTGTACAATTCAAATAATTCCAATGGCAGACTGGATATTCCCCAAAACAAGTTAAAAAAGCACAGGGCTGTCAAAGCAATTTAGAAAGGGAAAGTTGAAGTAAACATGGTGACTTTTTTTTAAGCCTTAATGCTTGGAAGACCTGAATGTTACCCTACCTAGTGTATGCTTTCCATAGAATATAAAGAAGTAATAGCTGGATAGGCAGCCCAGTGCAAGGAGACTGCTTGGGCATCTAAGGAAAATGTGTGGAAATACCCCTAGAAATTATCTCAGCTCAAGCATGATAGCACAGACCTAACTCTTACCCTTTCTAGGTGGTTCTAGGTTCTGATTAAGGAAAAAAAATCCTTACTAAGTCCTGCTTCTGACTTGGAGTTGTTATCTTCAGTAATGAGACTCTCCGATTCAACCAGGTTGCTTTAAAAACCAGCCAAGAAGACAGACAGTATTTATTGCTTTCATGTTTGTGTGTCCATGAAGATGGGGATTTATCATTAAGAACAAAACACTCTGAATTCATACTTTCCATAACTCTGTTCTTTCTGCTACTGTTTTACCTCCTTACTCCAGCTCTAAGTAGGAACTAACCCCTGAATTTGAGGGACTCTTTTGAAAGGAATAAGATGAATGTATCTTTACAAACAGATTGTGTGAATCTGCTTGTAGATAGGGCTAGGAACTTAGAGATAGGGAAGTAACAGAAGAAAACTCTCAGTTCTAGAAGATGTTACTAATCAACACAGACTGTTGCTCAGCCAAGGCCATGTTAAATTCCTGAACCTAGAGAAAAAGAACAAAGACTTAACAGAATTATGAATAGGGTTTTTTTCTTTTATATAATAAAAAGGGGGTGCATATTAGAGCGGGGCATAGAATAGGCGATTCGGGAAGTCTGTACCTTCTGAGTACCTCAGCTAATGGGGAAAGGAAGAAGGTGTTGCGGCTGGGAATTAGGATAAAAAGGAGGTTGTATCCCCCAACAATTCGAGAGACCCCATGGGAAATGCCCATGGCCTCGCCCTTTATTCAAATAAAGTTACAAGACTCCTCTGTCTCCTTTTTGGACATAAACCTCTGGTGTTTGTGAATTAATTCTCCTGACACTCTGGACCTTCTCATCTCAGGCAAAGCCTTGTGCGAAGCATATGCAGGACACTATTCTCCTTTGTTATGGAAAGATGGTTTCCAGCATTTTGCATGATTCCATTTTCACTGAGAAAAGAAGACGTAACACAAATGACAAATAGTTTTTTACTATTTCCACCTCCCTACCTATCCTTTTGATTTATATGTATATACACGAAATTGTGATTAGATTATGAGAAGACAGAATCTTGAATAATTGGATCTTAACACATAAGACTAATGTAACCTCTATTCAGCTGGGTCTAGAGCAATTACGCCCAGTAAAACTGCTTAGTTTATATATACTTTATTCCTCTAAAGGCTTCTGTTCTTTAAAATATCATTTTCACAGAGTTTGTATCAAACACAAGAAAGGCTGCACACTTTGCCAATTCAGAGAGATAGTGGATTCAAGGTCTTGCTCACTTACCATTAGAAAGACTTATTGCCTGGTGAGCAATCTCACCAGGAGTCACTTGTTTAAATTTCTACATTAATGGATGAACTGAAACCTAAAAAAGTCAGTCTGTCTTTTTCTTGCACAAAGCTTATTGTCTAACTCACTCTGGACTCGTGTGTTCAAAGGAATGGGGGTTGCTTTTTTGCTTTTCTGAACTGACTAGTGTGGTTTTGACTGAGAAGCTAAGAATCCCAGCAACAAACTGCATCCATGTAGTCTGAGCTGCCTGCTTTACTTCTTACAGAACGGGAGTAAAAACTGGGGTATGGGAATCTAGGAACTAACCAACAATTCCTTTCATCTTGAAATAGAAAATTTCCTTCGATAGTTTTAATTACACTCAGGCAGACAACATGTTGCTATTGGGTTTGGGGGGTAATTCCACTTTAGAACAGATTTGCTTAATTGTTTCCATCAGAGGAGAACTTGAAAATATTTCTAGCTTTTAATTAGCAGGTTGGCAGCCTCACTCATAACTCTTTCACAAATGACTCTGGATGTTGAGGCTTAGAATAAATCAATTTGAGGTGAGCACGATGCGCTCTGTAGAGCTCCTGACAGCCACGAGGTGTCTCTAGGAACTGTCTCAGAAGGGGTGTGAATCCTGGTTAACAAACAAGACAAAACTGAAATTCAATCTCTGCAGAAGCCTGATTTTTGTCTGCAGTTGTAAAAATTTTCTTTAATAAATGACTCCTAAAAGAGAGAGCATGATCTTGTCTATCAAATTACTGCGCAGTACTAGAACCAGAGAAAATATATTTACAGAGTCCAAGAATGGTAAAACAAGGGACTACATCTGGAAGTACTAAAGGAAAACCTTAAATATGTTAGGAAAAAGTTCCAACAGTGGAAGTCACTTAGACAAAAGAATACGTTGTTAGTTGAGAATGCATGAGGCAACGCTAGAAAGAGGTGCTTCAGAGATGAATTTTGAGTTTTATCATAACAACACTATTTGGCTGTGTCATCAAGAGCATTAAAACCCATGCTGATTCTCAGAACTTGAAATCTCATAATCCAAAACCTACATCTGCATTTGGGCAGCAGCAAAGCACACAGCAAATGCTCCCTGCACAGAGCAAGTGGTTAGGACCTAGAATACTGCTGAAAAATAGGAAACAGAGCCTTTGTCAGGGAGAGGTCATTGTCCTAATAGTCACCTATGTCCAAGGAATTAGCCAACATGAACTTTAATGACTGAATCTCTTAAATATTACTCTGCACTGACCAGTCAAATAGAAATAGGCATAACTCAGAGTGGGAACAGATACAGAAATTGTTTAGAACCAAACAGCAAAGCCAAACAAGAACTGCAAGCAGAGGCTAAATTTTTGACTCAAAAGCTGAACTAGGCAGCTCATCTTCTTAGTGATAGAAAGACATTTCTTAGTAGAAAAGAAAAAGATGAACCCTCAAAGTCCAAACTATGACCACCTCTTCTATCTGTCTCTTCAAATGAAAGGGTAAGTTGGTTGTCTGGTGAGATCTGGGTCATCTGAGCTACAAAGAATGAAGTCCTGGAGCTGCAAGAGATGGAAACCTGTATTTATACTACAGCCTATGTGGCTTCCATGTTCGTGATTTTTATTGAAATGCTGAGGTGAAACTGCCATGTCCTGCCTCCCACATTATTCAACTGTACTTCAAGAACTTCAATGACCGTGCACAGCACGACACTACTGATGTGAGCAGAGACCTGACCTGCTGCAAATCAGGTGAAATTACATATTAAGTAAGCTGCAAAGCACTTTCCTGATGTCTGTAAAGAATTTTCTGTATTTGACAGAGGTAAAGTCACCCTATCTCAAACAACCTGCCAGTCAGGCATCACAGAGCTGTGTTAGAGAGCTCCCACCAAGGAAGAACAGGAAAACTTTCTTCACCCTTAACAAATTCACCCAAAGCTGCTACAAGATTTCAACCTCTGTTGCTATCTACAGTTCAGCAGGGAACCAATAACATCTCAATAAAAAAGTTACAAATTCAGCCTTTTCTATCTTTAATGTGTTGTTACGCACTAATAGCACAAAAACTTCCATTTGGGTCACTTGTCAGATTGTTCTTTTGCTGATGAGACTCATGGGGTTTTCTAACTTCACTTTAAATTTGAAATTGAGACAGTTCAAGGAACATTTTATTCTTTAAATACAAAAAAATTACATGTGCACTGTTTCTGTTTAAAAAAAAAAAGCATTTTCCAAAAATAAATAGCTCTAATATCTTGCCCATCTTGCACACAGAGAACTGAAACACAAAAGGCCACGTCAGAATTGTCTCTGAGGCCCCAGAAAACTCTTGCCTCCTGCTAATAGAGCGTCCCTGATAAGCTTGGAATAGTGCACGTAGAGCTCATGGAGTCCAGCTGGCCTAGAATGCTTCATGGATCATGGATAGGTATATCCTACATATGGAGAATGAGCAGAAGAAATAGTGAGGGGCTGCTGCTATTTCAGAGACTCATATACTCACTAAGGCTTTGTCCTATCCCACAACATTTTCAGACACTCCAAGTTTAATCTCCCTGGACTCTGCATACTCCAGGCTGCATCCAGCTGCTGCTGTAGGGGCTCTGCAGTGTGTACTGCACACTGGGCAGAGCAGCCACAGGAGGTGACAGGAGTCTGGCAAAACTGGCCCTGTTTTCCATTCCCTATGCCTTGAAGTGTCGTCCATTGCACCCCACTCCTACATGTTGAATTGTCACTCAAGTCCTTGCCTTGAGCTGGCCACTCTCCACTGCAGAAGACTCCAGTGGCAATGGTCCCATTATGCTGCAGATGGCTGGAGGCACCACGGGATGAGAGACGCCAGCAGAGTGTAAGGCACAGCCCAAAAGGAACCACAGAGCCTCAGTGGGGCTCACTGGCCACACCAAATGCCAACCTCTGCCTACTGCAGAAGGCTCCCGAGAAAGGGCTAAAGTTTGAGCAAACAACGGCACCTCTTCCATTTGGACAAGCTGAGGTAGCCCAAGTTAGCTTAGAACACCTTGTTCACTTCAATCCCCTGTGTTTCACACTCAGACAACCCTTCACTCTTCACAGATTCCTCATAAAGTGTCATGAGTTACCCGACAAACGCACAAGGCACGAGGGGGTCAACATTACTGTCTTCTCTCAAACCAGGGGTCCTGTTCAGGGCTGCCTGCCCAACTGCTGGATGAACCTGGTCACCCCTGGGGCAGATAAGCTCTTGTGAAGAGGAGGAGAACTGGACAAAGAAGACCAAGAACATACTCTTCCATTGATCCCAAATGTGCTGGGGAATTCAAAGGGCTTCAGACAAGAGGAAAGGCACATTTGATGAAATAAAACCAGTACTTTTACTGTTTTGATAAGCATGATAGACGACAAAAGGTCTTGGAAGGCATTAACTCTACTTCACACTGGAGTGCTGTTAAAGCCAGCATGGCAAGAGACTATAACCTTGTAAACATATGTTGTGTATTAGATTCTGATCTGGCAGGTTGCCTTAATTTTGTTTTTTTAAGGCTCCAGCTAGTTCCAAATACACTTCCATGTTTGTGTTCCAGCAAATGAGCAAAAAGCAGAATGCTTGAGTGATGGGGACACAGGAATGCACTGGACTATAAGTTAGTGGGAAAAAAAAAAAGCCTCCATTAGTATTGGAACATCAGGCAGAGGATGACAAAAATATAAGCAAATTCTTTTTTCTATCTCTTTCTCCAAGGTTTTTGTTTTTTTCCAGTGTGGACTTCACAGCTGCTAAGAACTGTAACGATTTTAGTCTCTTTTATCTGAACTATCAACATGGACAGAAGTGACAAGAGAACGCCTTTCCAGACAATTTTGTGATTCCCAACTCCTCACCGAAAAAGCAGCCCACAGAGCATCTTCTGAATAGCAATTAGCCTGGGTCCCTGTAGGTGCAGACGAAGGAATTCCTTCGAGAGGCGTTTCAGACTGCTCAGGATTGAGAGTTCCGGCTCATATAAACAAACACTGTTACAAGAGGCAAAGTTGATATGGATTTATGCAAGGAATGCATAGACTGAACAAGCAATTTGATAATTAATGGAGTTGACAGGCACTTTCTAAGAGTACTCAAGTATGTGCAGACTGAATGGTTTCATATACAAGCTGAACCAAAGACAGTATTAATTTTTAACCCATTTTATACCTAATCACTCACAAGAAGGAAATACATGCATTTTTTTCCTCTTGGGTATTAGTCTTGACCTCCCAAAGCCTGATTATTGGGACATAAATCCTTTGCACTTAGTACTATTGCAGACAACAAACCCGCAGATGTCTTGTACAGGATGATTTTTTTCTTAAAGACCATTTGAAGAATGAACTTTTGATTACTTTCTGGGTATTGATTACTTCTTTTATGTCCCACAGCTTAAATGCAGCAGTTTTGCTCTTAACAATGAACTGAGAGCTTAGTTGCATGAGTTCAGGGAATTTCTGAATAGCCTCTCCTGACTAAAAGGAAATTTCTTTTATTACTGGCTTCCAAGCAAGCCAAACCACCGCTCCTACAAGCCCAGCTGCAGAAACTAAAGATGCTTAGTAAAGTCTTGAGCAAAGCACTGTCCTACCTGGCAGGAGATGATGGTAATTTATTGTGCATGAAAGACATTGTGACATTTTGAACTGCACAGGGAGAAAGGAGCAGTAATATAACTGCTCCCACACAGGAATGAGATACTCAGTGTTTTCTCAAGTCTGGAACAGCTTCAGGGATGATGCCTTGATCTGTTTCCTGATCAGGAAACAGGCTTCTAATACATTTGGTTTATGTTCTCATACCCTAGACAACAGAATAATCTTCTAAAGGTTGTGTCCACAGAAACTACCTATGGAAACAAGATCTGGTCAGTCTTTCCTTACCCCACACTCTCCTTCTCCTTTAGTGACAAAAGCAAGACCAAGACAACCACTTTCCAGGGCCTCCATAAAGGCATTGAGAGATCAGAAGGGGCTACATGGACAGACATTGTCTCCAGCCATACTGAAGCTGTAGGTAATTGGAAAATACCTATTGAATGACCCCAGTTCTCCAGCAAGAGGGAGATGAACTGTCAAATGGAGTTAGATCTGAGGTGCTTCAGGCCCATTATTCTGTCCAGCTCAACAGCAGACGCCTAGGAAAGAATATATTAAATATATCCTCTGTTAAAAGCCTTGTAGATGGGGCAGAATTCTGGCAGCCTGCTGGGAACTCAGCAGCAAGTCAACTTGCTACGACAACTCAAACATCAAATGACACAGTGCTGCCTGCTAAGTGCCCCTCACTCCAACTGCAGCTGCAGCTGCCTTTGAAGAAAGGTGCAATGCCTTCTGCATAGATGTACACGCTGAATAAAGTCTTTTAAAGCACGTGAGAAAGAAAACTGTCATCAAAATGTACCAAGCAATTACGGGTTGAAGGTTGAACTATTATTACTTCATGCCCTCCCATTCCCCTCCCCTCCAGGGTGGGAAGAAAGGGGGAGGATTATTCATTTGTATTCAAGCACTTCATTAATGTTTATAAGAGAATCCAAACATGCAAGCAAAACAAGGACGAAACACTCGCGCCAGACGTGTGATGCGATAAATGTCACTGGAGCAAATATTTAGATCTGTTTACAGAGAGGCCTATTAAGTCCTTTTTGAAAAGCTGTGCAGTGTTGTGGCTTGGTCTCTGCCTAGCAGCTCCAGCGTAAACACATGGAAGATGGCTAAGTCTCTCTCTCTCATTTTGTTATGACATCTGGAAACCTTAGGAGGTTGGGAGAAGCCAACTGGCTGCCCTACTGCGATGTCTAGCTACAGGGTCTGCCTGTTGAATGATGGCAGGACATGCAAAGTGGAACTGCTGAGTTCTCCAGCCTGTGCCAAAATCAGTGGATTTTCAACACAATAATCCCTCAACAAAGGCTGTTGCAACACACAAGCCCTTGGTTCATTGCTAATGATGCAAGTCTATGCTCTCTGCCATTTTTCAAGATCATTTGCATTTGAGAAAATTAGTTCCATTAGGGGCTAAAATAGCAAAGAGGGGTGGAGCCACTCTATTCACCAACGGATGAAGATGTGTCCCATAGTCCCTTGCCCAAAGAGCTGTAAGTTCTGGAGTTCACAATCAGCCTGGACTTCTCTAGATGTGCCTTTACATCACCAAGTCATCAACTCTAGCCCCTGAGCATACAAATATTTCTTTTTCTAAGAGTACTAAATAAGTTTAAAGGTGTAAGAGAAATTTATAGATGGAAAAATCCTAGTCTTAGCCCCAGATGTAGTAACATATTTGGGATATTTCAGCCTCTGAAGTCATGCCTCAGTTTCCAACACGTTATGTAAAGCCTACAGGCATAAAATTGTCTGTGTTGCGTATACAAAGACTCGAGGTTCCTTATCCAGATGCCCAGCTTTCTTCCCTTCTGTTTGGAAGGAATGGTACTCAGGCCATATAGATATACAGGACTCTGCAGAGTGACCCTCAAGTGGTGCTGGCTGAATCAAAACACTTTTAGTTTGAAGCTTTCCTTCCGACCCAGTGAGTTTAGTTCACTTTTTTTCATGGCACCAAAAATTCAACATGAAATCACAAGTAACTCTACTCTGTCTGGTTTTTAAGCCTATCAAAATCACAAATAAATAAGAATAATATTAACTAACATTTCTTTTCTCCCTCATTCTCTTAATAAATTATTTGTTTACATGAAACTCCTTTCTGCATAAACCAGCAGGAAAGATACCTTGCGTAGTTTCAAGAGATACAATTTTGGGTTCCCAGTACAAGGACTGCCAACTTGTTTGATTTAACGGGAACTACACTGAGCTTTGCCCCAGAGAACAGAGGAACAGGTGCCAAGTCTTTTGGGATTCTCCCATGGTTACATTCCAAGCTATATCCTTAGGTCTAAGCACTCTTGGGAAAACACACCCCTTCCTTCCCTGACTGATAATGATGATTTATTGACATGACAGTTGCAAAACTTGTTGTTCTCTTAAAATGTGCAAGAAGGTTGTGATACTTCGTGTTTTAGAAGAACAGAAAAATTCACGCGACCATCCAGCTGAACAGTAAATAAACATTGGTTGTCCCTACTGTGTAATAGGGATCAATCTTTTCAGACTTTAGCATCCAAGAAAAACCTTTTCTTCTGCTGAACTTTTCCTTTTTGATTAGTGTCCCTGATTAATACTTGCAGAATATGTGTGACACCTTAGTGGCTTGGTCTCAAACCATGGTCCCTTCCATGATGCTACATTCAGCTGTTATGCTCTGCTTTTGCTGTGTTTTACTGCTCTTAATGTACCAGACTCGTCAGGAGTGCCAGGCCTCAAAATCTTGTCAGTAGCATGCCAAACATCCACAGGGAAGAGAGAGGAATCCCTTCCCCTACTCTTGTTTAGCTACCTCCTGCTTTGGAGCTAACCCTTGGGTTATTTACGTTGCGTGACCTTGAGAGAAATGGCATTTGGCAGGCCGCCGGATGACTTTGTGTTTCAAATCAAACATTCTCAGTTTCTCCCACACTGACAATGGGAATAATTCCTGAATGCTTTTTTGAGGGTGTTTCTTCCCATCTCATTGCCTGCCATGGAGCTCTTTGGGAACTACGTCAGGATTGGTGAACCTTAGCTTGACTTTCTTGTTAGACTCAAGTACCAAGTGGTGTGTGTGGTTTTCTTCTGTGGTTTGGTGTGTATGTGTGTGTGTGTATTTTCTCTTTGTCCCAGAGTGTCTGCACTGCTGGTATTAGAGCTACAATTGTTCTATATATAAAGCAAAGATCCCTTGAATGATCTGCCAAAGGCTTTATCTGTGAACAATCTTTGTCTGTACTTGCTTTGCCGTTAACCAGTTTTGACTCTACTCCATAATGGCTGGAGTTGCTTTGCCTTAACTGATACGTATCAAAGAGAACTGCTAAAATTAACTGCTCATGAACTGTGTCCAGGATGTTAGATCAACTCATGTGGAATCCTTCAGTGAACAAACTGATTTATGATGTGTTATGACATTGTTATTTGATGTGTTGCACAACGACTCAATTTTAAAAAATGAAGAGCGCTCCATTAATAAGAGATAAATCTTTCCAGTGTAATTCAAATGAATCTGCAACAACTTTAGAGAGAGTGTGATAAGGGATCTTGTGTGGGTTTAGCGATTGTGTTTTGCATTCTTAGGAACATCTTCCACTGGGATCTCTTTGTCAGTAATGACAAAACCCATCCAAAATATGCCAAAATACGACACCTTTTGGGAGATTGTAGCGCTTTGTACTTCCTAAAATACAAAAGGGTACTACTACAAGTGATTCCCAACGACTAATACTTCCAGCTTTGAGAATGTACAATTGCATCAATGATGCTTTCTTTTCACTTCCATAATTTGCTGAAGCCCCTACAGGATACATCTGTTCCAAGCTTATCCAGCCATGGTTAACCCACAGCAAGTGCACAGAGAAGTCAGTTTCACTTTCAGGAAAAAAAAAACCCCACCTTTATACATTTAGATAGAAATTGAGTATTTTTTTTAAGCAAGCACTATTCCATTACTGGAACATGAACCAGTGCAAATGCTGACCTTAAATTATGAACTTCCTAGAGTGTGTTTCAGATGCCTACATGTTAAAGGCTCAGATCTCTCTGGATACCCAGCTTCAACAAAAATGCCTTTGAAAGAGAGCTTGAGTTATATATTGTACAGTATGTCTCATTTCACAGCCAAGCCACTCAAGTTAATAAAGAAAATCCTCTCTGGCTTCACACAATTAGCTGGGTAAAAAGCTGGTCAGTGCCAGCCTGCAGACAGAGACAAGCTGATCCATAAAGATGGACATTGTTTCATGCCTGCAAAAGCCTCTGAACTTCATCTTGCTACCAAAACACCTGGATTATTTCAGGATGGTATAACCCGGTCTCATGGACTGATTAGGTATTTTCTCACTGCTGTTCTGTAAATGGAAAGGAGAAATGCTGAAGGAGCTGAACTGCATCCCAGTTGTTTGAAGGCTAAGCCATGTAAGAATTGTTTTGGCCCTAACTTTGTATTAGAAACTTGACTTTGTTCGATTCTGGGTGTTAGTGAGTTATCTTCTCCAGCAGGCAAATAATGCTAGGATGTGGGAATGTTCTTTCTAGCTTTTTCCTGTATTAACCAGGAAATTAATTATGAAAAAGAAGGGCTTTTTGTATCATTAACTCTTATAAAAACAATATTGTTAGGCCCTGCATACTTGTACCTCTGCTGCCTCTGCAATATCCCAAAAATAAATAATTAGCTCAGCCTGAAAGCAAACTACAAGTTAGCATCCCATCTGACTTCCAGTATGTCAGGACCAGTTCCTCCATGGTGTAAGGCTTAGCATTTTCACAATTAATAGTGCTGTGATGATTTTACCAATGCTTTAGAACCAATGCGACGCATTGGGACGTCCTACCACACTTCCTTCTGGAATAACATTTTTCTCAATGATCATTTCTAAAACCATAAATAAATCACATGCCAGGAATACAAAGACTTTCAAAAATTTGGGCATGTTTCTCAAATCACCCCTTTGCCCTCTCCCCCTTTGCTGACTCTGCAGACTCCTGCACTGTGAGCATTTGGTCTCACATTTAAATAAATATTCCCCATCACTATTATGCTGTCACCTGTAATAAGAAAAGGCTGCAAGAAATCAAAGGAGTGCTAAATTTGTGCGGTGGCAGAAAGCATACAGAGAATAATCAGTCTTCATTGTGGTTGTTAACAAAAGTGAGGGAGCCTAATGGAGACCTTGGATTAAGTACAGTCTCTAAAATATTGAGGGGATACTTTCAAGACACAGAACCGCCTACTTGAAAGAAATACTTTTCCTGTGTTCCTCGTAACTTGACTTTTATTAAAATGGAAAGAGGTTAGAAAATAACTGCAAGATTTGTTTCCTTTTTCTCATTCCTTGGCTCACTAAGGGAGTCTGATGAATATTGCCTTGCTCTATGAAGGCAGCTTCTTCTCTGTTTTATGTCTTGGACATATCTGTGTCTCCCAACAGGTGCCCCAATTCAAGAGTTAGGGTAGAAGCAGCAAGCAAGTTTAATTAAATCTGGGGAAAACATAAAGCATTTATTGCTATTTTCTTAATTATGTCGATACAGCTAACATGCTGCCTAGGACTGAATTCCTAGCTTTTCGCCCCATCTTAGCTAACTCCTATTTTGCAGGGATACCCAAACATGAAGAACCTCTGGACTGGAATTCACGTGGAAGGCTTCCTAACTTCCACACTATCTGAACCCAGGAAAAGAAGAAATCAGAATAGTTTATTTCTCTTTTTTTACACTCCTTTCTCTATGTGCTACTAGGAGTTTCTGGGAATGGTTCAGTGTTACCCCTGGCTTCAAGGGACACTCTGGAATGGGTACAACATACAGGATTTGGTCTGTCACTTCTAACACTGCTACCCATTGGCATGGGCTGCAATCCTGATTTTGAAGAAGTCAGGAATAAAACTTGCTTTTGACATCTGCAAGACTCTTCAACCCCTCAGTGTCGTTGCAGTGCCTGGACAGAGGTGATCAGCAGTGGTCCACTGATAATAAATCTAATTATAAATATTTCAGGGATGATGATTTCTTCAGGCACAACTGGCCTATGGGAGTCTATGTATGATGAGAAATGGGGTGTCCAGGAGTACACTAAATGACCCTCAGAGTGGAAAATCTTGGGCCTTTGATCTCATTCAAACTAAAAATACTTTTGCTAATGAGCCTCCTCAAGTCATACAACATCCATTTCAAAATGCTGAGCACATGGTTTTAATTTACAGTTTTTACCAACTTTCATTTATATTGTGCTAGAAGTCCTGAAATGACTTCCATCAGAAGCTCTAAAATATTGGAAATCCAAATGTGAAGGACTGCTGTTGAAACAACTAGTGATAAAAGCAGCAGACATGAGTGTGAATTCCTGCTTGAGCTTCTGACAGGTATTAACCAGGTCATTCATTCTCTGTGCCTTTAACTGACAATTAGACCCTATAAACAGTAACAATAACACAAGGTAGCTGTATTGTTCTCTTGAGCACCAGAAAAAGCAAATCCATGGAGATGTTGAGACACCATAACTACCAGCTGTTGGGATGGATACAACCAGTCTTACAGTTTAGTTGCATGTCTGTTCCCACTCTGCAGAGAGCATAGTCTTGCTCCAATTCCAGCCCAAGAACTGAGGTATTAAGTTCAAACACTGATATCTGCAGTTTTAAGCTCGGCAGGCACCAGTTTAATTTCTGGTGTCTCAAGATAGCTGGAAACTGTAATGCTTTTTGGGTTACAGAAAGAGTATTAAGTTCACAAATTGTTGCAATGTTCAGAAATAAATGTCTTAGTAATTGCAACCTAGAAATATTTGAGAGCTTCATGAAGATACTGAAATTCTGTCATCAACCCACAGAGCTTTCTGCGGATTTAAAGTATAATGGCATCGAGCATCTGTACTGGTTGTCTGCTTGGAAGAGGGATTTAGGCAAGTGTGAGAACACAAGGTAGGTATGTTTCCCTGCAAAATGGGGTTCTTCTAACACTGACCCTTGAAAGTTAAAAACAATGAAGTTTCTAAAACACAAGTCATTGTTGAAAATCTCCATTTTTGTACTACAACCTAAACACTGCACTCTGGGGAAGTCAGCTTACAGTCATTCATCCAAACAGGAAGGGAAGCTCACTAACAGGACCAAAAGATGAAAGAAATCACACCAAGTTCACATGGCTCAAGCAGTAACACTGTGATTTCTTCTGCCTTTTACCTGTCTCATCAACTCCTAATGACAGTGAAAAGATTAATAAGGGTTTGCAGTGTAAAGCCTAGCACAGGGGAAACCTGTTATTTTACAGTATGTCCCTCTGAAGTCCCTAAATATGCTTTGCCAGGAGCCCTGCCGCTGATCTCCTCTCTGCAGGAGTGCAAGGTGAATGAGTGCCCTTCCCTGAGATCATTTCGGGCCTTTGCAATCCAGGAACCTCTGACTCGCCCGAATGATGTGGGCTGGCTTTATAACGTGGATTGCTACTCACTAGGGAGCTGAGGGGAGGCTGTTAAAGACTTTCTGAGGACTGTAGGCTGCACTGTACTTGAAGTTGAGGTTTTTAAGGTCAATGGTTCATTCTGTTTGTAAGCAAAGCACTCCGGGCCTGGAGGAGGATCCTGACTGCTGCTGCAACAGCATCACAAAGTGACAGCAAGTAACAAACAGATTGAAAATCACTGTGAAAATACCATTTACCAAAGAGGGGCTTTTGCACCTACTGGGTGAGCAGCTCCGAGGTGGCAAACACACACAGGAAAAATGGCACAATTCTGCTATTTGACTTCTATACACTGGTAATGTTAAGCTGCCTCAGGTACAGTAGGGACTCCCTCAAGTGTCAGACTGTTTTCTGGGGATTTTTCCCTTTCATGGCCCATCTTATAAAGATGTAATTCCTACCTAGTAACAATCACAAGCAGCATCCATAATTTTGCAAACAAATCAACCAGCAGAATCCTCCAGACCTGCTCGTGGGAGGCAGGTACACCTGCCTTGGGCTCGGATGTTACCAAGGGAGGTGTGAAGGATCAGAGGGAAAGGAAGGGCTCATACCTGACCTGTTGTACAAACATTTCTGGCAGTTATATACACAATAAATACAACAGATTAATTGCCAGCTGCCCCTCGAGCCATCATTAGTGACTGGCTGTTTGCTTAATAGGCATCAAATGCCTGGGTGAGCCTTCCAAGGGGCTCTGGGGCAGGAGCACACAGTCACTGCCTGTGCAGAGCAACACCTACAGGTGGGTACAGCTATAAAAAGTCAGCTGCTGATCCTTTCAGGTGTTACTGCCACTACTGGAGTTGTAATACTTGCATATTTTCATCCTCAATAGTTGTCTGGTGAAGGCATAAAGCAGCTCCCACTAGTATTCAAAGGGAGTTAAATGGAAGGGTTTCTATTTTTGCTGTATGAATTTCTACCCTGAGGTTAATTTTGGTGGGGGAATTTTTTTACCCTGGGGCATAAGAGGGTGAAGGGAGCGATAGTTTAACAAAAGCCAGCAAACTGAAAACTATGTGCACTATGTATAGCTATGTGTAATCAAACCCTTTAACAACATTTCTTTCAAGAACATTCAGCAATCAAAACAGGTGATGCTGTTTTTGATGACTCCTGCTCTCTTCGCAAAGCCTGAAATTCTCTAAAAGCAACAAGGTGCCATTTCTACTAGGCAAAAGCCACTTTTATTTCAAAAATTTTTAAAAAAATCAGTAATACTCCCTCATGTAAACTATACAGACTATTAAAAGTCAGCTAGCTCTGAAACTGACACCTTTAATTCAGTTCAGAAAACTTTGAGCCCAGTTCTTTCATTAGAACAAACAAGTAAACTTCTCTTGAAGTCACTTACACTGGTCCTGTCAGCTAGGAGAATCCCAGCTTTGTGATCACAGAAATGTTTAGTTTTTCAAGGGGACAGGGCAAACTGAGTAGGGAGGCTAGGATGTGGCCCTGTCTGTATATCACTGTGTATATTACTGTTTTGCCACTGAAGGTCCAGCTTCGAGGCTGCAGAGCTGTCAGTGACCAAACATGATGGACCACCCATCGGCCTTTTATTAACCAGCACTTGTTCCCCCCTCTAATCCTATCACCAGAGTAATCAAAGCTGCCATGTCCCAGGGTCTGATGGAACAGCAGGACCTGGGAAATGAAGACTGATTTTGTTAACAAAGTCATTCCTGCCCCATGAATGCTGTCTCATTGGTAGAAAGCGGGGAGATGAGGTTTATTTGTGCAGAGAACGAGGCGGCAAAGAAAAGAAAGGGGGAGAATGGTGAAGTGTGAAGTTTAATCTGGCACAGTCTGAGGTTTCTTTCTTTGAGGCGGTCTCTGATCCAATCAACACTGGTTTGATATTTAACATCTCCCCCTGCAGTTGAAAATGATACCAGCCGGAGGAGACCAGAGTCGGGGCTTCCCAAACAGCCAAGGGGGAGAAAAGGAAGTCCTGGCAGCTCCCCACCAGGCTCACAGCTTCACCACCAACAGGCTGGCATGAAGCTGGACCCTGACACAAATATTCCCCTACGAACCTTGGGATTCAGGGCATCTGCAATGAGCTGAATGCAGACTGTCCCCGAGGAGAGCAAGTTTGGGATGGGATGGGAGAGGGATTTTAGTTCTAATGTGGAAGAAGGGCTATGAACACTCTCTGGGACTGGGCATCCTGCTGAGAAACAGGATCAAACACAAGCAAGGGATGCCACCCACCTCCCCAGGGAACAGCAGTTTGGGCAGAGGAGTAAGATCTTCTCCTTGCTGACTGTACAGACCTTCAGTGGGACACACTGTGATCACTCTGGGGTGATGGGGGTCCCATGACAGCCCTGGGCCATCAGGGAGGATGCAACAGACCTGAGCTGCAGGAGCCACCATCACAATTTTCCTTACTCCAACAACAGCCTGGGGAGAGCTTCCCATCATAGACCCACATGAGGGTCCCAAAGAAGAGAGAAAGCTTAGCCCTATTCCCAGCTGGCCCTCAGAGGATACATGGATGAGTCCTCACAGCCAATTGTGGCTGCAGTGCCTCTGCCAGGATTCCATGAGAAGGCCTGGAATGCCATCCACCCCTCACCAGTTCTCAGACCTGGCCAACTTGATTTTGGCCTTTTCAGGCCACTCTCTACATAACCATCAGTGCTGTCAGACAGACTTCCCAGCTTCCTCTTCTTCACCTGTCTCAGCTCTTTCTGTCCCACCTTCCATGAAAACCCTGAAACTTCACATACCAAGGAGCAGTGAAATTTCAACCTGACCCAAACTTGCTATGAATTTCCCTGCATCCAGGCTCCCAACACAGCCTTCTGCTGGGATTCAGACACCTTGACACCAGCTCTACCACACCTGGGGCCCGGACTTTGAGTGACCAGCAGCTGCCAGAGTCCCAGGAGGTGGGATAACACTTCCACCCTGGGATCCAAGCAGGAGAGCGGCTGGTCAGGGGGAAGCAGGAGGATGGGAGTGATGTGGAAAATCAGCAGGAAACACTGTGCAGAGATTTCAGGGGGAGCAGAGCATCAAACTACAAAGTTTTGGGGTTTACAATAGAAAACAATGCTCCCTGCTCTACCTGCAGGAGCTGGCTCTCCAGGAAGCAGGTAATTATATGAGCCACCTTAATCTTTTTATCCAGCTAAGACAATCAACATTTCAAAGCCACGCACAGAACGTTTCAAAGATCGTTCCTGGTCAAAAATGCAAGTGTATCCACTTTCTTTCAGAGCAGATCAAAACCAAGTACCACACCGGGACCACTCCTAGATTTCCTCCTCCTCACGGTATCAGATTAACAGATTTGGTGTATGTAGTCAGATTAAATATTTGCAGTAGCACAAAGCTGCCTTTGAGGGGAAGAAGTAGGGAAAAAAAGCTTTTTTTGTCTTTTTTTTTTAATTTGCTTAGGGCAAAAATACTGGACTTTGGGGACGTGGGAAACAAAAGCACTGACATGATTCAGCAAGGCACAGTCTTAAAACCTGAATTCTGAATGCAGAAATAATGTGCAGTATTCCTGTAATAGTAATGCTGAAAACAGGTAAAAAACCGCTGATGCCCTTAGCAGATTTGGGACTGTAATTTATCACAGATGTTCTCATCAAACTGTGCAAACACCCTGCGAGACAAAAGCTGCTCAATTTCTGATTTCCATTTTAGTGTGTTTTAATTACGTGTTGCTTGAGGAAGGCTCCAAGACCTAGAATTGGGAGGTGAAACCTTGCAATAGTAATCCACTCCACTAAATTAGCACAGTAATACACCAAGCAGTAGGACTGCCAGACGGTGTGATAACATTACAAATTACTATTGTTAAACAACTAGCCAGGTGTCAGGATGCATGAAATCTAGAGGAAGCAAGAAAATAAATATCTGGTTTGTTTTGTTTAATTTTGTCTCCTGTTGTTCTGGTGGCCTTGTTCCCAGAAAAAGCTTCAATCTAGGAAAAATCCTCCTGAACACTGATCTATTTCAGCAACTTTGTCAATTCTCTCTAACAATTAAAACAGAATGTATTTTTTTAATTAGCACAAATGTTTTGCATGAATGACTGTCCTTTACTTGCCAATAGCAGTAATACCTTTACTGTTCTTTTTTAGATTATTTTTGGAGCAAAATGAATGGGAAATTTTTGTTTCTATTTAAAACCTGGAGAGAAACACAATTATGGTAAGAGCAGCAGTGAGTTTTGTACTCTGTCCCTTTTCCTTTCTCTGCTGCTCACTCTCTCTAAAAAGAAAAAAATGTAGTATGATTCACATTTAAAAAGCTTCCAAGTGGTACATTTTTAACCAAGTGCTTTCATGTGCTTGATTCTAACTGCCATTTTTGACCTAATACAACCAAACACTATTGCATGTCTGGAATGGTTAATTATTTTTACCTCACCTTAAGGAAGGGGTTCAACAGAGAGGATAGGCACTTAAACCTTTCAGACAGAACAGTGTAAAACGAATTCCTTGGTTTGGATGTGTGTTAATTAATGCAAAGGTCCTGAGGGGCTTTTAATTATTTTTGTTGATAAACAAGAAAATTCATTCAAAAGTGTTTGCAACAAATCTCCTCTGAAGGCTGTATGTAGAGTAAAGACTCCTAGTTAAAATACTGGATGAATCAAATGTTAGTGAAAGCCAGACTTTTTCCCCTTAAAATAGTTCCCACCGGACTTCAGGGGAGCAGGGGGTGAAGGCACTCTTAGGACATTTTAATCACACCGAAGATCAGTCCTTTAATCCTTATTCCCACATCACCAAGAATTTTTTTGGTCAAAGTAGGACAGTAAGATAAGGCTGGAAATAGACCAATCCAAAACTAATGACGAAAAGCAGGTTAAAAATGAAATATCATAGCAGTAACTGACACCACCTTAAATCTCCCTTGGATTATTTGTTTTCTTCCACACACATTCATTTCCTCAATTTCTAGTAAATCTCATTTCACATAAACAGTTCCACAAAGCAAAGTCAATAGCTGTTACTGTGTTCCTGATTAATCCACTGAAATGAAATAGATCTCATGGCTTAGTATTTGGTTGTTTAAAGCTAAATCCACTGAAAGAATTCCGGAGTCCAGTTACACCAATAACGTTTGTTTCTTAACCTACATCCTTTTCTTTTAGCTGAAATTTACCTGCTCTAAAGCGAAATAAACCCATGTATATTGCACACTTAATTTCCCCCAGTACAAGGGCAACATGAGCCACTTTGACCCAGAGTGACCACTAGAAAGATGACTGACAATTTGCATGTACTTAAATCAATTTGAACAATGTCGAAATTTCTATTTTCATTGTTCACGCTTCATCCTCTTCCTGACAAGTACCACAGAGCTGCTTTACTTCAAAACAAACAAACAAACAAACAAACAAAAAAAAACACTTTTGACCCAGCTCCGGGACAGGATGAGAAGCATGGAAGTTTCCCTCACAAGAGGCAAGTAAGCAGTCACACACGTTCACACCCTGGACATTTGCTTCGCAAATAAATTATACGCATGATACACACGCAGCGCTCGCCACGCACATCACGGGGTTTCTGCAGGCAGCACTGGTCAGTGTGACGGCAAACAGGCAGCCCAGCACAAAAGCTGCTGAGGCCCATGAGTGACCACCCTGCTGCAGCAGGCTCGGAGTTCACCCCCATCAATTGATGGAAGTGCAGGTGAGTACGGCCTGGGATAAGACGTGAGGCCCAGAAGCCTCCTTACCTGGGAGAAGTTGAGCCCGTTCAGCGGGTGACACTGCTCCTCCACTCGCTCCACTGCACCCGTCTTCTTCTTCATCCTCTCGGCCTCCTGGGCGAGGTAGAGATCGAGCACCGGCACCCCTCTGGAGCGGATGTCCGTCTCCGTCAAGGAGTTCACCATGAGCATCACCCAGACGGGCCTCTTGCGCTCCCAGTTGCCGGCGATGGCGTTGAAGAGGTAGTCGGCATAGAGCCCTTTGCCCCGCTGGTCCGGGGTCATCCAGTGGGGCAGCATCAGTTTGATGTAGTCCAGGTGGCGTTTGAGGCGGCGGTACAGCTCCCGGGGCAGCACGTCCTGCAGGTTCTCCCCGTGGGGCAGCATCTGGCAGCTGGCCAGCCCCGAGATGGTGTAGGGGTCCGTGAGGTCCAGCTCAAAGTAGACGCTGGAGCTGGCGTGGAATGCGGCCTTGGAGTTGTCAGGGATGAAGTCCCAAACTCGCGTGTAGGGCACGTGGATGGTGCCGAAGAGATAGGCGGGGGGGTCACGGCGAATGGTCCAGAGGAAGGAGTTGAGCTCTCCTTGCTGCAGGGAAGACAGAGGGGCTGGTTAGTGATGGAGGGGCAGAAGGGCAGGAGACAGTGATGCCACCCTCGGGGCCGCCCGCAGGGCAGGAGGAGCGGGGGTCCCGCTTCCCCATCTCCTCGCACAAACCCCACGCGGGCTCGCAGCAAGCAAAGCCCACGGGCACAATGAGGCCCGCGTGGGGCTGGGTCCCGCC